>JACCIC010000004.1:7380000-7720000 GCA_018907035.1 Sycobia sp. Sy_11
GATAATATGTAACGCAAGCTAAGCATGAATTAGAGAAGTTATTTTTTAAATTTTTGAATAATGCTATTTATGGTAACATAATGGGCAAATGATAGAAAAGGAGTAGATGTAAAGTTAATAAATAGATAGAATGGATACTATGCTACATGATGCATGTATTACTAGTCTAAATTACCACAACTGTTCCACTTTTCACGAACATTTTGTGGCCGTATAATTATTGGGAATTATTCCGCACCCCTCGGACTTTCTGAGTTTGAGTTTGTCGTGTGACGAGAGCATACAAAGCGGTAGCCACTTTCTGAGTTTGAGTTTGTCGTGTGACGAGAGCATACAAAGCGGTAGCCACTTTCGTTCACTTTCAGGAGCGTCACCTATTAACGCCGATATAATTACGAAAGGAAATTCATTCCGTCACATATTATAAGTTCTGAATCATCGATGAGTTGGAAAATAGTGAGATCTTTAAGCAACCATTCATTGTCACCCAGCTGCAAGACTTGCAAATCGACAACATACTCCATCTTGTCTGATATCTTTTGTCAAAAAATTTTATTCTTGTATTATTTTATTTCTACTACTTTACAACTTCTTGTACTTAGAATATCCGCCATTTCGTGATATAGTTTAAAAAATTACAATTTATTTTCCAATTTATTGTTAAGGAGTAGAATGTTCTGAGGTGCAAGTGCTTTGGCTGTTGGCTTGAAAGTCAGAGCTTTGTTCTAATTTGCTGACATGACCGGTTTTTAATGTAGTTGGAACTTTGTAAATAATACTTTTCGCTCTCTAAGCTATTTGATAATATGTAATCTGAAGATTATAACCTCTCCATGGAAATTGACTAGATATCTGTTTTGATCAACGTGCTTATTTCTATATAATCTATGTACTTGACGGCGACTAAAAGATAACTTAAATGTCACGATGCTTCCATGAAGGCACTGCAGGAAAGCATGTACACAAAGCTCATTTATAGAGGCACCAACTATAATGCTGTATTTTATCCTCAATATATTAATGTATAGGAATAGTTTGAAAAGGTTCTCGAATTTAAAGATATTGAATTTCCGTTGAGAACAAAGAAGATAGTTAAATTTGAATTAATTGATATGAGCTGAAAAAGAAAATCATGTCATATTTCCATATTATTAACAACCATAATATAGGAAAAGCATGCCAATCACTTATCATCCAAAACAACTGCGATGATAAAAACAGTGAAATTTATGATTAGATAAAGCATATATGATAATGATCTCCTATCCAATCATCACTATTTTTTTATTTAAGAATATATTTCGCTTGATCAGCTCGCAAGTGTCATAAAATAATGGAAATGTTTTTTTTTTGTTTTTTTTTGCAATCGATGTCTACGTTATTTTCTATTCGAAGAAAAAGCAAAATTGTATATCTTTCATTATAAAGTAAACAATAATTGCAAAATAAAACTACCAACAGAGAAAAATAATATTTATATAAATTTTATTTTTATAATGTATTATAATAATATTTTATAAAAACTGCATTTAAGCGTTACCGTTTGTTATAATAGAATTTTGGAAAATAGAAAATTAAAAGTATAAACACAACGACATATAGTATTTGTTTGTAACAACGCTTTTAGGAAGAAATATAGAAAATTATTAACGACATTGTACGATAAAAGCGCTATATAGTTTATTCTCAAGCCTTCAAAATGACTTACACTTAAAAAAAATTTATAGAGTATTCAGATTTAAACAGAATCCATGGTTTAAACAGTAGTTTAAATAGTTAAAGAAAGCAAGCTAAGCATGAATTAGAGAAGTTATTTTTTAAATTTTTGAATAATGCTATTTATGGTAACATAATGGGCAAATGATAGAAAAGGAGTAGATGTAAAATTAATAAATAGATAGAATGGATACTATGCTACATAATGCATGTATTACTAGTCTAAATTAACACAACTGTTCCATTTTTCACGAACATTTTGTTGCCGTACAATTATTGGGAACTGAAATTTATAATTGATAATCTAGATATGTTGGGCGGTTCGTATTCGATTCATCAGAAACCTTAGTTTACAGATTCTATTAAGAATATATACGAAATAGAATAGATAAAATATATAAAGTATTATATAAAGATATTGATAGTCTTGTAAATGAAATGAAAAAGATCAATATGTACGACTCGATGCGAAAAGGTATTTTAACAATCGGTACATTAGTCAATCCTGATTATAATCCTCATAAAATTCCGCCAAGTAATTAGAAAATTATTGGACTTACGAATGATGATTGCAATTGCACAATTTTAAACTGAATTTATTACATTACGAAGTAGAAGATATAGTGTGAAAATTCAAGGAGAAAGCAAGATTAAGACCAAAGGCGTGAAAAGTACAGTGGTAGAAAATACCAAGTGTCGTGAAAAGTAATGAATTTGCTGCTCATGGCACAGTAGACCATAGCAGAAAACGTATATGTAGTTTTAAAAAACAAGTTAATGGAAGAGAACTATTTTGAAACTACTTGTTGCAATCGCCCAAAACGTATCAGCTGTTCGGATATGCAACCTTTCAGTTTCAATATGTGTAGTACTGCTTTGCAGAGCTACGAAAAACAGATGGAACTGCAGAATCCTTTTCAATTTCAGTTCATGAAATTGAAAAGAAATATATTTCTGATGTAAAAGAAATGATTGCGGAGGATACTAAGCACTGTGTGGTTGCCAATACTTATGCCTACAAAATTGTTAATCTACTTGTGAGTGGCACGAAAATCGAACTACTGCTGTTATAAGTAGAAACAAAATATTGATACTTCGCTTAGGGATACCATTTCTTAAAAGGTAAATAATTAACTTTCGTAAGATTCAATACTTTTTTGCTTCTACTGATATTACCAAATCTTCGAAATGATTAGAATACTTATAAATATTTTTCAAAAACGATTTAATTATTGTTTACAAATAGTATTGTTATTAGTATTTCATATTAATAATATTCATAATAAACGTGCATATTTGCCAAAAACCAAAAAAATTTACCTGCAGCGCTACAATCCTTCGACTACCAAATAGAGACGCCAGGCACGAAAGTAGACATTGTAGTACGAACCACGCACCGCCGGTACAACAAACAATTATATTATTAAACATTTTATAGACATGAACTTTACGTATTATTCGTTTCTAATCCTCCATCAGTTCGTAACATATCCATATTGACAATTTAGTAATAAACCTAATAGTAAAATATAATTGTAATCAAGGAAAATTTACAACAGCAAATAGGTCATTAACTGAGAAAGAAAAATGATCGAATGCATGAGAACTATTCCTTTCAGACGTATAGGAGTTGCGACAATCGAGTTCATTATTATTCATATCAGTAACAGAAAAAAGTTTGTTTCTGTATGAATATAATATATCAATATATGGTTTGTTGCGATAAGTTATTAGTCTGATTTTTTTATGCAGCATGATTTATAGCTTATCTATAAGTGGCAGAGATGTATAAGAATTTTTAGAAATTAGTTAATAATAGAATCTTCGGTAATTTTAAACAAAGAATTAAATTTTGACCATGGACGTGACTTTAATATCTCTTTTCAAGATTAGTTCAAAGCGAAAGTAATTTTTTAAAATAGAAACCCCAATTGTTGACGATATTATATAAAAAATTTCAAATACGCTTCTGTCTGGAAATACGTAATTTTCTAGTAATTAATTGAACTTACATGCTTAGTTAATATTTGGTAAACAATCAGTTCACTGTACGCTTTATTCTTTTCAGCCTGCCTACGAGCGGTTACTATACCAAATTACAAAATGCCACTTGTAATGTATGCACGTAAAAATTTATTGATTGAAGTCAGACTATTTTCGATACAAAGCAGAGACTATGTTACTCCGAAGATAATATAGAATATTTATTTCAAATTTTCGAATAATCAGTTCAGTAGTTTTTTTGCTTAACGTGTACAAACAAAAACACATTTGCTATTTATAAATTAGTATATAATGATATGATATGATTAACAACCTTGTTCATCGTATAGTAATATTCTATTCACATGTGATCTTAAATTTTTTTGTAAGTGCATTATAAATTGTTGTTAGTTTTTTCATCGTTGAATTAAATTATATAAAAAGAATTTGACATCGCCAAAGAAAAAAATATTATCGCTCATTAGACAATGTTTTTAATATATAAATAAATCAATACTATAATGTTTTTCATTTTAGATATAAAATTTACCAAGTATTTTGTGTTTCGTCTTTTATTTTATTTTATTTTAACCTTTAGTTTCAAAAATTAAATTTTTTATTATTGTTTTGTATTAAGTATAAAAAGAATTTCATATCACTAAAGATGAAGTTGATCAGTCTTTTTAATACTTAAGCAATAAATATTAATGATCAAATTTTTTAACTAATTATAATATAACAAGGTTAGTAAAAATAATAAGACCGAATCTGGATTTCAAAAAAAAAAAAAAAAGGAAAGTTGAGCTTTTGCAGAATGAAAAATTTATCTCAATTATGAAGCTGGAATTGGACTTTTGGCCTGTATTGTTTTCTATTGCTTGTACATATTTAATTGGCTTTGCCTCTGTTGTGATTTAAACGAAAACAGCAACGTCGAATTAGATAGAATAATGCAACTATAGCTGCGTATATTAACGCACGTAGCTATATTAACAATAACTCGCATACAAATTAATTTAATTTGAATTATGAAATAATTATTAACATTTTTATATAAATTTTTACAAAAGAATACTTTATGTAATTCCTTATGTAAATATTCATTTTGAATGATATTGGATTTCAGTTTATTTACCCTTCTAGAAAGGTGTCTATTTTTGATAGGCTTGTAATGAAGAAGTGTAAATAGATTCATCTGGAATAGAAAAAAAAATAGCAAAATTTGTTCACATATTTCACGATACTTTCTAGCGAATTTAGATAAATCTTAACTTTAACATTACTATGTATTATTTAAATCCTCAATCAATATTTAATATACGAAGAAAATCACTTTTGTTCTTTTCTCACCCCACGTTTGGTTGGTGAGAAAACACTATTGTTCAGAAAAAGAGCAGTATTTATTCTTTCATTATTTTTTATGATGGGTCAATTACTTGATTATTATTTTGCAGTTTAGAAGTATTGTACATGTTAATATAAAGACAATTAGCGTTAGTGTCATGAAAAAGATGAACAAATGCTTTTATATGTTTAGTCCAGATAAATCATCCGTTTTGCATCGCTTATCCATCTTACCCTGTCTTAAATTTTCTCTATTAAACGGATACGCAAATAAGATATGGCAGGATACAAAGATTTTCAATTCTTTGTATTACCATATAAGCAAGGTCGTATTCAAATTCATTAAATTCATTAAATTTGATTTTTTATAATAGATCTCGAGCTCCAAAATACTTAGCTCATTCAGAATGAGGAATAAGAAGGGGCGCAACCACCGAGCAGATTACGACATTCTCTACTTACGGTGTCTAATACTTTACAGATGTATATATATATATATATATATATATATATATATATAGACCTGTAAAGTATTATATAACATAATATAATAAATAAATAATATACATATATATATGTATATTATTTAATTATTTTTGTAAGATATTTTATAGAGTAAGATGACAATTCAGATAGTTTTACTAGAGAATATCTTAATACGTTGACGTTATCACAAAGTACATGCTCATAAAGTTTCTAATTATTTGACCATTGTTGAAGCACATTGTGACTGTTCGAATCTACGCTATCATAGAGGAGCTTGAATATATTAAGAAAGATCATACAAATGTATCTGGCTTGATTAAGAAATTAACATAGGACTATTATTCCTTGATAATCTAATATTATACTGGGATTGTAAATGAATTTTAAATGAATTTTAAATGAATTTTTAACAATATATGAAACTGTTTTAATATTTAAAAAATCGGATACAAATGATAAATTTCAAGTATTAACACCTTGATATTTCGGAGGCTGAACAGAAAAAGGTGCCGTTCAAGCGTTTTCAAACAGTTTTATTCGCCTTGGTTGCTATGGAGATGTTTTTTACGATCTTTTTCTTTTTGTTATTTATAAGTGAAACATCTCCATTGCAATGAACAAATGAATAATTAATACAATAGTTTATAAATTTAGCAATGAACAAATGAATAATTAATAACATAATTGATAAATTAATTAATAACTATATACATTAATAATTAGGTATAATTATATAAACCGCTCGCAACATTCCAATGCATTTAATTTTGATTTCATTTTAAATATATTTATAAACAACAATAGAGCTGAGACCAGAAAACAATAATTTAGCGCGTTCTCATACAGCTTTTTTTTTGAGTAATAATAGTTTAATATATAAAAAGAGAGTGAATACAAAACTATGCCTACCGTAGCAAAGACCAGAAAAGCAATTACTCAAACGCTCTTATGGCGCTATTTTATAAACTTCTCACTCCCCTCGAAAAGGAGTCCAATTACAAGCGATAAGCCCCGCTCGCGCCGATCGCAGCCCAAACTCTTCACGCAGCCGGATGAACGGAGAGCCCGAGGTGGCCAACCGTACACGTCTCCTGATTTTGAAATTCTCGATATTTTCCGAAAGCCAGAATACGACCTATTTCAATATAGGTCTGTAGAAAAGCTTTCTTACAAGGAAAATATCCGAATTTCCCGTCACAGCACGGATCACTGCTTTTAGGAAGCATAACCATTTAACCTCTTTTGAAAACCTCAAGATTTTCTCAATAGCAAATATTCGGCCACCTATTTGTGAAACCGTATATAAGCTATTTTACGAGAAAATCTTCGGTTTTCCCGTCACGGCACGGTTCAAGTGTGTACCTTATTTGTACACATAGTTTGGCCTATAACGAGAGTTTGATCGCGATTTTTAGGCGCCTTTTTCATCGACTTCTATTTTTATAGTCACTTCGTAATATAGAATTTTTCTTAAATTTAAATATTTCAAATCTCTCTTTTCTTGCCTTTGCTTTACAACTAAAAATTTCGTTTCATTTAACGTATCATGAAATTAGTTATCTCTCAGCCGCTTTTGTCCGAGGTAATCTCGCACCCGAGTCAATTGTATACATTTTTAAAGAATCCATATCATTTAATTGTCTTTAGAACATATATTTTAAGCAGTACAGTTCTCAAAATTTATCAAAACGTCTGAACCTTATACACCTATACGTAATATAATCTAATATTTATTACAAAGTATTCTCTAGAAACTTAAAATTAAAACTATAATGTCTTAAACATAATTTAATGAATCAGCTTCACTTAATATTTAAACTTAAAATTAACGTTAATATTTAATGTTTCAATTTAATTAATAATAAAATGTCAGAACTATTTGCATTAGTAACAACTATACTACTCTTGACTTATTCATGTCAATACGTATTTTTTCTCATTCATTATCACCAAATGAACTATATATATGAAAAGCAAAATATGAAACTGTTATGGACTATTCAAAGCAACAGAATTCACAATAAAAAACTTAAAACGATGAATATAAATTACTAATCTATCTAATGTTTCACTTGCTCTCTCGCTCTCACTCTCTCTCTCTCTCTCTCTCTCTCTCTCTCTCTCTCTCTCTCTCTCTCTCTCTCTCTTTATATATATATATATATATATATATATATATATATATATATATATATATGGAAATTGACTAATAATATAAATACATCTCAATAATTCAATAATTTTCTTAGATGTTGCCTAAAACTCATGCAGTTTTTGTACTTAAATTATATTAAATATAAAAGTGTATACTTCTGAAATAACGATTTTCGTTAAGTGTTAAACACTAAAATTTAATTAAATTCAATAATAAGTGTATATACAATTTATGTGACATTTTGTACACTAACGAAAGAGTAGATTTTAATTTGTGCTCTTTTCGTTAAAAATGAACATTTTCGCGGAAAATTCGATACTAAGAAAATAAGGGTGAAGCGCAATTATTTACTTTTGCCGAAGTAAAATGAAAAGACGAATAATAAGTTTCACCATGGAAGAAGGTTTATTAATTAATAGAATCTCTACAAAGCCTTCGGATTGTAAAATCAAAAATTGCTAATTTTTATTAATACAACCTAATATCGATTCAGAATTCAATTTTGAACAAACATCATTTTAAAAATAATATTTTTTAAATATTTAATACATCTAAATGGATAACATTTCCTGTTTTTTAATTCTATTGTATAACTTAATATATTTCAAATATAATAAATTTCGAAAATAAAAATCTTAAGCTATTTCATAATATTTTCCATGTCATAAATGATGTATTAAAGTACAAATTGAATTATTTTCATGTTTTAAGGTAAAATCTGATAGGTATATAAAATACAAATAAACTTTATAAGACTTACACAAGAAATGGATGAAATTGTAAAAATGATTTAAGTATGTCACTAAATTAACTTTTATACGTTACTTATGCCCATTTTAAAGAAACACAAAAATTGATTATTACAGAAACTCACTGACTTCTAAGCTCTTAATGGTTGACTTTAAAAGAAAAAAAGACTGATCCTTAATTCACGAAACGATTTACCGATCTATCTGATGATTTACGCGAGAGTTCTACACGAAGCTTATGGAAGGGCCAACGCTGTGATATCGACTCATGAAAGATTTTATGTTTCCCTCCGCCGTTAAGTCCAAGTTACACGATATCCCTTATGTGTAATCGCTCGACTCTCCTCTGGCGTCGCGCGTTGTCGTCGCGGTCGCTGACAAATCGACCTGAAATTTTCTGCATAGCCAAGGACTATTTTTGAGAACGCATTTCATCCTCTCTTTTTTTGTTTAACGATTTTCTTAGTTTGTTATTTATGATCAAAAGCGATAGTTCAATAAAAGAACGACTTCAAAATAGACAGAAAAGGTTCAAATAATTCTTGCGTAAAGGAGGGTAAAATGCTGGATGTCAAATGGAGACACACTGTTTTTATCTGTGCTAAAAAATGGTGAATTATAGGAGATGGGAAATGAGTAAATAGGCATAATAAAAAAATTAAACAATATTTACGCGGTAATAATTAATTTACTTGATTTGGCGTAAAAACCCCTTCGGGATAAGGGGAAAAGCCGAATCAAGCATACAATTACGATTTATTAAAAAAAATATATATGAGATTACTACACGACGAAAATTAATATAAATTAATACATATTTACGTTGACATACAAAACCTAATTTTAAGATCGAAACGCGATCAACACACATACAAATTTTATATTCACACCTTTCGCGTAGTTTACGTACTTGTCGTCGGCCTCTTTACCGACGGTGACACACCTGCCGTGGTCTTAAAACCAGCTAGATGATTGGATGGGAAGCGGTACGCCAGGGAAAAACGCGCCACGGTGCTCCGACATCTCGGACACGGGTACAGCTCTCGCCCCGTGTGCGTCCGGACAATTCCGCGGCCAGCGGGTTGTCGCAATGGCGTCCGCTCAGAGCGCGTAGGCACTCAACCAGACAGCCTCTAATGTATCTGGTCCGCTTGTCACTTGCTAGATATATACATATATAAGCGCGATAAAACACACAAACCGATATTTCCACAAAGAAAATTAAATTAACACACAAAATTGCTTACGTACCGTAGCTAACAGCGACTCGAGCGAGCAGTAAACACACAAAAAAGGCAACGCGCGTGATTCACAGACAGGAGAGTCAGCGGATTGCAAAACGCACAGAAGAGGAAAGATGGAAGCGCTTGGAATGCTCTGTTAAAACTGAATAAAAAACTAATTCTTTCCTTTATTTTTTACAAACATTTCTGTTATTTTCCTTGAGTCTGTGTGTTTTGATTTGTTGCCAATGTACTGAGTCGTACTATGTGTCTGCAAAATGTGTTAGTCGCTGTTTTAACGGTTACCACCCAAACTAAGCTGTCGGCACCTGGATGCACATCTATCACACGTCCTAGTGGCCATTTTCCTGGTGGATAACGATCATCCATCACTAGAACAAGCTGTCCGATGGCAAAATTTTCGTTTGTTTCTTTCCATTTGCCCTTTTTCTGTAGATGTTGCAGGTATTCCTTGCTCCACCGTTTCCAAAAATTGTTACACAATCTTTGTAGCAAGAGAAGCGTTTAAGCAAATGTTCAGGCCCATTAGGTGGTTCCTCGTCCGGGATTAAAGATGGTGTTTCCCCAATCAGAAAGTGTCCTGGCGTTAGTGCGGGAAGATCGTCTACTTCGGAGCTTATTGGATACAACGGGCGAGAGTTTAAACAGACTTCGATTTCTATTAGCATAGTAGATAATTCCTCAAAAGTCAGTGTATGCTCTCTCACTACCCTTTTTAGATGGTACTTCACAGTTTTGACACCTGCTTCCCACAGATCTCCGAAGTGAGGAGTTGCTGGTGGTATAAATTTCCAGTCGATGCCAACATTTGCGAGAACAGAAGCTGCTGATTTATAAAATATCGATGATGCTTCAAACATATCTCGCAATTCTCGATCTGCTCCATAAAAATTTGTTGCTTTGTCACTATAGTGCTTCCGACAAATTCCGCGTCTACCAACAAACCGTCGAAACGCTGCAATAAACGACGCGGACGTGCAATCGCTTACCAGTTCAAGGTGAACGGCTTACGTTACAAAGCAGATAAATAATGCAACGTAGCCCTTGTACGACTTGTGCCCGCGTCCCTTAGTTGCGCGCACTTGAATCGGTCCGGCATAATCGACGCCTGCTATTGAAAATGGTCGAGCCGGTGTTACGCGTGGAGCAGGCAAATTGCCCTTCAGTTGATTTGCTGTATGAGGCTTGGCTCGTTGACATGGTACGCATCGATAGATTACCGATTTTACAAGACGCTTACGGCCTACAATCCACGCCCTTTATACTACAAAGCTTGCTGTGAGAGTAGGCCCGCCGTGATGGCACACTGCGTGCGCTTCTTCAACAATCAATCTACTTAGATTTGATGCATATGGTAAAATAGGGGTTTTTTTTGAATCGTTTGATAAACCGGAGTGAGCGAGCCTCTCGCCGATTCACAGTACACATTCATCATCGATAATTGGTGTAAATTTTCTCAACGAGCACCGCTTCGGTAACGGCTTATTAGATTTAAGAAGGGAGATTTCCTTTGAAAATGCTGCTGCTTGAGCCATTTTAATAATTAAAGTCCTAGCTCGTTGGAGTTCCCAAGACGTCAGAAATTTCGGCAGTGCGCTCAGTTTCTGTTTGCGTCTTCGCAAGATAATTAATGGGCGTAAACAACGCGCCACGATGCGAATCAAGCGTGTCAGAGATGAGAATCGCGCGATTATTTCGGGCTCAGCCGTTACTTCTCGCAAGTGTAAAATTTGCGAAATTTCTGACGTACGGGGCCAGTTTTCTGAAATATTGGCAAGCCAGACAGGGCCGTGCCACCATTGTGAGTTAATCGCTAACTCAGAAGGATTAGCGCCGCGTGTAGCTAGATCGGCGGGATTCTCCTTAGTGGGCACGTGTCCACATGTAGCGGAAAGCAGCTCTGTCTGTATGAACGAAACCCGATTCGCGACAAAGGTGTTCCAGAATCACGGATGTTTACGCAGCCAGTTTAAAACGAGTTGGCTGTCCGACCATGCATAGACGCGACATTGTTTTAGGAAGTCTAACTGCTGGGGATGCTGACCGTTTTGACTGGAGCTGCTTTAGTTTTCGCCGCTAAAAGAGATACGCGAAAATGTCCCTTACCGTCATTTATTCTAATATACACAGTCGCGGCGTAAGCGCGGGACGATGCATCCGAAAACCCGTGAATTTCGATGATATGCTGAAGAGTCCCACCCAGCCATCGATCGATTGAAAGGTGTGACAAAGCCGCGAGAGACTCATAATACTTTAACCATCGGTCACGCAATTCTACAGGTAACGGAGTGTCCCAGTAACAGGGGAAATCCAACCAAGCGGATCAAATAAACGTGCGATATTAGATAATACAGCACGTTTGGTTATCGATTCCGATGGTGCACCACCTCTCTCAAAGCTAAATGCAAAGACATCATTTGCGGGATTCCATTGAATCCCTAATGTTTTGACAGAGGCATCCCCATCAATGTGTTTCTCGCCGTTACTTTGATATAAGTGAGCAGGTAAAAGATCGCAATGGTTCGCGGCCCACTTATCTAAATCGATCCCCGCCGCATTTAAGATTCCCGTAAGCTCGACGCGTTTTGCAGTAGCTTCCGACAACTCGTTCGCACCTGCAAATATGTCGTCCACGTAAGCGTTATTCTTTAAGCAGTCCGCGCCGTGAGGGAATCTCGATTTTTCTTCGTCGGCAAACTGCAAAAGCGTTCGGATTGCAAGGTACGGCGCGCACGCGGCACCATACGTTACCGTTGTTAAGCGATACTCAACGGGGGGTTCCGCTGGGCTAGGCGCCCATAGGATTCTCTAATAGTCACGATTTGCTTGCGGCACACGAATCTGACGAAACATTTTCACAATATCTGCTGTGAAAACATATCGATATCTTCGCCAGTTAAGCAGAACAGGGCCTAAATCGCGTTGCAGTGCCGGACCGGACATGAGGAAGTCATTAAGACAGTGCTTCTCACGCGTTTTACGCGACGCGTCGAAAACAACGCGGATCTTTTTTAACGCGCTGTGCGCCAAAGTCAACACTGCATGGTGCGATAAATACCATGCCTTTGGGATATTAAGTTCAGACTTTGGCACACGCTCCAGATGACCTAGCTCCTCGTAAGCTGCCATAAAATCGCGATACGCTAGAGCCACTTCCGGATCACGTGAAAAACGCCGATACATAGATGACAGAGAGCCTAACGCGATTCGTCGCATTTTATCTGCACAAGCGGGTGGCTCTTTCTTAACAGGAAGACGCACTGTGAATCGCCCATTTGAACTGCGTGCGCACGTGTCACAGAAAATTTTCTCACAAGCTTCGTCCTCTGGCCTTAATTTAGGTGCGATATCCGGAAATTCATTTAAATCCCACAATCGTTCTAATGACGCGTTCAATTCATCATTAGAAATATTATGCAATGCTTGCACCGATATGCACCGAGTACGAGCCGCCCGCCCTGAAGAATTTATTTGAACCGAGCCGGATATTATCCATCCCAGTGCGGTGTCCTGTGCTACGAGTCCCGACATCGCCGTTGTACGTAAGCCCGGTCGCAGAAGTTGTGCAGAAACATCAGCTCCTAGAATAATGTCCACACTGTCGCGCACATAGAATTGAGGATCGGCAAGCGACAATTCTGAAAATTCTTTCAAATTCAGTTTCACAACGTTACGCGACGGTAAATATTATGTTACTCGCAGTAAAATTAGAGCTCGCGTATTCAATTCAAATCCACTGTTTATGGTCGATCGCAACGTAAACGAAGTGACGAATTTCGCGTTTTCAGAAATGGTAGCGCCTACACCTGACAACGCAACATTCGTTGGCCTTTTCGATAATCTCACCAATTGTGCGATTGATTCAGAAACAAATGTTGCCTCTGAGCCTTGATCGAGCAGAGCTCGCGCACGTGTTTCGATTCCGCTCGGTCCCCGCACAATCATTTGGGCTGTTGCCAAGATAACAGAAAAATTGTTTTTTGAAACATTTGCTGTGTGCATGGTGACCGTTGACGTACTGGAATTTACATCCGTGACTGTTTTTAAGTCCTCGGATAAATTTCTTTCGCGCACGACTTGCTCTCGTTTTGAGTCGAAGTGCAGCAGTGAGTGGTGTTTCTCACGGCACGTGAAAAACCGACCTGGAGATTTTCACTCCTGAAAACGATGCCGCCCGAAACAATTAAAACATAAATTTAATCGCCTTATTTCTGCACCGCGTTCATAAGTATTTTTTGCTTTTAATTTAGGACATTTAGCCAAAATGTGCATGCCCGAACACAATGTGCATTTCGTATTAGATTTGTAATTCTGACGAGCATGATGAATGATATGCGAGCCGCGACTTGATCTACTATTAGAGGACAGCTTCTTATCATCGGAATCTCTTGCCGCCATCATACTGAGTTTGTATCGTTTTTCGAGGAATTTAATAAATTCGGTAAACTTTGGGAAACGATGTACTATACTCGACTGCACCGTTGTCGCGGGTGAATCACGTCTTTCATCCGTGATAATAGATTGATCGCGAGAACTGAGCTCCGATTCCCACTTTTCTCTTGATACCGTATCCGAACGCGAAGCTAGCACGTATATTAGAAAAATATCCCAATTGTCAATTGGCATTTTCATAGTCGATAACGCGCGTACGATACGTTGAGCTTCATCAGCTAGAGAACGCAACTCTTGGGCTGATTCTCCCTTTAGATGCGGTAAATTTGACAGCGCATGCAGATGTTTATTGACTATCAACCTGGGATTAAAAAACCGCGCCGATAATGCCTGCCAGGTTGCCGCATAGTTCGCGTCCGTCGTTGCTACGTCCTTTACCAAATTGGCAGTCGGACCGGTCAAACAGAGCTTTAAATAGCTAAATTTCGTCGCATCGCTCGCGATTTTGGAGTGCACTAGCGTATTAAATAAATCCGAAAAGCTCTCCCAGTCCTCATACTTTTTAGAGAACTTTGGAAGATCGAGTTTCGGCAGGTTCGGCTTAACTAGTCCTGCTCCAGACAAATTTACAGTTCCCGACGGAACGGTCGTAAGGGGATTAGATTTCTCGAGTTGGTCAATCTTATCCGTGAGCGCGTCAAGCAATTTCTGATATGTAGAACGAGTTAAATTAAATATATTATCAGCAATTACGATTTATTAAAAAAAAATATATATATATATGAGATTACTACACGACGAAAATTAATATAAATTAATACATATTTACGTTGACATGCAAAACCTAATTTTAAGATCGAGACGCGATCAACACACATACAAATTTTATATTCACACCCTTCGCGTAGTTTACGTACTTGTCGTCGGCCTCTTTACCGACGGTGACACACCTGCCGTGGTCTTAAAACCAGGTAGATGATTGGATGGAAAGCGGTACTCCAGGGAAAAAGGCTCCACGGTGCTCCGACGTTTCGGACACGCGTATAGCTCTCGCACCGTGTGCATCCGGACAATTCCGCGGCCAGCGGGTTGTCGCAATGGCGTCCGCTCAGAACGCGTAGGCACTCAACCAGACAGCCTCTAATGTATCTGGTCCCCTTGTCACTTGCTAAATATACACATATATAAGCGCGATAAAACACACAAACCGATATTTCCACAAAGAAAATTAAATAAACACACAAAATTGCTTACGCGCCGTAGCTAACAGCGACTCGAGCGAGCAGTAAACACACAAAAAAGGCAACGCGCGTGATTCACAGACAGGAAAGTCGGTGGATGGCAAAACGCACAGAACAGCAATGATGTAAGCGCTCGGAAGGCTCTGTTAACTGAATAAACTACGCAGAAATAAACGAAAACAGTAAGAGCCTCTAGCTTTACGTTATTACTCCCCTTTCCTACGGAGCGGCTCATCAGGCTTCGTGTGTACCGCCCCCGCAAAGGGTCGCCAGTCGGCTGCGTGACGGGCTAGCGCTCAGGTGTAGGACCAAGAACACATGGGTCGACCATATCGGCTCGGAACTTTCCGTGCATTATAAACTAAAAAGTAGAAAAAAAAGAGATACAATAAAATTAAATTTCCAGCGTTCGAGCCGAACGTGCCTTTCAAGGTCTGTACTAATTTGACAGCTGGACTACAAATTTAACTTGACGGTTATAAAGATACTGCATTTCGTTTTTCTTTGCCTGTGCGCATACCATGCGAACACACACCATTATATTACATTATCTTCTTCACTTGAAGACTATTGAAACTTCATTAATCACTATTTGGTAAACTCCTTCAAAATTGAATGATAAGTACACGAATGACATTCTAAAATTATATTCTTTCCAATGGTAATAAAATTTAACGGGATTAGCAGATTAATGGAATAGAGAACAAAATTTTAATAACCTGAAAACTTTGATTCTTTTTTAACGTACAGTTTTCGTGGCAATTTTGTTTAATTAAGATGTGCAGATGCTTCCTATACTGCAAAAGTCGATTGGATCATTTGGAAAAGTCAGAGAATAATTTTTGAATGTTTAATTATCGAGTCATAGAACAAAATATACAATTAGCCCGTGAACTAACATTGGAAAAAATTTCAAGTTTAAAAAAATTTTTTCTTTAATTGAGAACATTGCATATAGGTACATCAAGCGTACATCAAGGCCACAATATGTGCCGCACTCTAGGGAGCTCTCCCGGCAGTGCCCACGGCCTCTTTCCGCGGGATTCACCCACCGCACTGGGGTCGTCCCAACAAAATGACGCCCGAGTTAGCGCCCCCCGTTGCGACCTATTCCTAAAATAAAACTGAAACCTTATATAAGGTTCAGGAGCTTAATCCTTATATATTAATTAACCGTTACTTATAAATAATATACAGAATCATTAGTAAGTCGAAATCCGAACGTCAACCCGCGCCTACGCCTAGAGAAATCGAAACCCACTGCACCGCTGACTCCTTCTCGCATCTCTCGGACTTTCTAAGTTCGAGTCGATCATGTCACGAAAGCCTACAAATCGGTAGCTACTCCCGTTCTCTTTCAGGAGAATGGGACGAGAGCCTGTACTTCGCTAGCCTGTAACTTCGGTAGGGTTCGGTAAGTTCGAGAACCTCACGATCGACTCAAACCCTTCGAATAAACACGCAAAACCCACCATCAACAGCTATCTTTGGACCTATGCAGCCCCCTGTTGAAGTCAAAGTCCCGCGCCGATTTCCCGTACGGATCGGATTACAAATCTAGTTCATGTACTATGAATTTGATAGTTTTTGAATAAACTTTCGAAAACACGCAGCAATGAACGCTATTCTCTCGACAAAACCCACGAGCAATAGCTTACGTGACCCGCACGTCACCTATTAACGCCAATATAATTAAGACGGCAGTTGCCGTACTCACCCTTTTTCTATGCGATGATTATTCCACGGTAGGGGAGGTCCTCTTTCGGAAACGTCTGTTCGGATCGGCTGTTGAGCGAAAAGAGAGCGAGCTCCCGTGCTCTCGCGAACTTAACGACTTTTCAGTGGCTAAGCTACCAGCCCTAAGCTATCTATAGATATTGCGACCGCAGCGGCGCCGCATCGGCGGTGCCCGGCGTACGTGATCGCCGTTTCGCCGTGTGATCTCTTCATCTTCTTCTCTCTGCTTTGCTCTCGTCCTTCGTAAGTCGAATTCCCGATGTCTTGTTTATAGTTTGTTTACATTCGACGCATCAAGCCGATGAATTTCCTAGGAATTTTTAGCCTTTGCTTCTCGGCTTCACGATTCTTCTGCAATAATTTTGAACATTATATTATTCTATTAAAAGTTTTATTTCAGTGGTCGAGACACGAGACCTTGACGCATCGATGGCATATTTCGCGTTACATTTTGAACGTGTAAATTTTACCACGTTACAATATATACGTGTTCATATATATGTATTTATTTTGTATAATTCTATATTTAAGCAAAAAGATTCAAAGGAAAAATTATCGATTACTTGTATCTTAATTTTTCCATATACAATTTTGCAAAATATATAATGAAAAATATTTATATTATAATAATATAACACAATGCATTTCATAGCATATTAAATATTAATGTTATATAATTAAAGTTAAGCTAAGTTAATATAAAACACTTTTATATAAGTACTAAAGCTGATGTAAAAATACAAATCTTTTACTCGAATAACTAAAATAGTTAATAATAGGTATAAAGTAAAATAAAATATAATAAATCCAGTAGGTTTTTACATAACAATTTTTTGCTATGTATTTACTATTACCATATATTGGAAATGAAATATTTCTAAGCATTTGCTATAATCATAACCGGAGTTGTTATATGCCGACGCATAGGCTCCTTAGAGTCTTACGTGCGCGCTTCCGTTAGAATACGGAGAGCATTCCCGAACCCCCTCTCTCCGCCGCGGCGATTCCGGGCGAATCAGTGCTTGCGACCACCGGCGGAGCCTTACGGCGCCACCGGAGTCGCAAGCGCAGCTGATATAAAAGAGAGGGTTTTCGGGATGGAAAAATAGAGAGGGAGCGGGGTCCGACGGCCCATCACAGGACAAATCAACCAACTCAACTTTTATCCGACGTCTCGTCATTCACCCTCCCAGACTCCATCACACCATAGGAGCGAAGCTCCTATACCCGCGCCGCATACGGCTCCAATAGGAGAGTGGAGAAGCGCCGCCGCACGAGTAGTGGCACCGAGAGAGAGACAGAGTGGGAGCTGCAGCGCCGCCGCGCGCCACCAATAGTAGCAGAGAGAGACGGAGAGGGAGGAGCTGCAGCGCCACCGCGCGCCACCGCTCCAATAACAGTGGAGCAGGCCGCCCCCGCCGCGCACCCCCACACGCACCGCCTGCGGCGGCTCGAGAGAGCGGTGACCGAGCCGCCGCCGCCGCAGTAACGAGCGCCGCCACAGCTGATCAAGAGCAAGGCCGGCGGAGGTCAGTACAGCTTGGACCAAAGGCCCAAGCTGACCTTACCCCTTCCCCGTTCCCTCCTGCCCGGTGGTCTCTACCTCATCGGTCCTTTTCAGGACCGTCTCATACGTAGGAGACGAGGTGAGCCACCCACTCCTCCTTCTTCCTAACCCAACGGTTGGTGGTGGTGTCTCGCCGCGAAGGCCCTTCGCAGGCCCTTCGCAGGGCCGTCCAGTCGTAGGGGACAGGGCGAGCCATCCCCCTCTTCCCCCTCTCCGCCTGCGGGTGGTGTCTCGCCCATAGGCCCTTCTCAGGGCTGTCCTGTTCGTAGGGGACAGGGTGAGCCACCCACTCCCCCCTCGACCTCCCGTCCACGGGCAGCGTCTTGGTCCGATCCGGAAACCCGGATCAGACGGACGTTGTTCACGGTGTGGACTCCGGGCAGGGCACCCCTCCGAAAGGAGTTACGGGCATGGCGCCCAGTAGCTCCTATTAGGAGCCGTGCCCAAGGCCTCCAGAGACCTACGAAAGGAGTTACGGGTGGATACCCAGTAGTTCCGACTAAGAGCGGTGACCAATGCCTCCGGAGACCCACCGGCGTGTCGAGAGACACGTCTGGGGATTGTCGGAGGACGAGTTCTTCGGGGGGCACTCTCCGGGGTCCGTGCCCTTGCCTCCTCCCCCCTCCCTACGAACCGGCGGTCGTATCCGGTTTAAGGGATCGGTGTCGGAGCCGTTCCACCACCTTGTAACAAATTGGCGCTCAACGTGGGGCAAGTTCTTAACTTCTGCGCTGAAGCGTGGACTTATTCACAAGACTGGACTAGCCGCAACAAATGGACGATCCTTCCTCCCCACCACGGAAACGCACCCGTGCTCAATCACTTCTGGGAGTGACACAAAACCCAGTGGCGCCCAGGACCGAAGAAACACAGGGAGAAGAAACGCAGCGCCTGTTCCGAATTATAAAACGAAGCAGGAAGCATCAAACGTCAGTCGGCGTTTAGACGCAGCCAGAGGAGCATCGAGTGACTACCGCTACCCAGACGCGGATTACCAGTACGCAACGAAGATCTGAACCTCTGAGAAGAGTTTCTACAGCTACCCAGACGGAACCACCAAGGTCAAATTTTACGCCTACAAGTGTGAACCGAGCTTTAGCTGCAGTAAAACAGACGGAGCCGTCTTTCAGTTCCGAAAGGATGAACGATAGTAAAATGGAGTTGGAGACGGAGAACAGAGGCCGCCGAATGCTGCCCGCGCTTCAAAATTGGGAAGCATTTACCCAGGCGTTACTGGGACATAGACCTGCGCTCCCGGAATACCACGAACGAGACCATGAAGATCCCGCAGTATATCTGGAAAAATGCGAGGAGTACATAGAGGCGATTACGCTGCCAGACCAACAGCAGGTCCGAGTGTTGGAGAAAGGTCTAAAAGGAGATGCTGAGAAACGGTGGCTGTGCTACAAAACCATGGGCGTCGATTGGCCTCGCTTCCGAGAACTGTTGAACAATAAGTTCAACAGTCAATCTATTAAGGACGAGTTGGTGGCTCAACTGTACGGGACGCGCCAAAAGGAGAAGGAGCCGGTTGGACCATTCCTGCAGCATAAGTATATGCTGTACCAGCGTTTGCGGCCTGGGGAACCCGAGAGCACGAGGGTCGGTACGTTACTGAACCTTCTACTTCCCGGGCTTAAAAAGGTTCTGCGAGCGCACACCATCGCAGATTTCTCGGAACTTCTGTCAAAGGCACTACAAGCTGAAAAAGACGACGACGAAGAACGTGGTGGGACACAGAAGAAGAAGGAGAAAACGGAAGAAACGCCAAAGGTTGCAAAACGGATAGGCTCGAGTGATAGTTCAAAATACTTGCATTGCCCGGGGTAACACTTCCATCGGGATTGCCCAGTACTGAAAGAAGGAAACTGTAAGTCGGAAAACTGGAGAGCGGCGGCGGACACACTGGGCCCAGCCGCCGGAACCAACGAACTCCGGCAATAAATAGCATCATGACTGATGCCCACCAGCTCCCCAAGGTATACACAACATTATACGACAAGAATCTGTCGGCCGTCATCGACTCAGCTGCTTCTCAGCCGAGCGAGTTTGCCAATAAACGTTCCCGTTACCTCACGGGCGCTCGAGACTCATCTCGCGGCTAACGGCTCTACAATGGCAGTCATCGGGGAAGTCAAGATACTGTTTAAAATCCAGGAAAAACAGTTCACGGCCACAGTCCTAGTCGCCCCAACCTTAAGGACACCTCTGCTGTTGGGACTGCCCTGGCTGAACCAGGAGGGAGGCATCATCGATTTCACCAGAAAGGTTTTGTACGTCGGTGCTCAGGAGCGCATCACAGTGCCTTTTATTTGCGAGACGCCTCACGCACCAGGGACATCAAGGTGCCACAGCTCCAGCATAGTTTTCCTGAAGCTTTCTCGAAACAGTTCGCAAAGCTCACTGAACCATGCAAAGGTTTTCGCTCCGTGGGGGGGGGGGGCAGTTGCCACAAACTAAGAACATCCAACACTCTATTACGGTAACGTCGAAAAAAACGTTTCGACTACCGTTGTACCGATATTCGGAGGCGAAAAGACTGGAGATCGACCAACAGATACAGGAGATGCTAGCTGCTCGTATTAACGAACCATCGACATCTCCTAACAATTCACCAATCGTTATGGCGAAGAAAAAAGACGGAACCCTTCGGTTCTGCGTGGACTATCGGAGGTTAAACAGCCTTACGGAGGACTCTGCCCAACCCATTCCACGGATAACCGACACTTTAAAGGATATTGGGAAAGCTACGGCTTTTTCTACCATCGATCTGCGCAGTGGTTACTGGCAAATCCCGATGGAGCTGGAATCGAAAAAGTACACAGCGTTCTCCACACCAGCGGGCTGTTGTTACGAGTTCAGAGTCATGCCATTCGGACTCAAGGGAGCTCCTGGGACTTTTCAGCGGCTTATGTCCCAGAAGATTTTGACAGAATACATTGACAAGTTTTGTAAAGTATACTTGGATGATGTCATCATTTATTCCCAGACGTACGGCGAACACCTCTCGCATCTTGCCAAAGTTCTTGAGAGGTTAAATATTCACGAACTGACCGCTGCTTCAGACAAATGCCAGTTTGAAAAACCCAGTCTGGATTATCTCGGTTTCCGAGTAACATCCGAAGGAAACGAACCTAAGTCGGACTACGTCAGCGCCCTCTTGAAAATCCCCACTCCCACCAACAAGCGGCAGCTTCAGGCGTTTATAGGGACGTGCAGCTGGCTCCGAGAGTACATACCGCATCTAGCAGTCACCATGGCCGGACTCACGGATATACTCCAAGGGAAACGAGGTTTCAAGTGGACTCCATCCGCGCAACAATCTTTCGAGCAAACAAAGGCATTGCTCTCCAAACCTGCCAAGCTGGCTCGACCAAGTCCATATGGTCGCTTTATTTTACTAACCGACGCCAGTGCTCGTGGGATGGGAGCCGTCTTATATCAAGAGAAACCGGATGGCAAGCGGGACATAATAAGTTACGCTAGCGCCAAGTTCAAGACAGCCGAGACTCGTTACCACTGCAACGAGCAAGAATGTCTAGCTATAATTTGGGCCATTAAGCAGTTTCGGCCTTACTTGGAAGACCAGCCGTTCACACTACGTACGGACAGCAAGGTACTCACATGGCTGGATCGTTTCAAGGATACGCGGGACAAGCTGACGCCGTGGTCTCTGCTTTTGCAGGAGTTCATTTTCAATTTAGAGCATTGCCCCGGTAAAGATAACGAGCTGCCAGACGCTCTCTCTCTCGACAACCGTGCCAAGAGTACTCGGGCGTTCTTGATGACCAAGAACGGCTCCTGCCACCTGATTTACACGGCCCCGCCATGGACTCCACGCCCGCCGTTTACCTTACCGAGCAACAATCCTTGGCTGACGAGATAAGATTAGCTCAACAAGGAGACCAGAAGTGCTACGATCTCGTGAGAAAGCATGTATACCTCACGCGATGGAGTAATTTTTGCCGCGACGAAAAGTTGTTTCAGGAGAAACACCTTGTCATCGACGGAGCCCTCTGGACCAGAGACAACTCAAAGGACCCGTGGAAACTTTTCGGGGCGAAACAGTTAGGTTCCGGGTCCTTTTTGAGTACCACGATGCGAAACAGGCAGGACATCCCGGTGCTGAGAAACACGCAGGACATCCCAAGTGAGCCATGGGCTACCATCTCAGTCGATGTCATGGGTCCGTACCTGCAAACAAAAAGGCGCAAGAGGTTCATCTTGGTAGTGACCGACCTATTCTCTCGATGGGTCGAAGCCTTCCCATTAGGCAACGCGAACGCCGACAACATCATTAGAACCATTGAGAACGAGGTTTCTGCCAGGCGGGGATACCCGAGAGTAATTCTCTCGGACAATGGGCCACAGTTTGTCAGCCGCCAGTGGAAGGAGGCTTATGAACGTTGGCAGGCTGAGCGTTTGCGACTACATCTACAAGGCGAGGATCGGAGGATCGCGAGGAGATTGGGATACGCACCTGCCCAAGATCCTTTTCCAACTACGAGGGAGGAGGAATGCCGCCACAGGGTACACGCCAGGAGGCGCACTTACAGGACGAGACCTTCGTCGACCAGGCGACTGGGAATTCGAATTTCCCGAGCCTTCTCCGGCAGCGAAAAGGAGAATAGCTGAGATCACGGAGCACCAACAAGGGTACCAAGCTAGGTACGCCTCTGAAGAGAACGTTGAGCCTCCATATCGCCCCGGCGATATGGTCTACCTAAAGGCACATTACCTTTCGAAGGCACCTGAGGGGTTTCATGCCGGCTTTATGCCAAAATGGGAGGGCCCTTTTAGGGTGATAAAACCCCTGTCTGCCGTAATCCTGCTATTGGATCGAGCGGGAAAAACCGTCAAGGCCCACACCAGTCAAATGAAACCAGCCAGGGTAATGGAACCCGCAGCCAGCCCTCCACTGGACTCAGTCCAGATTCGGGCTCATATTACCCCCAGTAAGGGGAATCCCTTCCTGGCACCACCACCCCAGGAGCTCGACGGTCCGGGCAACACCTCACCCTCCCAGGACCTCGTCGGTCCAGGCAACGCCTCACCAACCCAGGACCTCGACGGTCCGGGCAGCACTACTCCACCCCAGGATGTCGGTCATCCGGGCAATATAGACTCTGCTTCAGCAGACAAGGGTCCAAAAAGAAGGAGAGGACGACCCAGGAAGCCGTTAGCTACTGGGCTAACACCAACGCCTGAAGGCGTTATCCAGCCACGGTACAGTTACCGACTAAGGAACAGAACAGCTGCAGACTGATATATTAGTTTTAGTTGAATCATGTATTAGTCTAAGATATTAGTTTAAGTCAAATTATGTATTAGTTTAACTTAAGTTGGATTATATATTAGTTAGTTAAGTTGAATTATATATTAGTTAAATGGAATTACATATTAGTTTAAGTTGGATTATACAATTAGTTTAAGTTAAAGTATATGTGTCTAAGTTGATTTTTTTTAAAGAATTTATTAAATGAAAGTATGTTAAGTTTATAATACATTCAATATTTTAAAATAAATTGTTTTGTTACGCGCGCGTTTAGAAGTAAGAATAAAATGTATAAATAAATATAGTGTAATTTTGGGCCGTCAAATTGAATAAAGTCGTTCCTCGCACGCAAGGCTCTTCGCGATTGGGAGGAATTGTTATATGCCGACGCATAGGCTCCTTAGAGTCTTGCGAGCACGCTTCCGTTAGAATACGGAGAGCATTCCCGAACCCCCTCTCTCCGCCGCGGCGATTCCGAGCGAATCAGTGCTTGCGACCACCGGCGGAGCCTTACGGCGCCACCGGAGTCGCAAGCGCAGCTGATATAAAAGAGAGGGTTTTCGGGATGGAAAGATAGAGAGGGAGCGGGGTCCGACGGCCCATCACAGTACAAATCAACCAACTCAACTTTTATCCGACGTCTCGTCATTCACCCTCCCAGACTCCATCACACCATAGGAGCGAAGCTCCCCCGCGCCGCACACGGCTCCAACAGGAGAGTGGAGAAACGCCGCCGCACGAGTAGTGGCACCGAGAGAGAGACAGAGAGGGAGCTGCAGCGCCGCCGCGTGCCGCCAATAGTAGCAGAGAGAGACAGAGAGGGGGGAGCTGCAGCGCCACCGCGCGCCACCGCTCCAATAACAGTGGAGCAGGCCGCCCCCGCCGCGCACCCCCGCACGCACCGCCTGCGGCGGCTTAGCTGATCAAGAGCAAGGCCGGCGGAGAACAGTACAGCTTGGGCCTTTGGACCAAGCTGACCTTACCCCTTCCTCCTTTCCTCCTACCCCGGTGGCTCTCTACCTGATCGGTCCTTTTCGGGACCGTCTCATGCGTAGGAGACGAGGTGAGCCATCCACTACTCCTTCTTCCCCCCCCCCCACCGGTGGGTGGTGTCTCGCCCCGAAGGCCCTTCTCAGGGCCGTCCAGTCGTAGGGGACAGGGCGAGCCACCCCCCCTCTTCCCCCTCTCCACTTGCGGGTGGTTTCTCGCCCATAGGCCCTTCTCAGGGCTGTCCTGTTCGTAGGGGACAGGGTGAGCCACCCACTCCCCCCTAGACCTCCCGTCCACGGGCAGCGTCTTGGTCCGATCCGGAAACCCGGATCAGACGGACGTTGTTCACGGTGTGGACTCCGGGCAGGGCACCCCTCCGAAAGGAGTTACGGGCATGGCGCCCAGTAGCTCCGACTAAGAGCGGTAACGAAGGCCTCCGGAGACCCACCGGCGTGTCGAGAGACACGCCTGGGGATTGTCGGAGGACGAGTTCTTCGGGGGGCACTCTCCGGGGTCCGTGCCCTTGTCTCCTTCCCCCTCCCTACGAACCGGCGGTCGTATCCGGTTTAAGGGATCGGGGTCGGAGCCGTTCCACCACCTTGTAACAAGTTTTGTATTAAAAACTGCTTTTAGCCAAAAATTCCGGCGGGAAACGATTCTTTACGTCATAAATCTATCTTAGTTTCATCTAAAACATAATCTGTAAAATGTACATATTATATTTTCAATATACTAATTGTTTTAGCAGTGTCATTTTCATAACATATTGCAACATTGTATGGCTAATCTTGTATAGATTTAATACTTCTTACAACTTGAAATTTTTTAAATTTAATCCTGTCATTAATTGCATAATACTTTTACGTTCGTAATAAAAATATTATAGCATATATCTTGATATTTGCTTTGTTTGCCTGTAATAACTAGTCGTGTTGTCAGCATTTCAATAGATGCCCCAATGATTATCTTTTTGTTAAAAATCTAAATTGTGAGGCTTAAATGATCAATATTAAAACCAACCTCCATTATTTCCATTATGTATCTGTTAAATGAAACAATGTTACCCATTACAATGTTTGTATAAGTCCATATTTCTTCTGCATATTTATATATAATATTTCTTTGACTCTAATATGAATTCATTTATTAATGAATTTATTTATTATGATCTCGTATTTACTACGTGTATTCTTCTAAACTTCATTTCTTTTATATTTATATACTGTGCATCTGTTGAAAATATATATATATAGATCATTTCCTACCTTGATATTAATCATTATTTTATTCTTCATTTTATCAATTTTTGCTATTATTTTACAGCTGATATTATATTGCATTTTACTATTTCTAAGAACTTTAGAATTCTATTATTACATTTATAACATTCTCTTCTAACAAAAATTACCAATTTAATAATACAATCACCTCTTTTAAAGGACATATTTCTTTTTCTTATTCCCTTAGATTAGAATTTTATTTTGTTTTGTATACAATCTTCGTTGATATTAATATTATTTTGTTTTTATATGAATATAATTGTTAAAAAACGGATAATCAAGTACATTATTTTACTGTTCCATAAAATAGGAACTCACTAACTCATTAGCACAGTGACTATTTTACTTGAATTTAGAGAATACACAATAATGGTGATGACTGTTGAGTAAATAAAAACTGACTGCAGTCTACAACACTATAAAATCACAATTACTTTTTTTGTTAACTTGACACTGTCTTATATAATGGCAACATAGGCATGGCCTAGTATATATATACTTAGTTATTTACAATGTAATGCCTCGTGACTGAACCCTAATGATACAAAGCAACCGAGCTTCATCTACGTTGATAGGATAAACTCACAACAATAAGGCCATGGAGTGAACTGCAACCGACTGCACGTCCCAGTTAGAGTGGCCACTTTTCCAGACCGATTCAATTTCGAATCCTAGTATAGATAAACAAATAATCCATTAAAATCCAGGATTTCCAGCTAAAATTTGTGAATTTGAAACTCACGTTGAAAGGTGAAATTAAAAGTATGTTCTGTAACCGGCATTTTGGCGATTTTGGTTTTCACCAGTTGCACGTGGTGGCCGGCATTCAAAACCGCGGGCCGTGGCGTCGAGCGTGCGTATATACACCACTAAATACCCATACCACCTGATTCCACACATTAACGTGAAATAAACGCGTCAGTTTCGTGCTTCTGAGTGCAGAGATGGTGAACAGTGCTTCCCATCATGAAACAGCCGAAAGCAGATGAAAGCCGGAAATTTGCATCGATAGATTACTAAACTGATTAATAAACACTTAACTGATTGTTCTATATTACCGACTTCGTAGGGACGTAGGAAACCTAGGCCGGAATGATTTATCGGCTAAAATATGTTATATTAAATTTCTAACGAAAATATTTGTGGAAATGAGGAAAATTTTGTTATCATAATTATTAGAGAAGGTAAACATGTTTAAAAAAAGACTAGTTTTTAAAGAAAATAAACTATAAATAAATTATTGAAACTAAGCTGGAAACAGTGACAAATTTTACTGAATTTTAATCAAGGGAACAACAATTCCTATAACTTTTTATTCATTTGTAATTATTTGTATTTGATTTATAATATTTTTAAGAATAATTATCATTACTTATGGGCTTAAACTTATAAATAAAATGTATAGTCAGTTTTATAATTATATTTTAAGTATGTGCACACTTGGTAGCAGGTGGTACGTATGTACATATTAGCTAGTATAGGCAAAAATATTTATTTTAAAGGTTTTGCAGACATTTTTTTCGACCGATTAAGAGTCTGTGACGTCTGGGCATCTTCACACTTTCGTCCACATTAGTTTAATACAAAGTACACACGTATATCTTTATATTATCTACATGTGCCTTCGTTGTACCTTGGCTTGTTTTGAGCCTGGAGTTTCCTCCACTAGCTGGCGTAGATTTTGTTAAACAATCGATGGAAAATAACAGATATATTTGTGTAATTCCTATGCTTGTTTAGATAAGCAAGGGCTTCGCTTAAATACAGTTTCCTCTTCTTTCGAAAGTGAACCTCCATTCGTCTCGACCTACCGATCTATTTCTCTAATAACTCAAATATATATATATATATATATATATATATATATATATATATATATGTATATATATATATACATATTTATATATGTGTATATATATGTATGTGTGCAATGGAAAGGCACATGTCCAGTCCTTCCACTTAGGAGGGCCAGTCATTTCCCCGGATAAATTGGAAACAGAGAGAAACGAGAGAGAGAGAGAGAGAGAGAGAGAGAGAGAGAGAGAGAGAGAGAGAGAGAGAGATTAAAATAATAATTTAAAATAATTTTTATTCTTACTTTTTATTTCTTTGCAGTTGTAGAACAGAGAGAGAGAGAGAGAGAGAGAGAGATGCTGATGCTATGACTATGCTGGTGCTGAGACTGAGACGTTCTTTTCTTGAATAGATTCCTTTTGACTGACTCCGGGAGATCTTAAAAAATAAACATTTGAAAATGTAAATTAACGTACAGCCAATGCAGACATTGCGTTGCCTAAAAGGCCTTGGTCGGAAAAATATATGCTTTTGACGTATGAACTTGCGTAATCTCGAATAGTCAAATGCCTTATTTCGGCAGATATTACGAAGTAGTTTTTCTCACCCTAAACATAATGATGACATATCGCATGAAATTTGGTGATTTTAGTTTGGACTTATTTTTTGATTTTACTTTATTTTACAAAAACCTATAATATTATTATTTTTTCTATAGGTCATCTTATCCTATACATGTTAATTACCAATCATAATGGAGAAACAAGGAGGGAAAAAGGTAAAAGGAAAGAGAGAGAAGGAGAATAATTTTGAATATATTATAGTGAGATTTTTTAATAATTGGAGTGATCACTGTATGCCAAAGTTTAGAAAATCTTTTAACTAAATATTGTTTATTAAAAAAAATTATTTTGAAGAGAGCAAATTATTATACAATAAATTATAATATATACCGGATATATAAAATACAAAATACCAAGTTATCAATAAGTGGCTTCTTTGGCAGTATTGTTCTGGAGAACTTATATTGTTCCCGATTTATTCCTTTCAATGTTCGGTTGTGATTTTTGCAAGCGCGCACACATCTTTCGATAGTAGTTATTCTGGTTCTCCGTAAGGCAGCGCTCTTGTTGCTTGATCTCTCTAATAGATTTGTAAATTTTCTCTCACATCTTGTGTGAACGGAATCGTGCGTTAATATAGCGCGGGTGCATAATAGGTAGGGGTAGGATATTATTTATTATAGTTTTATAGAATTTAATAAATGTTAAGATTTTCATCTATTTAAATAAATATATTTTTCTCTTTCTTTTTGTTTGTAACAGAAAATCTGATAATATCCCCCTGTACCTGATAAATGTCCCATCCTTTCCTGGATCATTAATAATCTATTAATATAATTTATTATTGATACAAATTAAAAATAAATAAATTCCAGGATAAAAGGTAAGTCCGAGGAAAAATAATAGTAAAGAACCTATGGTCCATCGAAATTGTTTTTAAAGCAATTTAATCCGTTTGGGGTTTTTTACACCTCTGGTAACGGTTGCTTTTACCGGCAAATATTACATAAGTACCTCGTTACAATATATACTTTAATATTTTCATATTGTTATATACTTTTATAGTATATATTTTTTTTATATTTTTTAAAATTAATATTTTCTTACTATAATTTTAACTCGATGCTACAAGCCTTTTCTTATGATGCGCATGATGTTTGTATTTATATTCCTTAATGTTGTATAATTTTTACACGATCGAAAAAACACTTTTGTGCAGATGCGCAAATGTTCGTGAAAATATTTCGCTCACTCAGTTTTTTTATAGCCATCCATAACATATTCAATAAACTACAATATAGAAAAAAAATAATGAAACACTCTTGTAAAATTAAAGTTTAAACATTTTGACAGTATTCATTTAGAACTACTACAGTCACTTCATCATTACTAATTTATATAAATAATATATTTCATACCACGCCTTTCAGTTTATAAATTTTTGCTTTTCTTTGTATATTTTAAAAACATATTTTTCACGATACGGCGATTTAAAATTGATTGGCTGAATATATAATTAGTGCAATAAACATGATTCATACAAGAACGTGACATACCTCGTAAGACCGTAAGGAGTAATTTTCTCGAATAAATACAGTATAGATATAAAATTAAATATTTAATTCTATTGTAAAAAGTAAAATTGTCTTCTTACATTTATTTATTTAAATCGTTAGATTTATACTGAAATCAATATATTTATATATATTTAGATTTAGGATTCAAAACTGTTTTGACTGTAGATCATGAATTGTATTTGCAACATAATATTTCAAAAAATGGAGTTAGGTTGCACGGTTTCACCGTAACAGATGTTTGAAGACTTGCAAATGAGTATTCTGAAAAGCTTTATTCCCTGTATATGTTTAATAATACGACTCGATTAGCTGGTTACGATTGGTTTCGAAATTTTTTAAACATACTGTTTTATCTTTGCGATAGCTAAAGTCAACGTCACTTACCAGAACTACTTCAATAAAAATCGTTTCTTCCTTTTTTAAAATTTAAAAACTGTAGATGAAACTGTAATGTCTTGTGATCCGAAAACGTTTATACATATTTCTTTTTCCAAAAGGCAGACGGCATATGGGATTCAACGTTTCAGCTGAGCGGGGCAGGAATTTGACTGCATATATACACGTATGTTTTTGAGCAAGTGGAAAATACATGCACTCTACTTTAATTTTTCTAAGGAAAACAGAAACGCTATCCGATTTGAAATTCATTTGTAGAATTTAACAGCAGTGCCCGCATGGAGGAGAACCTTTTTATGAAGTGTTTTTTCAAAATACTCCCCTCCCACATTTATACACATATTCCAGCGAGTTTTCCAGTTTTCGTAACAATTCTGAAACACTTCTTATGGGACGAAGTCAAAATGTCGATCTGGGACGAATTTTTTCAAATGTGGGAATAGATGAAAGTCGCAAGGTCACATGTCCGCTGAATAGGGCGGTTGTGGTAACGTTGCAATGCCTTTAGACGCCAAAAACTGAAAGACGTTGAACGCACTGGACAGGGAGTATTGTCGTGATGCAGAACCTAAGTCTTCGAGATCTTCGGACACACTCTGAGTACGCTTTTTCGAAATTTTTCGAGCACATTGCCGTAGAATACTTGATTTACAGTTTGTCCCGGTGGTACAAAATCTTTGTGAACCACCCCTTTGCTGTCGAAGAAGCAAATGAACATGGTTTTCACTTTGGTCTTGCTTATTCTCCGCGCCTCGTCTTTGACGTTCACACGGCCTTTTTTAAAAGCAGCATGTCATCGAAGCATTTGACTACGACTTTCGCCAAGTTTAGCACAAAATTTTATCGCGCACCGTTGCTCTAAATTTTTCTGATCCATTTTCGTGATATGCACTACTCGTGCGTTGTTACAAAACTCTAACCAGCTGGCGAAGAAATGATCGTGCAAGGGTCGTCAAGTTTTTAATCGAGAGAGTAAGTATCTACTATCACGGTGGCGGAGTTACAGGTTCGCACTGTTACCACAAGCCGAGAAATAAAATAGTTCGTATTACTTAATTGTCTGACCTCATAGTTCTAAATCAAAAATCGATTTTTATGGAAATCTATTGGAAGTCTATTGAAAAATCGATAAAAGGACTTACTAACAAAATACATTCATAAAATGAAATTAATATAAAAAAAAGTTGTAAAAAAGACGACGAGCTTAAAAACAAATTTATAATCAAGGTCTTCTAAACCTGTTATCTCCGCCACATATTTAACATGTTCAACTGGTAGACTTACCTAAGAAAACAATGATCTTCAATATATATATATAGACACACATAAACTATAAAAAATCTCTGAAATTTTCCATATTTATACGCCCCACATTTCCTATCTATGATAAACATTATATGAATGGTCCCCATTTAAAAGTTTAAGAGAATAAAATATTGTTTAAATCGTAAGTCTTTAAACAAATAAGCAATAGCTAAAATTTTATACCAGACAAATTCTTTTCAAAAAATATAAATAATTTTAAGCAAAAAAGTTTCTAAAGTTCTTACTCAAAAAATGTACATATAATGCCTGAAAAGCCATAGAATAAATGTTTATATTTTCTTTTCTAGATTTATTTATATAATGAAAATCTGCTTTGAATATTATTTTGATATAAAAATTAAATTAGTTTTCTTCAATAAATATTTTTTTTCATTTGTTATATAGTTACGTTTGTGTTTTGTGAACAAAGAAATATTGTCTCTTCGGTTTTTATAATGTCTGAAATGATTCAACAAACAAGTAGCATTAAATTTTGTACGCGAAATGAAATATCGGCCGCCAAAACGTTCAGAATGTTGCAGCAAGCCTTTGGTGAGAAGTCAATGTCAAGAGCAAGTGTTTTTAATTGGCACAACTTGTTTAAAGAAGGTCGAGAACGGGATGCAGACATATGACATCAAAGACGACCAAGAACTGATAAGCTAGACATTGACAACATCAAAGTACTGGTTCTGCAAAATCTTCGATTGACTACTAGAGCACTTGCTGATATTGTTCGAATTTCCAATGGGTCAGTCAACACCATTTTGAAAGACATTTTGTACTTGAAAAGAGCGAAATCCGAATTGGTGCCAAAACATTTAATTTTTTGGAAAAACAGCGTTGCATGGAGGTCTGTGAAACAATACTTTCAGATAAGAAGGAACCGTTAATAACTGCAGATGAAACTTGGATGTACGTTTTCGATCTAGAAACAACCGATCAATCGAGCAAATATCGTGCCAAAGGAGAGCGGAGACCGAAAAAACATGCCAAAGTCGCTCAAAAGTCAAGGTTCTGATCACGGTTTTCTTCGATTATCGTGGCGCGGTGTATTATGAATTCCTTCCAACCGGCCAAACAGTTAACAAAGAATATTATTTGAGTGTTATGCGTCGTTTGCGTGAAGCTATTCGTCTCAACAAGCTCATAATGCACAAGCTCACACTGCATTGATTTTACGTGAACATTTCGCCAAAAATTCAACCAATATCGTTCCGTAACCACCGTACTCGCTTGATTTAGAACCGCGTGACTTCTGGCTTTTCAGCAAACTCCAAAGATAAGTTCGGGGACACGGTTTTGATTCAATCGAAGAAATAAAAGCCGAATAAATAAAGAATTCAAAAGTTATAAAGTCTTACTCATATTTGCACAGAGTACTATATCTGCTCATATTGTACATTCATTCCGTTATCTCCAATTTTCTCTATACCTTTTTGAAGAAAAGAAAGCGCACTTATTATGGTAAAATAGTATGTGGTATTCAGGAGCAAAGGTGTTTTCAAGCTCGGCTAATTTGACGCCCTCGCTGTGTTCAAGTTGCAGGTATACCCTTGTCGAAAAACGTTTACTTGTTCCCTTGTGTCACAATGTACTATATGTTCCGTGCAATTCAATGAAATATGTTTATTTCATGCGACAGAATATTTCTGAGGCTAAATTACTGATTTATAAAATAATATGTGTCTCCAAGACTCACTACAATGGACACAGTGTCGTCTTCCTCGACCTCGTCCTGATGAGTCACCGGCAGTGGCAGCGTATCCTGAGGTGGTGATTCTAGTATTTCAAATTCATCCGGTGTTGTCGAGCTCGAGTTAAGAGTTGGTATTGAACTCTATTACAAAATTTTTTATAGTATCAGTTTAAATTATGCAAAACTATAATGAACTTTTTTTATAAATTTCAGTCTGTAATAATTGACTTAAATAGCACCTTCATTCATAAAAAACAATTAAATCTTCACCTTCTAAATATACATTATTTGATAAAATATGTTTAAAAAGATAACAACGTAGAAAACGAATAATTTAAAGATGCTGCTGCACATTTAGCCATAAGTACAATTTTGTTAACTGTGCGGGCATCAACATAACTCGTCTTTTCATGCGTAATGCAAAACAAGAATGAAGAGCCTAGTTTTGCACAAACCATTAAAAAAATAAAGTTTGATGCATGTAAATTAAGCAGGTTATCGTTGCATGGGTGTTTAAGTCATTCGCGCTTACTTTGGGGCGTCACTTCACTCCCATGCGGCAATCAACCACATTACACACTTGTATCAGAATTCAATATTTATAGCCAAATGATTACGATTTTTCCCCCATTTCGAATTGGAAATTAAATATTAATAAGAATCATTACTAAATCCGAAGTCACCTCATGCCTACGACTAGAGAAGTCGAAACCCGTTGCACCGCTGACTCCTTCCGCACCCCTCGAACTTTCTGAGTTTGAGTTTGTCGTGTGACGAGAGCATACAAAGCGGTAGCCACTTTCGTTCACTTTCAGGAGCGTCACCTATTAAGCTGATATAATTACGAAAGGAAATTCATTCCGTCACATATTATAAGTTCTGAATCATCGATGAGTTGGAAAATAGTGAGATCTTTAAGCAACCATTCATTGTCACCCAGCTGCAAGACTTGCAAATCGACAACATACTCAATCTTGACTGATATCTTTTGTCAAACAATTTTATTCTTGTATTATTTTATTTCTACTACTTTACAACTTCATGTACTTAGAATATCCACCATTTCATGATATAGTTTAAAAAAATACAATTTATTCTCCAATTTATTGTTAAGGAGTAGAATATTCTGAGGTGTAAGTGCTTTGGCTGTTGGCTTGTGAGTCAGAGCTTTGTTCTAATATGAACTTGCTGACATGATCGGTTTTAATGTAGCTAGGAACTATGAAAATAATACTTATCGCTCTCTAAGCTATTTGATAATATGTAAAGCAAGCTAAGCATTAATTAGAGAAGTTATTTTTTAAATTTTTGAATAATGCTATTTATGGTAACATAATGGGCAAATGATAGAAAAGGAGTAGATGTAAAGTTAATAAATAGATAGAATGGATACTATGCTACATGATGCATGTATTACTAGTCTAAATTACCACAACTGTTCCATTTTTCACGAACATTTTGTGGCCGTACAATTATTGGGAATTATTCTGCACCCCTCGGACTTTCTGAGTTTGAGTTTGTCGTGTGACGAGAGCATACAAAGCGGTAGCCACTTTCGTTCACTTTCAGGAGCGTCACCTATTACGCTGATATAATTACGAAAGGAAATTCATTCCATCACATATTATAGGTTCTGAATCATCGATGAGTTGCAAAATAGTGAGATCTTTAAGCAGCTATTCATTGTCACCCAGCTGCAAGACTTGCAAATCGACAACATACTCAATCTTGACTGATATCTTTTGTCAAACAATTTTATTCTTGTATTATTTTATTTCTACTACTTTACAACTTCATGTACTTAGAATATCTACCATTTCATGATATAGTTTAAAAAATTACAATTTATTTTCCAATTTATTGTTAAGGAGTAGAATGTTCTGAGGTGCAAGTGCTTTGACTGTTGGCTTGAAAGTCAGAGCCTTGTTCTAATTTGCTGACATGACCGGTTTTTAATGTAGCTGGAACTTTGTAAATAATACTTTTCGCTCTCTAAGCTATTTGATAATATGTAATCTGATGATTATAACCTCTCCATGGAAATTGACTAGATATCTGTTTTGATCAACGTGCTTCTTTCTATATAATCTATGTACTTGACGGCGACTAAAAGATAACTTAAATGTCACGATGCTTCCATGAAGGCACTGCAGGAAAGCATGTACACAAAGCTCATTTATAGAGGCACCAACTATAATGCTGTATTTTATCCTCAATATATTAATGTATAGGAATAGTTTGAAAAGGTTCTCTAATTTAAAGATATTGAATTTCCGTTGAGAACAAAGAAGATAGTTAAATTTGAATTAATTGATATGAGCTGAAAAAGAAAATCATGTCATATTTCCATATTATTAACAACCATAATATAGGAAAAGCATGCCAATCACTTATCATCCAAAACAACTGCGATGATAAAAACAGTGAAATTTATGATTAGATAAAGCATATATGATAATGATCTTCCATCCAATTATCACTATATTTTTATTTAAGAATATATTTCGCTTGATCAGCTCGCAAGTGTCAAAAAATAATGGAAATGTTTTTTTTTTTGTTTTCTTTTTGCAACAGATATCTACGTTATTTTCTATTCGAAGAAAAAGCAAAATTGTATATCATTCATTATAAAGTAAACAATAATTGCATAATAAAACTACCAACAGAGAAAAATAATATTTATATAAATTTTATTTTTATAATGTATTATAATAATATTTTATAAAAACTGCATTTAAGCGTTACCGTTTGTTATAATAGAATTTTGGAAAATAGAAAATTAAAAGTATAAACACAACGACATATAGTATTTGTTTGTAACAACGCTTTTAGGAAGAAATATAGAAAATTATTAACGACATTGTACGATAAAAGCGCTATATAGTTTATTCTCAAGCCTTCAAAATGACTTACACTTAAAAAAAATTTATAGAGTATTCAGATTTAAACAGAATCCATGGTTTAAACAGTAGTTTAAATAGTTAAAGAAAGCAAGCTAAGCATGAATTAGAGAAGTTATTTTTTAAATTTTTGAATAATGCTATTTATGGTAACATAATGGGCAAATGATAGAAAAGGAGTAGATGTAAAATTAATAAATAGATAGAATGGATACTATGCTACATGATGCATGTATTACTAGTCTAAATTACCACAACTGTTCCATTTTTCACGAACATTTTGTTGCCGTACAATTATTGGGAACTGAAATTTATAATTGATAATCTAGATATGTTGGGCGGTTCATATTCGATTCATCAGAAACCTTAGTTTACAGATTCTATTAAGAATATATACGAAATAGAATAGATAAAATATATAAAGTATTATATAAAGATATTGATAGTCTTGTAAATGAAATGAAAAAGATCAATATGTACGACTCGTTGCGAAAAGGTATTTTATCAATCGGTACATTAGTCAATCCTGATTATAATCCTCATAAAATTCCGCCAAGTAATTAGAAAATTATTGGACTTACGAATGATGATTGCAATTGCACAATTTTAAACTGAATTTATTACATTACGAAGTAGAAGATATAGTGTGAAAATTCAAGGAGAAAGCAAGATTAAGACCAAAGGCGTGAAAAGTACAGTGGTAGAAAATACCAAGTGTCGTGAAAAGTATGAATTTGCTGCTCATGGCACAGTAGACCATAGCAGAAAACGTATATGTAGTTTTAAAGAACAAGTTAATGGAAGAGAACTATTTTGAAACTACTTGTTGCAATCGCCCAAAACGTATCAGCTGTTCGGGTATGCAACCTTTCAGTTTCAATATTTGTAGTACTGCTTTGCAGAGCTACGAAAAACAGATGGAACTGCAGAATCCCTTTCAATTTCAGTTCATGAAATTGAAAAGAAATATATTTCTGATGTTAAAGAAATGATTGCGGAGGATACTAAGCACTGTGTGGTTGCCAATACTTATGCCTACAAAATTGTTAATCTACTTGTGAGTGGCACGAAAATCGAACTACTGCTGTTATAAGTAGAAACAAAATATTGATACTTCGCTTAGGGATACCATTTCTTAAAAGGTAAATAATCAACTTTCGTAAGATTCAATACTTTTTTGCTTCTACTGATATTACCAAATCTTCGTAATGATTAGAATACTTATAAATATTTTTCAAAAACGATTTAATTATTGTTTACAAATAGTATTGTTATTAGTATTTCATATTAATAATATTCATAATAAACGTGCATATTTGCCAAAAACCAAAAAAATTTACCTGCAGCGCTACAATCCTTCGACTACCAAATAGAGACGCCAGGCACGAAAGTAGACATTGTAGTACGAACCACGCTCCGCCGGTACAACAAACAATTATATTATTAAACATTTTATAGACATGAACTTTACGTATTATTCGTTTCTAATCCTCCATCAGTTCGTAACATATCCATATTGACAATTTAGTAATAAACCTAATAGTAAAATATAATTGTAATCAAGGAAAATTTACAACAGCAAATAGGTCATTAACTGAGAAAGAAAAATGATCGAATGCATGAGAACTATTCCTTTCAGACGTATAGGAGTTGCGACAATCGAGTTCATTATTATTCATATCAGTAACAGAAAAAAGTTTGTTTCTGTATGAATATAATATATCAATATATGGTTTGTTGCGATAAGTTATTAGTCTGATTTTTTTATGCAGCATGATTTATAGCTTATCTATAAGTGGCAGAGATGTATAAGAATTTTTAGAAATTAGTTAATAATAGAATCTTCGGTAATTTTAAACAAAGAATTAAATTTTGACCATGGACGTGACTTTAATATCTCTTTTCAAGATTAGTTCAAAGCGAAAGTAATTTTTTAAAATAGAAACCCCAATTGTTGACGATATTATATAAAAAATTTCAAATACGCTTCTGTCTGGAAATACGTAATTTTCTAGTAATTAATTGAACTTACATGCTTAGTTAATATTTGGTAAACAATCAGTTCACTGTACGCTTTATTCTTTTCAGCCTGCCTACGAGCGGTTACTATACCAAATTACAAAATGCCACTTGTAATGTATGCACGTAAAAATTTATTGATTGAAGTCAGACTATTTTCGATACAAAGCAGAGACTATGTTACTCCGAAGATAATATAGAATATTTATTTCAAATTTTCGAATAATCAGTTCAGTAGTTGTTTTGCTTAACGTGTACAAACAAAAACACATTTGCTATTTATAAATTAGTATATAATGATATGATATGATTAACAACCTTGTTCATCGTATAGTAATATTCTATTCACATGTGATCTTAAATTTTTTTGTAAGTGCATTATAAATTGTTGTTAGTTTTTTCATCGTTGAATTAAATTATATAAAAAGAATTTGACATCGTCAAAGAAAAAAATATTATCGCTCATTAGACAATGTTTTTAATATATAAATAAATCAATACTATAATGTTTTTCATTTTAGATATAAAATTTACCAAGTATTTTGTGTTTCGTCTTTTATTTTATTTTATTTTAACCTTTAGTTTCAAAAATTAAATTTTTTATTATTGTTTTATATTAAGTATAAAAAGAATTTCATATTACTAAAGATGAAGTTGATCAGTCTTTTTAATACTTAAGCAATAAATATTAATGATCAAATTTTTTAACTAATTATAATATAACAAGGTTAGTACAAAATAATAAGACCGAATCTGGATTTCAAAAAAAAAGGAAAGTTGAGCTTTTGCAGAATGAAAAATTTATCTCAATTATGAAGCTGGAATTGGACTTTTGGCCTGTATTGTTTTCTATTGCTTGTACATATTTAATTGGCTTTGCCTCTGTTGTGATTTAAACGAAAACAGCAACGTCGAATTAGATAGAATAATACAACTATAGCTGCGTATATTAACGCACGTAGCTATATTAACAATAACTCGCATACAAATTAATTTAATTTGAATTATTAAATAATTATTAACATTTTTATATAAATTTTTACAAAAGAATACTTTATGTAATTTCTTATGTAAATATTCATTTTGAATGATATTGGATTTCAGTTTATTTACCCTTCTAGAAATGTGTCTATTTTTGATAGGCTTGTAATGAAGAAGTGTAAATAGATTCATCTGGAATAGAAAAAAAAATAGCAAAATTTGTTCACATATTTCACGATACTTTCTAGCGAATTTAGATAAATAATAACTTTAACATTACTATGTATTATTTAAATCCTCAATCAATATTTGATATACGAAGAAAATCACTTTTGTTCTTTTCTCACCCCACGTTTGGTTGGTGAGAAAACACTATTGTTCAGAAAAAGAGCACGTAGATAGGCTATGGGCATTCTAGCACATGGACATTCTGGCACACTCTCCCCCCCCCCCTTGAAAACTGTGCGGCGGCCCCCCTGCATATTGTAATGTATAGAGAATGAAATCCAGCACCAATGAGGAAAATTTTCTTGCATCAAAGTAGAGGGGTGAACCATCCTTCCCATAATATAGTAAACGAAGGCCGTTCTTCTTTTTTATTTTTTTTTTAACCAATAGAAACGTTTTCTCATAAAAGGACAGCACTGGAAAACTGTATAAAAGCGGAATCGCAGTCAGTTTTTCCATCACAATTTGCCTTCACATTTCAAAGTTTAATAATATTATAAATTGGAAAAATGAAGGTAGCTGTGAGCACGGCAGGCAGCGGCAAAACTAACGACAACAGCAACAGCAACAGCAACATGGATTCGTTTGGGGATGGATCCATGGAATTGTTTGGGGAGGAAGAGCAGGAGGAGGAGGTTGCACGGCCGACGACGCCAATTTCTATCGTCGCAGCCTCGCTGACAAGGGCTGTAACGCCTTGTTTTGAAGAAGAGGTAAGGAGCTTCCCAGGCTCTGCAACTGATTGGAAAGCGCTATATCGAAGAGCGCAGGAGATGACGGAAGCCATCCGTCAAGCAGTCAAGTTCGCGGAATTTTTCGACAAGCTAGATAGAGGTAAGGAAAATAATAATTTGTTTTAAAATTCTTTTATTTTAAATATATTTATTTATATATAATTTATACAATATATTATATATTTAATTTTAAAATATATTTAATTTTAAAATATATTTAATTTTAATATATTAATATTAATATGTATGATTTTTGTTTATCTATTATAGCGACGAAGAATGGAAGCGATGGGCATGGCAAACGTTCAAGGAGCCGTTCGGTGAAGAAGGAAAGAAGACGAATCCGTCCGAGAACACCGAGGATGACGCAGAACTACAGCCGCAGCCCATCTATCGCAAGTATGTGATATTCAAGCTGCTCGAGCGTTGAGGAAATCAACGCCGAACCTCCCCCAGCGCAGCCAAGGATAGTAAGATGTAAGATTAGAAAACAAGACAGGCAAGATGTAAGATTAGAAAAAAAATGCAATTAAATTGAATTTAAATAAAAAAATACTTTATATAAAATTTTTAAAAAAATAATAAAAAAAAACCTATTCTATTGTATATGAATATGTATTTTTATATGTATTACAAAAATGTTTGAAATTATATTTTAAAAATTAATGTATTGTAAAAAAATAAAATATAAATATAAATATAAATGCAAATGTATAAAAAAAATGTATGAAAAAATAAAAAATAAATAAATGGAAAATAGAACAAAATTATCTTGATTTACAATTTTTTTCTCATTCCTACCTTTCCGCCTAGAAGTAATCATAAAAAAAGAACTTAATATTATTATTAAATCAAAAATAAAATAAAATCAAAAATTAAATAATTATTATTATAATTTTATTAATGAAAACTTTGTATTTCAATTATATTATTGATGAAAGTTAATTGAATAATTTCTTTTGTATTGAAGATGTATATGTAATTTGGAAAAAAAATAAAAAATATAATTAATTGAAATAAAAGATGTTATTACCGAAGACCAAAGTAGGACAGAATTGTGTAAAACATGCGAGCAAGCGGCAACGGGGAAGCGAGGACGAACACGTAAACGAGCAGCCAGATGAATAAATGGAAGGCACCCCACGTACGGGGGAGGGGGGTTTGAGGGGGGCTTGCCCCCCAAAAAAATTTTTTTGGGGATATATTTCTTGGAAATGCACAAGTTTCAAGAATTTTGTGAAAATTCTAGGAAATTGTGTATTTCCGAGAATTTTTTTTTTAAAAACTTGATAGTATGAAATTTTTTTTCATTCATTTTTAAAATTTTCTTTCACTTATTTACTATTTAGTTATGTTATTAAATTACTTCATCTTTTTTTTACTTATTTATTTATTTATTAATTTTTTTAAAACTTCTTCAATATCTTTTTTAAAATCATTTAAAAACTAAAAAATTATAGGAATAATATAATATAAGAATTTATATTATATTATTTATATAATACAATAATATTAATAATTGAAATAAAAATTACAAATCTGATTTTTTCAAGATATATAGTATTTATTAATATAATTTTTTACAAATTTCATTTTTACAATAATGCTATATTTAGTCAATTTCATCTCGTCCATACTTTCCACTCAAATAATATTGTAACCATCTACGCATTATTGTGACATTCCGTATTGCACACATTGGTATACTTCGGCTGCATAATGGATGGTTGTGGCAAATCACATTTTGACCTTCACTCTGCAATGTTTGCAATGATGGACAATGCAGCTCCTCCTCCATATCAGATATAATTCTGGAATTAGAAAAAAAAGTATGAAAAAGTATAAGAAAGTATAAAAAAGTATGAAAAAGTATAAGAAAGTATGAAAAAGTATGAAAAAGTATGACAAAGTACGAACAATGTATGAACATTGTATGAAAATATACTTTTCCATAAAGTTTATTTTTTATTACTTTTTGAAATATATACATGAAATAAATATAAAGATAATTATAAGTATGCAAATTACTTACATATTTGGCAGAATGATTGTCAAACATTCCTTCTTCTCTCGTCCCTTCATATATAAATTTTTAGTCCAGTACAGCATATCTCCAATGTTCTTTAGAGCCTATGGTATGGAATGTCATCAGTATCCCATTCAAGCCCATCGTAATCACGCTGTAACCAGTGAACTGTTTTTTTTCATTCCATGTCAAGTCACTCCATGGAAATGGTGGCTTAAAGATATATACTGTAGGTAGTGCACCTCTTTCCATACCTAATAAACTAAATTCCTTAAAAATGAAAGTTTGTGAGCCTCTTGTCTGAAAACCCTGCATGTTGCAGAAGAATACTTTATCTTCTCGACACTTCAGAATATTTTTTCTAAACATCACTTCGTATTCCCTCACTCTAGCCATTTTCAGTTGATTTCTATTTACCGATAGTTAGAAGTGTTGATTATGAATGTAAGTTCTATGCTTATGCATTCATTTTTATAATAGTTCTCCCCCTCCTCGTGAAATGAGAACTGTCCTACAATTGGCTGAGAAAAATAAAATAGATTCGATTGGATGATGAAGATTTAATTTTTTTTGGTTGGTTACAAGTCAATTCATCCCCTCTATTCTTAGAGAAAGTCACTTACGATTGGGCGTGGGAGAAGAAAAGCATTTGTACGTTGAGAAAGGAAGTAACGGTAGATATTTAGATGGTCCTAAAACTCTACACGCCCCCCCCGTAGGAAATCACGTTTATGATTGGACGTTCAAGGAGCAAGGATGATATTTTGATTGGTTTTAGTCTACATATATTCTTCTCATTCTAACACACTATTGAATGTTTTGTATCGCAGGCTTGACATTGTGCTTCCACTTCTGTTTCCCCTTCTCCTTATTTTTCATTTTCCTTTAAAAGCGAGACAGTTTCTTGGAGGAACACAGTTTCTACACCACAGTTAAATAAGTTCAGTTTCATCTTTCTTATTTTTTCTATTGCCAGTTATACAAGTGTGTTGTATTGTAACAGTGAATAAAGACGCAATATTATCATAAGTGAAGTCTGATATATTTTAAATATTTTTTTAAAATATATTTTATTAATTCACGTTAAAATAAAAGTAAAATGGCTTATCTTTCGTCTGTCCAATTTCAAGTGAAACAACTTCGTGATATTTACGAACGTGTCAGTAAATTGAACGTAATCGAACTCGAGAATTATTCAACAATAACTGAACAGGCTTTGTTAGAGCTGAGAGAATTTGGAAAAAACAAGGTCTCTCTCGAGCAGAAATTCAAAAATGTTTAACATCTCTTATTCATTTGTCATGTTTACAAGCAGGATTTCGGTTCTATCTTGATAGTGCAGCACCAATTAGAGGTAGTCTAATCCCTATCGAGTCAGCTAAAGTTGAATGGCGAGATGTTCAATCAGCTTTTAAAAATCGAATAAGGACAGGTATTGTGGTTAATTTAAAACATGTGGACATTTTAAGTTTCTTGCACGATGCACAGAAGCTCTTTGAGGATAATATTTTAAAATTTGAAGATTATAATAAAGGGGAAAAAGTGCCTTTTGTAGTTTACGCTGATTTTGAATGCTTATTAAAACCTACAGAAAATGAAAATGCTTTTCAACTCCACCAGGCATACAGTATAGGATTTTATGTAAAATGTAGCTTTGATGACAAATTATCCGTTTACAAAGCATATAGACAGAAATGTGCAGACGATGAGACACTCGCAATTTGGTTTGTACATGAATTAAAATCAATTGGTGAGCAGATTGATCATCTCTATAAAAATCCAAAACCAATGAAACTCACAGATAATGAAGAGTTGACTATTAATTGGTCGACCGTTTGCCATATATGTCGAAAACCATTTTTGGATGAGCAACTGGTACTGCAAGATCACTGTCATTTAACAGGAAGGTAAATTTAATATAATAATTTAAAAATAATTTAATATAATAAAGAAAAAAAAATTATTTTGCTAAATTAATTTTTTTTCTCATTAGATTCAGAGGTGCTGCCCATAATTCCTGCAATTTGAACTATAAAGACTCGAAATTTATTCCAGCAATTTTTCACAATCTCAATTATGATACACACTTTATTTTAAAAGAAATGGAACTTTTACACTGATGAAAGGTCGAGTTAACTTAATACCTCATAACAAGGAAAAATATATTTCCTTCACAAAGTGTATGGATGACTGTGATGTGACTTTTAGATTCTTAGATTCTTGGCGATTTTTGCCATCATCTTTAGAGAAACTTGCGTCTTATCTAGATAATGTACCAATAGCAATACAGGAATTTCAATTAGATGGATATTCAAACAAAAATATTGATCTTCTTAGACGTAAAGGAATATTTCCTTACGATTTTGTAGATGGACTTGATAAATTAATAACTACAAAACTGCCGTCGAAAAATGAATTTTATAATAAATTGACAGATTCAGGTATTAGTGAGGAAGACTATAAGCATGCTGTTCAAGTGTGGGAAAGTTTTAATATAAGAACATTAGGAGAGTATTCGGACTTACATTTAAAAACAGATATTCTACTCTTAGCAGATGTCTTTGAAAGTTTTTGAGAGACATCTATTAAAGCATACGGCTTATGTTCTGCACATTTTTACACTACTCCAGGATTAACATTTGCAGCAGCTCTAAAAATGACAAAGGTAGAATTAGAGCTTCTAACATATATTAACATGTTATTATTTATTGAATCAGGCATTCGAGGTGGAATAAGTCAGTGCTGCAATCGATATGCACAGGCAAATAATCCATACATGGGATCGACATATGATGAAAAAAAGAAGACAAAGACACTTTTATATTATGATATAAATAAATTATATGGATGGGCGATGGTACAGCATTTACCAGTTGGAAAATTTAAATAGCTTGATTATGAATCAAATCGTGACTTTTTCAATACACCATCAGATTCGGACGTAGGTTATATTGCTGAAGTAGATTTGGAGTATCCAGAGGAAATACATGATATTCATCGTGATTTACCTTTCTATGCCGAGCATCGTACACCACCTGGCTCAAAACAAAAGAAACTTCTAACTACTTTGAACGATAAAACAAAGTATATAATTCATTATCGCGCCCTTAAGCAAGCGCTCGACAATGGTCTTCGATTGAAAAAAGTACATAGAATTTTGAGCTGTGAACAGAAACCTTAGTTGAAATCATATGTTGTACTAAATACTGAAAAGCGAAACCATGCAAAGAATGAGTTTGAAAAACTCTTTTATAAACTGTTAATTAATGCTGTTTATGGAAAATGTATTGAGCGAGAGCGATCTCGCGTTGATGTACGGTTAGTAAATAAATTTACTGGCCGATATGGAGCAGGGGCACGCATAGCTCTACCTAATTATTATAGCTGTGCAATTTTTTATGAAAATTTAGTTGCCATTCAGCTGAAAAAAACAAACATTACAATCAAAAAGCCTATATACGTTGGGCTTTGTATCCTCGATTTATCAAAAACATAAGTCTACGATTTTCACTACTCTTACATGAAACAGCGAGTGGGCGAAAAGTGTAAACTCTTGTATACTGACACTGATAGCTTGATATATGAAGCAGAGGACATTGATATGTATCAAACAATGAAAGAAGATATTCATAGATTTGATACTTCTGATTATGATCAAAATAATCAGTATGGAATTCCACGTGAAAATAAAAAAATTCCTGGACTAATGAAAGATGAATGTAATGGAAAGATCATGATGGAATTTATTGCTTTACGAAGTAAAATGTACAGTATTTTAGTTGATGGAGGAGGAATAGTAAAAAAGCTAAAGGTATTAAATCGGGTGTAGTGAAGAAATCAATTACATTCGATGATTATAGAAGATACCTGGAAGACCTCGTAATTATACAACGAGAGCAGTGCACCATTCACTCAAAATTACACATAGTGCATACAGAAAAATAGAAAAAAATTTCCCTAAGTCCATTTGATGATAAAAGATACTTATTGCCTAATACTACAGACACATTACCTTGGGGTCACTATAAAATCCTAGAAGAGCAAATGTTGGAAGCTGCAAGTAAGGTAGAGAGGGAAATAATGGGAAGTACAGGTCAGCAAATCGAAGAGGAGGGGGAGGATAATGTGAAGGCATACGATGAGTCCAATGGAAAAAGAGTTCAATTAGGTGTAGCTACTGGAGAAGAAGAGAGGGAGAATACAATCGGCAATGAGATTCGAGTCACGGTAGATGTACATGCAGAACAAGAGAGTAGAGATAAAGTAACTAATGAAAATCAAGTTATGCGAGAAATAGTGACGCTCTATAGCAATCAAGGTGAACCAATAAGCATTGAGTATAATATATCTGACAAACTAATGCACGAATGGAATCCTGAAGAAATTTTGAAAGTCTTGGAAGGGATAAGCTCAGTTGAAGCCGAGGGAAGGGATGCACTCCGTGAGGCAATGGAAGAGGCAGAAATTATGGTGGGGAATCAGCTATATGAAGAGATGGAGGATGACGAGGAACTCATTCGAGCAGTTGAAGAGTTTGAGAATTATCTGCCATCTCCAAAGAAAACAAGACTAATCTAATAAGGTAAGATTCGTAGTTAATATTCTCTTTAAAAAAAATAATTTTTTTACTATGTTAGAATTAAAAAGAAAAAATTTTTTCTTTTCTTTAGAATGGACTTAGCTACTCTTAACAAGATATCAGAGAGCGAGTTCATGCCGCGGAAGAAATGTACAGAATTGGAGAAAAATCAGCAGTACATGGTGACTGCTCTTAAACAAGTCTCTACAAGATATGGCACCAAAGTCGTTGCGGAGCTGGACGATAACTTTCAAATATCTTTGCCGCAAAAGATATCTTCGGCATTATTAAAAGAAGAAGAATTTTTCATAAATATGGCTAACAAAGCAAATAAGCTTTGTTTATTTATAGTGTATCAGGGCGGTAGTTGTTTTATGTTTAACACTTCTACTTCTTAAATATTAATAAAACACACATAGATTAATTTTTTATCATTATTTATTTGTAAAAAAAAATCAAAACATGTATAATTTAATTACATGAATAAATATTATAATCATAATACATTGTCTTTCATATTTAATAACTAGTGACCTTCCACATATCCATATATTTTACTTATATATTGCTTTCATTTAATTTCTTTTTTATTTATCCAACTATTATGCTCACTATTGAATCCTAACCATTTAACATATACGCGGTTACCACTCCGTTTTAGCACTTTTTCTACTAGATAAATTTCAGGGTACTTAGTCTTTTGAATTTCAGTTTCATAAAAACCTCCAGATACAGGCTTATCGTAATAATCTTTAACGTGATAAGTTACTGGATCAGTTTTTACAATTCTTGATATTGTAAAAATTTCAGTAGACCAATTAGGTGTATAGCCTTTTTCAAAAATATGTTTTATTTTCTTATCCGTACATTATCTCCGACATTGTATTTCGGTTTTTTCCTTGCTATCATCTCAATTGAAAAACGCTTCTTCACCTCCCTTTCGTTTTCTTGGCTTACATTTTCAGGCTCAATTCCTATTGTTCGATGTTTTCTTGAATTGTAAGCTTTCAGTAAATCTGGTAGGATACCTATCTATTTATAGTTTCCTTGTTTGCTGAATTGTATCCACATTGCATTTTTAAGGTTCTATTAAATCGTTCACAAATACTTGTGAAAGTGTGAATTGTAAAATTCTTTTCCGTGATCGGTTTGTAGATTTGATGGTACTCTTCCATGTTTCAATATCGTATTCATAGCGAGAGTAACATCATTACCATTCTGTGACTTTACTGGTTTAGCCCAAGCATACTTCGAAAATAAATCTATAAAAGTGAGTAAGTAACGAAACCCTTTATTCTCCTTAGAGTAGGGTATCATTTCTACAAGATCTGCTTGCCAAGTTTCATCTATACCACGTATATCATATTTTATTCGCTTATATCTGCGACGGGCAGGTTTGTGTAGCTCTTCAACCACTTTTTGTTTTATTTCCTGCTGACTTTGCCTTTGCTGATCTTGTCGATGCATTTGTTTTCCTGTTAATATCTATTATAATACCATTCAAATTCGAAACCGATTGTGCCATAGCATTTTTTAAACGAGTATGTGAGTCACTAAAATTTTTCAATTTCGATTCCAGTTCTGATTTATCCTGATCGGTTTTCATAAGATTTTTATCCAAATTATTTATTTTGTCTTCCAATTGCAATTTATTTTGATAAAGATCTTTGAATTTCCCTTCAATTATCTTACCATTTTGTTCCTGTTGTTTCTCGTTTTCTTTTATCATTTCATTAATTTTTGAAAATACAGTATTTAGTTCCTTCTCCAAGATTGAATATAACGTTTTTACACAAACTGCATCAGTACTTTCAATAGCTTCACCAACATTACAAAATCGTTTATTTTCTATATCAAAATTGCCATCTGTTGTGAAATTGTATCCAACGCCTGGAGGACCTCGACTCCCTTTCGAGTCTCTCAAATTTCTTCCAAACAAGTCGAGACTCATGATGATACTGATTGAATAATAGACGAATGTGTATTAATATATAATTCCTATTTCACGCAGTTCTTCAATAATTGAATGGATTTCATTGATATGATTGTTATTTCCAGCTGATTGTTCGGCAATTAATAATCTTAGTCTCTCAACAAGCTCATTCGGATCATCCCAGTACACTAACTCTATTGAAGAATCTTTCTTTGCTATTTTATATTTAGGTAGGTGACCTCCCCCTTTTTTTTTTTTTTTGTATGACTGGTGCGAAACATTGGTGCAATGATGTTGAAATATTTTCTACTCTTCGATGAGCGTATAGATTCATCTTTACTATGTTTTTTCCGGTGAGCACTTGTTGCTTCTAAAATACTGCGATAATTTTCACGATCTGCTGCACTTATTAATGTGTCATCTGGTTCTTTTTTAATAAGTAGCTCCATTAGTCCATTACTTTTAGGATAAGTTAAATCTTTCACTTTTATTTTATTATCATCAAATATAATTTCAGAATCGCCAAGCATGTATATACCTCCAATATTTCTTACTCCATATATGTTATCAAATTTACTGCGGCTTTGATCTAAGATATTAGTTTTAACATCGTCTTCATGCATAGATTTGAATGTCGAATTCATCATTGAGTTATCTAATGAGGCAAAATCATCATCGGAATCATAATCTTTTATGGAAGCTGAGCGAATATTATTATCTATCATAAAACTCAACTTTTTTCGGGATCCAGTTGGTTTTATAATGCTCTGATCATTCGAAATGAGATTAGAAGACTGTAAACTGTTTGATTCGACAAGCTTTTCAAGTGGTGTAATGACAGGTTTCAATGTATCTCCTACAACTTTTTCGAGATTCTCTCTCTCCTGTTTCAATAGTGCAGATTTTCTTTTAATAGCTTTACGAGCTTGCAACAGCTCGCTAAGGATAATTTTTTCTTTCTCGGTCCGACATGGTGTCGTGTTGATGTGTAAAATTGAACTGAGTGATTAAGATTTTTTTAATTTCTTTTTATTGCAAAACAGTCAAAACCTTTTCTGTATCTACCAGCATCCATCGTTCTATCTTTATCAATAACAGCAAATCCATATTTATCATTTTTCCAGCATTCAGAACAAAGATTTCGAAACTCGTTGAAAGACAGATCAGTATTGACATGATCATCATAAATATGTTTTAAATTCACATCATCTTGACGATAAATTACCAACATATTAATATTATCTCTAATAAGATGTTTTGGTATATGAGCATAAGACTAGCATAGGTAGAAGCAGTCTACACTTTTATGTCCATACAGATGAATGCTCTGACGTTATCTTGCTTCTCACAAGCTACATCGTCAAAAATCATAATTGAATTGGGCAATGCTTCATCTGGTGATATTACAGATTCATGTTCACTAAACCGGAAATATGAGATACCTTCGATTGGTTCTATTAATCTTTTGAGAAATTGATACTTTGGTTGATTTAACGATTTTGAATAAACATACACATTCTCGAATCTAAGACCATTGAGATGAGTGATTAAAGCTAATAAGCTATTTATTTTTCCGCAGTTTGATGGATCGCAGAATACTGCTCGTATACTATCCGGTAGTAACTCTCCGTGTCGCTTCCTTCCTTTTTCCTTTCTAAAATCAAAGTTAACGACGGGCAGTTTCACGTTCTGCTCAGTGAAATCCATGTTGATATGACAACGTCTAGTTTAACATTGACTGACGTAAATATATAAATGTTGATTTTATATTTTCGACCATCAGTTATAATTTGACTGCCAAAGATGATTGAGCATAAAACTCGGAAGCATTCAAAAAAGGAAGGACGTGGATTGCTCGATAGAGTAATCAACTATTTACCTATCGAAATGCATCTTCTTGGTTATCAATACTGTGGCCCCGGAACTAAATTAACAAAGCGATTAAAAAGAGGTGATCCAGGAATAAATTAACTAGATAAGGCATGTAAAGAACATGATATTGAGTACTCTAATAAAAACAGTAATCGTAAAGTGGCTGACATAAAGCTTGCTAATAAAGCTTGGCAACGGATTAAAGATAAAGATGTTAGTCTTGCGGAGAAAGCGTCAGCTCTAGCGATTGCCAGTGCTATGAAATTAAAGTCAAAAACTGGAATGGGGCTGAAATTCAACAAATTGGTAACAGCAGCGAAAAAATCATTGAAATCAGGTAAAAATTCACGCAAAGTCATACAGTCCGCCTTAAAAGGTGCTCGTCAAGCTCTTATGAATAGTGGTTGTAAGAAGAAAGTTCTCGTTCCACGTGTGATACCTCTACCGTCTAAAATTGGCGGAGTTCTTCCTTTCCTTATTCCACTGTTCGCAGGACTAAGTGCAACTGGTGCTTTAGCCGGAGGTGCTGCTGGAATAGCTAAAGCAGTAAATGATGCTAAAGCTGCGCAGAAAGATTATCAAGAAAGTAAGCGTCATGATAAGACGATGGAGGCTATTACTTTAGGTAAAGTTCTCTATCTGAAACCATATAAACGTGGAGTGGGATTATTTCTCAAACCGCGTATGGTCCACTAACAAACTATGATATTATAAAATATGCACATATATTACAAATTCCATATTTTCGAGGTGTTTTCATGAGAAATAGCCTTCCTCGTAATGGACCATGGCATAACGAATCTGCTATTGTTAATCTCGATGATTCGCAAAATAAAGGTACCCATTGGGTCAGTTATCGAAAGAGAGGATCTGATGTTACCTACTTTGACAGCTTTGGTGACCTCAAACCTCCCATAGATCTTATGAAATATTTCAATGTGAAAGAAGTGAAATACAACTATACAAGATATCAGAATTTCGACCCATTCATTTGCGGTCATTTTTGTCTTCGTTTTTTAACTGAAGTCTATAAAAAGCATTTGACAGATAAAATTGGATCATTTTCGCTCAATCAGTCATGGAAGATAGTTTCACTTTGACTCTTTCAGGAAAATCTTCTGTCTTAGAAGCCCAATACTTTCCATCCATTGAACTACCAAAGCATAAAAATGATGTTTTAGGTTTAGTCGAACTTTTAACCTTTAATTCAATTCCAAATATTGACAATACAAATAATCAACTTCATTTAAAAGGAGAAATTATTACTATCCCCATCGGTAGTTACGAGATTGATGATATAAATCAATTTTTATCTAATACATTGAAATCAAAAGGAATTGAATTTTCCTTGAAAGCTAACAATAATACATTTAAAAGTGAAATTAAGTGCAGTGTTTCGTTAGACCTTAGACCTGAAAAATCAATCGGTCGAGTGTTGGGTTTTACTCATCGTACTCTCAAAGAAAATATAGAAAACCTTTCTGATTTACCAGTAAAAATATTGAAAATCTACGCACTCAGAGTCGAGTGTAACATTACTGCAGGAGCTATCATTAACAACCAAAAAGTTCATACTATTCATGAATTCTTTCCCAGTGTTCCTCCAGGATATAAAATCATAGAAATTCCATCACATGTTATATATCTACCACTTAGTGTTAAGTGCATAGATAATATACAAGTTCGAATTGTCGATCAGGACGGCAATCTAGTTAATTTTCGAGAAGAGGAAATCACTGTTAAACTTCATATCAAATCTATATAATGGGGATTGTTTATAATTCTAGCATATATATATATATATATATATATATATATATATATATATATATCACTCCATCATGGAAATCGACAATCAGTCGATTGAAGAGTTGGAAACCGTTAACATTGAAGAACATTCAGTTCCTACAAAGTCTAGGTCTAAAAGTTCGTGGAAAAAAATTAGCTGTATAATTTTCTGCTGCTTTCTGAAAAATGGACGAAATACTAAAAATTCAATCAGGTGTAGCATTCGATGAGCCAATCGCTCATTATGAAATTCACGTACATAAACCATACACATCACTAAACTTTGATCATAATAATGAACTTCGCATTTCCATTCAACACCAAGATCTGTGTCTTCTACCATCACGTAGTTCTATCCATATCTATGGAAAATTACAAAACACTGCTGGAAATGCACCAACTAAATCTAGATTCGTCAACAATAATATTTGTCATCTTTTTGATGAAATTCGCTACGAAATTAATGGCGTTGAGATAGACAAAAGTAAAAATGTTGGATTGAGTAGTGTCATGAAAGGGTGGGCTTCATTCAATACCAACGAGACGCTCATGCTTGAAAATGTAGGCTGGATTGGCAATGAAGAAACAACGAGAATATTGATAGATAGGCATGGAAACTTTGACGTTTCTATTCCTCTAAGTATGATTTTGGGCTCCGCAGAAGATTACAGAAAAATTGTAATTAACATGAAACATGAACTCATTTTGGTAAGATCAAGATCTGACCTGAACGCCATAATCCAAGAAGGTAGTATAGTTGGTAATAATACTACATATGAAGCATGTAACATAAAAATAACAAAGATAGAATGGTTAATGCCTTATATCATTGCTTCTGATAAACAAAAACTTTTAAATTTCATTGGCAAAGATAATCCCATCCCAATGTGTTATCGTTCATGGGAACTATTTGAATATTCTGTTCTGCAAAGCGCCAATAAGCATGTGTGGACAGTGAAAACTTCCAATCAATTGGAGAAACCACGTTATGTGATTCTAGGCTTACAGGCAAAGAAAAAATATGAAGCATCCGCAAACGCCAGTCGTTTTGATCATTGCAATATTACTAACGTGAGACTTTTTTTGAATTCTCAATATTATACATACAATAATTTAAACATTGACATATCTAATAATCAATATGCAATGTATGCAAATTTCCAAAAAACATACTATACAAGGGATCCTCAACCACTGCTTTCAAAGAAACAGTTTCTCGATAATGAAACTCTCATAGTGATTGATTGCTCACGACAAAATGAATCTCTAAAGAGCGCTCGTGTAGATCCACGTTTAGAATTTGAGGTTAAAGAGAACTTTCCAGCCTATACTACAGCTTATTGCTTGATCTTGCACGATCGCATAGTTCAGTATAATCCCATCAGTGGAGATGTAAGAAAGGTTATTTAAATATTGCTTAATTCAAAGAAGAAGAAAAATGAAAAAAAAAATTAAAAAATAAAAAAAGTAGTTGACTTTGCTATAGGCATCACGGCACATAAAGGTATTCTAGATAGTCTCTAAATACAAACCCCAATTTTTGATGATATTATATCAAAAATTTCAAATACGCTTCTGTCTGGAAATATGTGGTTTTCTCGTAATTAATTGAACTTACATGCTTAGTTAATATTTGGTAAACAATCAGTTCACTGTATGCTTTATTCTTGTGAGCCTGCCTACGAGCGGTTACTATACCAAATTACAAAATGCCACTTGTAATGTATGCACGTAAAAATTTATTGATTGAAGTCAGACTATTTTCGATACAAAGCAGAGACTATGTTACTCCGAAGATAATATAGAATATTTATTTCAAATTTTCGAATAATCAGTTCAGTAGTTTTTTTGCTTAACGTGTACAAACAAAAACACGTTTGCTCTTTATAAATTATTAGGAGTGTGAATAAGTCTTTCCCGTGTTTTGTAAGAGATGGCGCCACCAATACTGTGCGAGTATTCAATGGTTACATATGTCATAATCAAAGCTTATTCATATGTCAACAATTCCATACTAACACATTAGTTAAAATTTTTTCGCATCATAAATTTTTGATATCGTGAAAATGTCGAAATTTGAGCCGAGTCGACGTCATTTGCGGGAAGTTTCACTTTATTGGTTCAATTTGAAGAAATCTGCTGCCGAGACGCATCGATTGCTTCAGGAGGCTTATGGAGAAGGTTGTGTCGATGATTCAAGTGTTCGCGGATGGTTTCGACGCTTCAAAAGCGGTGATTTCGACGTGGAAGACAAGGAGCGTTCCGGGCGGCCGCAAATCTTTGAAGATCGAGAATTGGCGACTTTGCTTGATGAAGATTCTTGTCAAACGCAAGAAGAACTTGCTGAAGCATTGGGAGTTGACCGAACAACCATTTCCAAGCGTTTGAAAACCATGGGAATGATCCAAAAGCAAGGAAATTGGGTGCCGTACGAACTGAAGCTGAGAGACGTCGAACGGCGTTTTTTCACTTGCGAACAGCTGCTTCAGCGACATAAAAGAAAGGGTTTTCTGCATCGTATCGTGACTGGCGATGAAAAGTGGATACGTTACGATAATCCGAAGCGAAGAAAATCATGGGGACTACCCGGCCATGCATCATCATCGACGGCCAAGCCAAATATTCATGGCGCCAAGCTCATGCTCTGTATATGGTGGGACCAGCTAGGTGTGGTTTACTATGAGCTTCTGAAACCGAATGAAAGGATCACAGGCGAGGTCTATCGACGACAATTGATGCGTTTGAGCCGCGCACTGCGAGAAAAACGGCCACAATACTCCGACAGGCACGACAAAGTTATTTTGCAACATGACAATGCTCGCCCACATGTTGCACCGCCGGTGAAAACATACTTAGAAACGCTCAAATGGGAAGTCCTACCCCACCCGCCGTATAGTCCAGACGTTGCTCCGTCTGATTACCATCTCTTCAGATCGATGACGCATGGCCTGGCTGACCAGCACTTCCATTCCTACGAGGAAGCCAAAAAATGGGTGGATGACTGGATAGAGGCCAAACCGGTCGAATTTTTTCGCAACGGGATTCGTATGTTGCCAGAAAGATGGGAAAAAGTTGTAGCTAGCGATGGCCAATACTTTCAATAATTCATTTATAACCATTTTTTCACAATAAAGGCTCAAAATTTGAAAAAAAACAGGAAAGACTTATTCACATACCTGATAGTATATAATGATATGATATTATTAACAACCTTGTTCATCGTATAGTAATATTCTATTCACATGTGATCTTAAAGTTTTTTGTAAGTGCATCATAAATTGTTGTTAGTTTTTTCATCGTTGAATTAAATTATATAAAAAGAATTTGACATCGCCAAAGAAAAAAATATTATTGCTCATTAGACAATGTTTTTAATATATAAATAAATCAATACTATAATGTTTTTTATTTTAGATATAAAATTTACCAAGTATTTTGTGTTTCGTCTTTTATTTTATTTTATTTTAACCTTTAATTTCAAAAATTAAATTTTTTATTATTGTTTTATATTAAGTATAAAAAGAATTTCATATCACTAAAGATGAAGTTGATCAGTCTTTTTAATACTTAAGCAATAAATATTAATGATCAAATTTTTTAACTAATTATAATATAACAAGGTTAGTACAAAATAATAAGACCGAATCTGGATTTCAAAAAAAAAGGAAAGTTGAGCTTTTGCAGAATGAAAAATTTATCTCAATTATGAAGCTGGAATTGGACTTTTGGCCTGTATTGTTTTCTATTGCTTGTACATATTTAATTGGCTTTGCCTCTGTTGTGATTTAAACGAAAACAGCAACGTCGAATTAGATAGAATAATACAACTATAGCTGCGTATATTAACGCACGTAGCTATATTAACAATAACTCGCATACAAATTAATTTAATTTGAATTATTAAATAATTATTAACATTTTTCTATAAATTTTTACAAAAGAATACTTTATGTAATTTCTTATGTAAATATTCATTTTGAATGATATTGGATTTCAGTTTATTTACCCTTCTAGAAATGTGTCTATTTTTGATAGGCTTGTAATGAAGAAGTGTAAATAGATTCATCTGGAATAGAAAAAAAATAGCAAAATTTGTTCACATATTTCACGATACTTTCTAGCGAATTTAGATAAATAATAACTTTAACATTACTATGTATTATTTAAATCCTCAATCAATATTTGATATACGAAGAAAATCACTTTTGTTCTTTTCTCACCCCACGTTTGGTTGGTGAGAAAATACTATTGTTCAGAAAAAGAGCAGTATTTATTCTTTCATTATTTTTTATGATGGGTCAATTACTTGATTATTATTTTTCAGTTTAGAAGTATTGTACATGTTAATATATAGACAATTAGCGTTAGTGTCATGAAAAAGATGAACAAATGCTTTTTTATGTTTAGTCCAGATAAATCATCCGTTTTGCATCGTTTATCCATCTTACTCTGTTTTAAATTTTCTCTATTAAACGGATACGCAAATAAGATATAGCAGGATACAAAGATTTTCATTTATTTGTATTACCATGTAAGCAAGGTCGTATTCAAATTCATTAAAATCATTAAATTTGATTTTTTATAATAGATCTCGAGCTCCAAAATACTTAGCTCATTCAGAATGAGGAGTAAGAAGGGGCGCAACCACCGAGGAGATTACGACATTCTCTACTTACGGTGTCTAATACTTTACAGATGTATATATATATATATATATATATATATATATATATATATATATATATAGACCTGTAAAGTATCATATAACATAATATAATAAATAAATAATATACATATATATATATATATATATGTATATTATTTATTTATTTTTGTAAGATATTTTATAGAGTAAGATGACAATTTAGATAGTTTTACTAGAGAATATCTTAATACGTTGACGTTATCACAAAGTACATGCTCATAAAGTTTCTAATTCTTTGACCAATGTTGATTCTTTGAACAATTTATGTGACATTTTGTACACTAACGAAAGAGTAGATTTTAATTTGTGCTCTTTTCGTTAAAAATGAACATTTTCGCGGAAAATTCGATACTAAGAACATAAGGGCGAAGCGCAATTATTTACTTTTGCCGAAGTAAAATGAAAAGACGAATAATAAGTTTCACCATGGAAGAAGGTTTATTAATTAATAGAATCTCTACAAAGCCTTCGGATTGTAAAATCAAAAATTGCTAATTTTTATTAATACAACCTAATATCGATTCAGAATTCAATTTTGAACAAAAATCATTTTAAAAATAATATTTTTTAAATATTTAATACATCTAAATGGATAACATTTCCTGTTTTTTAATTCCATTGTATAACTTAATATATTTCAAATATAATAAGTTTCGAAAATAAAAATCTTAAGCTATTTCATAATATTTTCCATGTCATAAATGATGTATTAAAGTACAAACTGAATTATTTTCATGTTTTAAGGTAAAATCTGATAGGTATATAAAATACAAATAAACTTTATAAGACTTACACAAGAAATGGATGAAATTGTAAAAATGATTTAAGTATGTCACTAAATTAACTTTTATACGTTACTTATGCCCATTTTAAAGAAACACAAAAATTGATTATTACAGAAACTCACTGACTTCTAAGCTCTTAATGGTTGACTTTAAAAGAAAAAAAGACTGATCCTTAATTCACGAAACGATTTACTGATCTATCCGATGATTTACGCGAGAGTTCTACACGAAGCTTATGGAAGGGCCAACGCTGTGATATCGACTCATGAAAGATTTTATGTTTCCGTCGGCCGTTAAGTCCAAGTTACACGATATCCCTTATGTGTAATCGCTCGACTCTCCTCTGGCGTCGCGCGTTGTCGTCGCGGTCGCTGACAAATCGACCTGAAATTTTCTGCATAGCCAAGGACTATTTTTGAGAACGCATTTCATCCTCTCTTTTTTTGTTTAACGATTTTCTTAGTTTGTTATTTATGATCAAAAGCGATAGTTCAATAAAAGAACGACTTCAAAATAGACAGCAAAGGTTCAAATAATTCTTGCGTAAAGGTGGGTAAAATGCTGGATGTTAAATGGAGACACACCATTATATTAGATTATCTTCTTCACTTGAAGACTATTGAAACTTCATTAATCACTATTTGATAAACTCCTTCAAAATTGAATGATAAGTACACGAATGACATTCTGAAATTATATTCTTTCCAATGGTAATAAAATTTAACGGGATTAGCAGATTAATGGAATAGAGAACAAAATTTTAATAACCTGAAAACTTTGATTCTTTTTTAACGTACAGTTTTCGTGGCAAGTGTGTTTAATTAAGATGTGCAGATGCTTCCTATACTGCAAAAGTCGATTGGATCATTTGGAAAAGTCAGAGAATAATTTTTGAATGTTTAATTATCGAGTCATAGAACAAAATATACAATTAGTCCGTGAGCTAACGTTAGAAAAAATTTCAACTTTAACAAGAAATATAGGTTATTTTAATAAGTAGACAAATAATTTAAAAGTAATTTATTTAATTGAGAACATTGCATATAGGTATATCAGGCGTTCCTCTCAATTTATCACCATATATTTATATTCTGTTTAATTATAATTTGCAATATTTACATATATACTTTACTATTAATATACGTACAATTGAATCATGTATAGAAAAATAAAAAATTACTTAATCTAAATTTTTAAGCCCAAGAATTCCATATAACCATATTAAAAATTCCATGATCTAAATATAGCGCGAATCACTATTATATAAGGAATTATAATCTCCACCTATATAGACTCAATCTAAAAGAAAGTATCGCTCTATTTACCGTGTCTAGAGCAAGGTGCTTTATGCTAAAATGTCAAAACGATCGTTTTAACGCAGGGCTGTTCCGGCATTTAATGGAATTCCGCATATAAAGTCGACCGACGGCGAAATTGTCGCGGATGGTTTATATATATATATATATATATATATATATATATATATATATATATATATATATTTAGACGAATGCCGTTGCGGCACTTCGAAACTTTCGAGTATTGACCTGCGCCGCTCAGCTGTGAATTTTTGGGGGAAGGCCGGAAATCGTTCGGGACTGGACCGGATTAATTCGTTCATTGTGCTCGTATATAACAATTCACTTGTTGAGATGGCGCTGCGAGGGAGGAGCACGGGCAACTTTTGTTTATTTCACGGTGCACCGCCTAATTGTTTCTTTATTAACGCCTCTGATAAAAATATCAATCACAGATATTAGATACTGAAACTGATTTGCGTCGATATGTAAAAAGAGAAATTTGTTTTGGAAGGTTAGAAATACATTATTTATGATTTTATAAAGCGCATGCTTCCTGAATTACTCATCTGATTAAATTTGAGAAAGAAGTTTGAAATTGTGAATCTTACACTAAACGCAAGTGTAAAATTCAATATTAAAATGTTGATTTCTCTTTTGACATGAAAACATTTCCATAAACAATCATTAAGAAACGAGTAAAATAGACGAGTGGGAACTAATTAAGGCAAATTGAATTTTTTTTTCCAACATCGATAAGAATTTTCAGCGGATAAAATTCAATGGAACCTCGACGTCCCTCGGCTAAATAATCAACTAAGAGCTAACGGTTCTGCAGCAGCTGTATAGCTGTCTCTCTGCTTCAAGAAATGAAATTAGACTTATAAATTGTATTCGTCGGTGTAAGATAAAACTGTCTTTGCTCTTATTACGTCATATATATATATATATATATATATATATATATATATATATATATATATATATATATATATAGACAAAGGTGTGCATCGAGCGTAGAAAAAATTGTTCTTTTGAGAAATTGAAGTAACATTATAAAATAAACGAAAAATATTAAAAGCTTTCTTTGTGTATATATTTAAAAAATTTCAAATTAGAGGCAGTTCACGTTTTAGAACGTCGATATCTGTCGAATAACTTACCGTTACTGGTCCATTCTTTTTATTCTTCATTTATTAAAATTTTAACCTTCGTATATATATATTTTCTTTTTTAATTGAAATGGAAAGTAAGTTTTACGATTTTCTTTATAGAATAAAATTGAAGATTTTTTTTTCAAAAATATTACTTAGAAAATACTTTGTAATAATAAAAACTCAATGTAAATTTAGTAATCTTTTCGATTATCAATTTTTTCTGTTAATCTAATTGAATTTAGAATAAAATAATTCAGAAATGAGTATAATAACTAAACTAGATTGGATTAGATTAATTTTTTTTAACTTTGTAATATCATTTCATCTATTATATAAGCAATTCAGAAAATAAAAATTGAAAAGATCGAGTTTAATCAAAATAAGACAGAAATCCATCAAAATACGATATTTTTATATTTACCACTACTAGCAGCTATTACTACTTATATATGTTACATGTAAATTTAAGATACCTATAAAATCTTGCCATAATGTTGCAACTTCATATATAACTAAGCTTAATTCAGATAGTATATCGAGAAATTATGGGTTAAAAGTATAAAAGGGCTGTGACCGTATAGTCTGGAGAACCAATTATGTTTTTCTTGTATGTATTATAAATACGTTCTTCAAAAAATTTATATGCATACTTATGCAAATGGGTATTCGATCAGTAACTCGTCATAATTTTTTAAAAAAGCTACATTTTTATACATATGGAACATATGGAAAATAAAATAAAATATATGTTCAATAATCGGTAACAGAGATCGGTCGCAAAGTATTGTACGATACATCATATACATGTCACATTTATGTTATATTTAAAATTTCTTTCAATTTTAGATAGCGCTAAAGTCGTAAAAGAGAGAGATGGCTGGTAAAGGTTCTTCATTCGCAACTAGTTTCTTATTAAAAATAATTTTTAATCGAATTACTTCTCGTTCGCTATAATCCGAAGAAGATAAACCGTGTATATATAAGTAAAAGAAGAAATGGAAAATACCCCCCTCCCCTCTTCCTGCTGCCCGTCTGGCTGTATCTATGCGTACCAAGGATGTACTATGAGCATCGATAAACATACGAGCTCGTAAATCATAGGTCCGTAAAATTTATGAATATATATCTATATCCATATACTTATATATATAGGTAGAAGCAAGATCAACCTACACCCGCGCACACGGATATCGTAGCTGCGATGCATGTGCGAATGGGTCTGGTGCGCGAGTGGGGTATTGAGGCAGGGAGGTTAACGTGGCGGTGGAGGGGACAGTATGGTCGGCGTATTGCCCTCCGCACGCGCTTTGCTATTGATTCTCTCTCCGCCGCTGATGCATATATATATATATATATATATATATATATATATATATATATATATATTCTCGCAAAAAGGATGTGCGCGCGTGGAAGACTGAACGAGGCTGAGGGGGCGGGAGGGACAGGGAGAAAATAGTCTCGCTCTCGCGAAAAATTCACCTTCCCCCTCCCCCTTCACGTGAACCATGGCGCGCGCGCGCGCGCTTTTCCGGCCAACGAGTCCTTAGACCGCGGCCTCGAGTGAGTACGTAGATGGTGCCACCTGTGCGGCGAGCGAAGTGGTAAAATTTCGATATGCGATGTACATGCAACTGCTGCCAGCTACTGCTACTATACCTACCAGGCCGTATCGTTAGAGAGAGCCCCGGATTCTTCTTAGTCGCGGAAAAAATTGGAGGTTTCGCGCGTGGGCTTGCAATTCATTCGATTCTCTGTTTTCAAAATGTCGCGCGAGTGTAATTTGGGTGATATGATTTCGTGGGTTATGTTTTGTTTTATGCCGAACCAGCCGTATATCTGATTCTTGAATTGCGAGAGCACAGGGTGTTGTGGAATCATTGCTTTGAAATACCGTATGCGCGCTTGGGATGTAAATCGACTGAGAACCACTGCTACCGAGTTGGGGCGCTTTGGTTGGCGCTGATTCAAATTTAGAATATGCGTTATATTGTCTAAAAATTGAATTAACGATTTATCGACCAAAAGATCAACGATTTTTTTTAAACACTGACGCTGATCAATTAATGGCTAATTATTAGTCGATAACTGCTAAATATGATCGCACTCTTACAACTAAATCCGTGAAACTTTCGTACGAATTGCCGAACGATTTCGTTTTTCACTGTGAATGTTATTTGTTACCGATGATCAGTAATTATTTCTTGTTCTTTCAGCTATCGCAAGTGGTCAAATTTTAGGTCGGCTAGTATGCACGACAGATGAAATATTCACACTAATAATAATGTATAATTTACACGTGTATAATTTAGGCTGCTTTGAAAGTAAAAGGGATTCTGATGAGTTTCATTGAATGATTTTTTTTTTCAATACTCTTTCAAAGTCACGATCGTTTGATGATTGTTGAAAAAATAAAATAAATCTCTTAACATGTGGGTTAAATACAACAGCAGCATTACGTTCTGCAAAAACTATATCTTACAATTTTAGAGTAATTTTAAACTTTATCTCAATATTAGAGTAACTTAACGATTTTTCTCTATATCAATAGATGTCTCCAACGGTAAGAGCTTGTTAGTAGGATCAACTAGTTAATTTTGACATAACCAAAATGTCGTTTGGACCATGCTACAGCATGTGGTAAACCAATTGCTTTCACACATTAGCGATTTTGTTCTAACATTATATATATATATATATGTGTGTGTGTGTGTGCGCGCGCGCGCGCGCGCGTGTGTGTGTGTGTGTATTCGTGATTATGCAAAAATGACATTCGTGAGAAATGTTAAGTTTCTTTTGTTCCTTGAAGAAAACGGCGATTGCATGCATTAACAAATGATTAGAAGGCAAAACTGACGAACAATACATTTATCGCAATGATGACTACGTTGCTGTATATTTCGTGGGTGTCGGATGTGAATTATTTATTACAAACTATTGAAACCGAATTCAACCGTCCACTTGAAGCAGAATAGAATTGGCTTACGGCAATTGAGTTGTGTAATGCTCTACGAGCGACCGAAATGTGATCAGAAGCATTTTAAAAAAACACATTGAGATATAAATTTCGCACCTACGATTTTATTTGTTGTTTTGTTTATTATAATTTGTTTAATTCTTGCTTAATATTAAAGTGAGCTTTTTAAAAAAAGATACGTATCTGTCGTCGGTGATTACTTCACATGAAGACAATTAAATTTAAAAAAAAATTATTTCATGAGATTGTCATTCTGGTTAACAACAGGACTTTGCAGAAGTGCTTTTCTAAATGGAAATCCGAATGTAAAATTGAAAGTTACGCTAATCACTGTAAGAGCCATTCATGTTTATCGAATCACTTATCAAACTTTTCAGTCAAATCGGTTGAATAGAAAATTTTCTTATCACTTGGAACAGTTGAAAATAGAAAACGTTCTTCCGAAAAAAAGATGCGTCCAGAAAGTTTTATAATTAAATAATCTTTTTTCATGGAGAAATCATACTTACACTAATATTGGTCGTTTCTGGTGCAAAAATCCAGTTTATTCATAATGATTTCTATAGAGTTTTTTTACTATGACTTATATATAAAACGTTTGAAATAAATTTACGAACCATAGCAATAATGTGACGTAAAACATCTCACGCTCGTTATAAACATTGTCAATATTTGGAATTTCTCCCCTTGAATTTCTACACTTTTAGAATAATATTCGGTATTATCGACATTTTTAAAGCAAATAAAAAAAACGATTTTCCCGTCCAAATTACGAAACGAACGCCTTTATTTAGCACGATGCAAAAAGCTCCTCCCTGGGTTCCTATCCCTCCCCTCCTCCATTAACATCCCGTACTAATATCAAGTCCAAAGGTAAAATTTCGCACATCAATCATGCTCGGATAAACGCACAGAGGTACCGGAGAAACGCATTGCAACGCCACGTTCCGCCAGTATCAACCGCGACATTACCTATAGGTCCCGAACGGGGGGTGGGAGGGGGCAAAGAGGACAGAAGTGCAGTGCGCGCGCCTCCCCCGCCGCTGCCCCCCTCCACCCGTGCCCCATCGCTGGCTGGCTCGGGGTGGCTCGCCTCCTCGCTCCTCGGCGAGGAGGTCAGTGACGACGGCGACGACGTCAACGTCGAGTCGTGCTCTCGCTGTCTTTCTCCCTTCCCGTCCCCCGTTCGTCCATCCAAGCTTTCGCGGAACTGCAGCCTCCGGAACAACGTATATGGTTGTTATACATACTCATAGTTAATATATATATATATAATTTTTTTTTGCTCGGTACACCAAAGAGGGGTGCGTTTACAACTTTAGGCGCGAGCGCGCGCGCGTGTGTCTGCGTCTGTGATTCCGGTAAATCCGTGCGTGATTATTTGTGCAAGCTTTGGTGGCTGTGCCCCCTACTCTACCCCCCCCCCCACCCGCGGAAGTGCGCTGTGCGATCCAGCAAAGTCGATATACGTATCTATATGTATATAGATATATTCCACTTTGATATGGTGCGGTGTCGAATTGTCGACCTTTCCACGTGATTTCGCGGGATCGGCCCGTATATATATATATATATATATATATATATATATATATATATATATCTACGCATACTATTGATATCGGGGGCACCGTGCGCGATCGATATATATACAAGGGGTCAGTTCGGAAGATTTTTTCGCGCGATTTCCGATAAGGAGTCTGTAAAGTGTGCGTGAGCGTGCGTATGCGTAGGTGTGATTGTGAAGGTGGCGAGCTGCGAGAGCCGACGTTATTGTGAAAAAGAAAAGAGAGAGAGAGAGAGAGAGAGAGAGGTGGGGAGGAGCATCTGTGTTTTTCTTTTGAAGATTTATAGGGTATGTAAAGTGAAGAAGGAATATTTCAAATGCGTTGTATGTACATTATGATTGTTAAGTATATATATACTTAATTAATATCCTGCGGAGGAGTTAATTCTCGGTGCAGACTTCCTTGGTTCAAATGAGTATGAAGTATGTAGAAAAAATTGAAATAAAAGTTAGGACAATCGATTTAAATTCACTTACCAGATCGTCGCATATCGGAGAACCTAATAGTTAGAAAGAGAAGATTTTTTTAGTAGATTAATATTTCTTGGTCTTAAAAGTGTTCCGATTTCTATATGCTTGCGGATAAAAGGACACAGAGATTTGTAATCTTTTCAGTTCTTCATGCATCTCGTTCATTAGACGAGATTCATTATAGACGAACATTATTATCTTGAAATTTATGCTGTTAAATTCAGATGAATATAGTTATAGTTATTATCAGTGCTAAATACTTAATCCCTTCACGACGGAACAATAAATAATTTATATCACGGAAAGAGCATAATGATCCTGATAGATTAGTAAATTAATTGAATTGAAAAATAAAAACAACAACAACAAAACCAACAAATAAAAAGCAACAATTAGTCTCTGGTATAATTACAGTATTTCAATTTAGAAGTTTTATAGCAAAGAATTGCATCCCCTTCGGAAGCGATAATATATAAGATAGTATAAAAGCAAAACAATTTGTATCCCCGAAGAAAGTGTAAGTGGAGGGGCGTTAAAATTAAACTACTTTTAATTAACTTTTTTCTTCATCCAAACAATTTTCAGTAAATCGCGTTTATATTAAGTCATCCGAGGTAAAAATTAAAGCGCTTCTCATCGGCAGCGATAACAAAGCACGAAAGCGATGAATAATTCGTTAGATTTTGCGAATCTGCAATCATTGTTAATCATTCGACGGTCTCAAAATTCACGCAATTACGTTTCTGCAACTATAATAGAAAATATACAGAAAGAATCGTGGGGAAACAATGTGGACAAATTATGATAAAGATTTATTTGTCGAATTTCAATTGTACCCCTTGCTCGGAGCGGTAATAAAATTGGTAAACGATAATCGAATGAATCCTGTTGTATACAGGATCAGATAAATTCAGATGTTACAAATAAACCATTATTTATTTTAAATTTAACAGCTTTGGGCCAACCTGATACATTTAGTTCATCGGCCCCTAAAAGTCGTAAATATTATTAATTAACAATACAGTGAATCTGTCAAAAGTTTATGAGAGACCGATGAAGCCAGCGGACGGAACTGACCAAAAGCCGTTAAATTTAAACTAAATAATTTTGGATTTGTAACATCTGCACACATCTGGCTCCGTGCGGGATTGATGAAATTATTATTTTTCATCAAATTATAAAAGGTAAAAAATATAACTTAGAATGCTTATAAATTATTTAAAAAAAAAACAACAGTACCGTAATATACAATTTATCTTAATGTAAACAATTTTGAATTTTCATACTTACAATCTTAATTAGGTATTTAAGTAACATTTTTTTTATAAACATATCTTTGCAAAATTGAACAAAATAAAATAAATAGAGAATTTACCTTAAATAAAACATCAATTAAATTGCTTTGGAAAGAACAAAAATTTATTTCAACTTAAAATAATGCATATTTAATTTATATCTATGCAAACGGAGTCTCTTGAAACAAAAATATACAGGTAATTAGATATAATTATATTCCTGAAAAATGTTCTTTTATAAAAACCATGCAATTTTTTTTATTAGTAAAAAATAAAAAATCTGTTAAACATTCTTGTAAATAGTAGTTATGTAAAAGTAGTTTTTCAAGAAATCAATCAAAAAATGTTATTTTTATTATTCTTTTAAAATGTTATTTCTTATTATTTAATTGTCTAATACTCTTTAATTGTCATTTTCTTTAAAAAAGTATTATGTAAAAAAATGATTTAATTATTTTATTTTTTAAATTTATTAGAAATTATTTACAAATTCCAACATATAATAAGTATTTATATGTTATATTGTATATATTAATATAATACTGTAAGCATTATTTTTTGCTAACGAAATGAAGTTGATTTTTTACGATTTAAACTTTTGGTAATCCCAACCTCCTATAGGAACCCTACTACCACCTGAATAAGAAACTGCACATTTGGATTCAATGATTATATTAATTTTTCAAGAATCTCATATGAGATAGGAGTTTAATTTATCGTTTAAGATTTAAAAGATATACGTCCATAAATACCGAAGTGCGTTAAAAAAATGTAGGTAAAAAAAGCAACTTTTAAGAAAAGAGTAAACTGTTGAGCTTTTTTCTTTCCTATTAAAGTAATAAATATTTTTATCCATCTTATAGTCTTTATAATATAATATATTATACTAAAATACTGACAGTCAGACTGTCCTTGTTTATATTCAGCCCCGAAGAATCTGAAATAGAACTTATTACTACAATAAATTATATTAAAAATTAAAATTAAAAATAAAATTAATAATAAAATAAAATAATAAATAAAATAATAAATAAAATAAAAATAATAAAAACAATATTCTATGTTAGTAAAGCACAACCTGACTGCCCTAACCACTTTAAATTTCGATTCAACGACGTTTCCAACCGCTACGGTTCATCCTCAGGAACTAAACTGAAGAAAGACTGTAACTTCTAAAGACTGTAAGACCGATAAAAACATTTATTAATGTAATTCAGAACAGTCGACATAAGTACAATTTTGAATTTCCTATTAAAGAATAAAAAAAAATCAAAGAGGATTTGTAATTATATCTGGTAATTCTTTTTCTCCGTATTTTCCAAAAAATTTACAAATTGAGTATTAGTAAAATATTATTAATGTAAAACTAATTATATTCGTTAAAAAACTGAAAAGATTTATAAATTATTGGAATTGCATTTAAATTTAATAATTGTCAGTTCTTTTTGCTAATAGAATGAATCCGATTAAGATCAAAGAGCGAAAAATGGAATCTAATTTTTTAAAGTATATTATATCATGAACTTAAAGATATTCATTTATTGCGCTTTTATGTTCAAAAAGATTCATAAATAAATCAGGACTTTTAAATTTTCCGGAAATTGCATGGGCATGCATAGTTGTAAAAAAGTTCTATAAAACTGGTCAATTACTATTCACGTTTATTCCATTCGTACTTTTGAGTGCCAACTTTTCAACCCAGATTCCAATATTCCCGAGATAGAAAAATACCTTTTACTCGTGTCTCTCTCTCTCTCTCTCTCTATTCTCCCCTCCTTCCTTTCTACCTATAAACATCCACAAAGCTCGAATACTTCCTCCTTGATTATTCGTGAGTCCCCGTATATAGTAAAGGAGTCAGAATTTTTAAAATGAAAATCTACAAAAATCGCCAAACAGATTGAAAGCTAAAAAAAAGCAGTAGTTCGAAAAGACTCCGAGAATCGCTCGAAACGTCCGCGAGCTATTTGAAGTCAAAAACGAGATGTTGGCAAATTACAAAAAGCAGGGGTGGGTAGGAAAGTGCAGGGGTGTGAATAATTTAAAAAACAAGTGTTCTTTTAATATTCGCATTGGAAGAAGAATAAGAAGAGAGGTAGAGAGAGAGAGAGAGAGAGAGAGAGAGAGAGAGAGAGAGAGAGAGAGAGCAGAGACGCTTATACAGAGGAAGGAAAAGAGAGACAGAGAGGGTAGATTGCAAACGAGTGTCGACGTTGGGTCAGGGTCGGTCGCAAATCTTGAAGGCAAACAGATCTGAGTCGGGCGCCCAATAAAGCGCTACTCCCCCCTTATCCCCTTGTTCCTCTCTCACCCTACGTAACTCTTTATCCGACCGGGGGTTGGTGCGCATGCGCAAAGACTATCCGTTAATGCACCGCTTGAGTTTACACGCGCGCGCGCGTACACACACACACACACACACACACACACACACACAAATAACATTAATTTGACATATGAAATTATGAACACTACACAGTCGCTTATACTAAGGGTAAATAACGTGCATTATTAAATATCATCAGATATTTATTCAAAAGATGAGGTATAAAAATATTGTTCTCGTTGAGCACAGCGTATAATATTGAATTTTTATTCATTATTTTGAAACGTCATTTTTAGCTCTGTTTACTTTCAAGTGTTTCACTGGATTTCTAACTGTAATTCTATGATAAAAAGAATTAAACTTTTATAGTCATGCACGGCACGTGTGACATACATTATAAAAAGTTTTTTCTTTTTTATTCTTCCGTGAAAATATATACATACACACACGCGCGCGCGCGTTCGCGCGTATGTGTATATATGTATCTATGCATGTATGTATATTTAAGGCCGTGTTTTTTATTGTCGACTTTTTTAAAATTACGAATAGAAAATTAGGGTCAAATATTACTGAATACATTTTCTTGACCTGCAAGTAGGAAACTTTTAATATAAATTATTTCCTTATACTTACTTTATCGTGCCCAACAGTTCCGAAGGAGAAAAGAAAATATATTGCAGAAATGATGGTTCAAATCTTACAATTAACCTATTTTCCTGGGGTTATTCTGAGAAAAATTTAACAATAGACTCATTATCTAAATCTAAATTAGCAGAAGTTATTGCAAATCAGTAAAAAAACAGCTAGGTCGTTCAGGCATCGATGTTTTATTGGATTTCCCGGTGTTCCACATAATAGTAATGTTCCGCTGATTCAAATATAAAGAGTAACAATACTATTCACTTTTTGTTTTTGTTTGTTTTTCTATCAAGCGAATTCTCTGATTTTATAAAATTTCAGAAGAACAAAAAAAAACTTCATGAATTTATTATGACTTCAATGTATTTTTGGAAAGAAACATTTGAATTTTATGAAATAATAAACGTATCAATATACTGCAATGAAAAAAAACATAGCGAATATATAATTAATCTTTGGTGCGCTTTATTCAAGTATCGTATAATAAATTAAAAAATCGATTCTCTTATTTATAGCTATATATGTGCTAGGACTACTATATTACTAGCTTAAAATAAATCGTTCAATTACCGCGCATACCTTCTCTATGTTGATTTATTTTAGGTCAACGTATACATTTTATATTTACGTGCAATTCCACATTTATCGTATTATTCCTCGATATTCAGGAGAAAGAATAAAAACGCATCACGATATCGAACGGCGCGAAATTCGCGTACTAGTATTTTATTTTATTTTTCCATTATTGAAACAATTCTTGTATTTTTTATTTTTTTCTATTTTTTTCGGTGCTCCGGGTTATACAACGATTTAAAACTGGTCGTCCGAGTCACCCGCATTCGTAAACGAGGCAGACATCGAGCCGTTCCGGCATATTTTAGAATAACCATTTTCAGATCGATAAAAAAACTTTAACGCGGTTTTCACAATTGGTCATTTTTTCCATTCTTTATGGCCGTATTCGTATAAATGGAGCATTCACAACAATTGACAAAATTCGAATTAATAACATAAAAATTAATGTAACTCACAGTGAGCCATGCAGTATTGTATTCTAATATTATCTGATGATTCACTTTAGTTTTCAACGTCATTACCATCGTAACTGATACTACTAATGCAGGCATACCATTCTTATTTTCCTATTGGTCAAACGCTCCTAAAATAACAATTTATACCTTCATTAACTAACACTTTGCTTTGAAAAGTTTTACCTCCAAACAAAGGTGGAAAACATAAATATTGAAGGCCGGCGAATGGTCAGAAGCGTCATCTTGATAAACCAAAGTTTTTTCGTTGGCTAATCGAGATATTTGATTTCGCAATTCATTCTAGAACGATTTCAATACTTCTGCGTAGTATTGCACAACGTTGGTTTTATTCTGCTCTAGGAAATAAATAAAAATAATTCATTTAACGTTTCACTGCCAGAATTTTATTCACCTGTTACATTGTCTTTACTTTCTCTGAGGTGGGTCTATGAGTTCACCTGCTCCAATCAATAAGAGCGTCTAAAACTACTGAGATTCGTCCAAAAGTTAGGAAATTAGGTACCGCATGATCTGATGCCGAAAGTCGTCAAAACTCGTCCCTGCACTTCCGCATTTTTCTTCAGCGTGATAAAAAGAAGTTGTTTTTGCATGGTATTATTACTAGAGATAAAAAGTGAATCTAGTATTATAGTTCAAAAGACAAAAACTCGTGGGTTAAACCAGGTGAGCCAGAACTATCGCAAACAAAGCCAGAAATCCATGCAAAAAGGATAGTGCTCTGTATTTGGTGGTCTACTATCAACTGCTGAAAAAGAGTCGAACAGTCGATCAACCATTCTACCGAGAACAATCGATACGTTTAAAGAGAAGCATTGTGAGAAAAATGTCCAGAATGGGAGAACAGTCACGACACATTCATTTCTCATCGTAACAATGCTGGGCGATACGGTTGAGGACAGCAATGGTAATAATGTCGTACAGAAGCACAAGACCGTTCATATGAGTTGAGTACTCACCATTTATAGTATCTTTTTGCTTAAGTGCTGTTGATTGATCAACGTATGATTGATGAGTGCATAGTCACGGGTGCTTCTCACACTCTTGCGTTGACGAGCCGCTACCTAGGTATATAAACAATATATCTCTCTCCCATAATCTGATCGTACTTCTGAAATTTTCGCTCTGCTCAGTTTTATTTATAGCTACGGTCGAGCCTCCTGACCGCTGCTTCCTCCAGTTTTCCAAATTCTGAAAAGCGTTTTCCACATTTTGTTTTCGAAAAGTCGCTTGTACTCGAGTATCAAAATAAAAATACACGCTCAGTTCAAGTTCGTTGAAAAATATATATTAAATGTATTTAGAAATCGTATTTATATTTCATAAACACGATTTTGAATTGAAGTTTTGCAAAATACATAATCTAATGCAATATCTCTTTCAAATACAAAATTTCCAATTCTCGGACGTTCATTATTAGATGTAAAAAATTATTTGGAGAGCAGCGAATGGAAAGTTCTGCCTCAGCCGTCATACTGTCCCAGCTCTTTAAAGACCTTGTCCCATATGATCACCGCTTGTTTCGGTCGATGCAGAATGTTCTCACCGGTGTATGCTTCACTTTACCTAAAACCTATCAAAAATTATCTTCATGGAATTCGGAAATTACCTTGATTAAAGGCGATTATACCTACCGATGGTCAATACGTTGAATTATGTATTTTTTCATTTTTGAATTGAAATAAAGGCCTAATTACCATGGCAAATACGAATTTTTTAAGTTGTAGATACTCTCGTCTAATCGCTTTTATGATTCTCACTTCAAACAATGACATTCATAAAAAAACAATACATAAACCTATTATATAATATTTTTGAACCCTTGCTCGCAATTCCTCATCATCTCGAAATCGCAGCCACGCTTTTCCGGAAACTCCTTAACCTCAAACTGCTCCTTTCCATTAGTAGTAATCTTCGCCTCGGTTTCTCAACCCGCGCGCCTTCTACTTCGACCCATCCGCTCTAAGCCCCCCCCCCCTCTCTATTCACCCTCGGAGAGTAAAGCGCTGCTGCACTCGTGGCCCGAGGTAATGAAGAGTTGGATGGCTGTACAGATATATTTGCGCGGACAATCGATGGGGAAAAAGCGAAAGGGTGTGCATGAACAGAGCGTAGAACGGTGCATACGCAGCGCTGTGTCCACACAGGCGGAGATAGAGCGTTATTCGGTTGTAGCCGCTGTCCGGGGAGCAATCGAATTAGCAATGATGTTATGCGCGCACGCTCGCGGTTATGATGTCATTACAGTGAATTAGCGAGTATAGGGAGCTGGAGCGAGAAGCGCGTCCACTGAGGTACGGCCGGAGGGATTAGTCCGATATGGGGTTATGAAAATATTAACGAGGAAAAAGCTTCTTATTTCTTAGTTCTGGTATAATAATGACGAGGTTGTAAGATAAAGTCGATCTAAATTACACAATATAATATCTATATTTCAGATGTATAAATATCAAATCTGAATTTAACAATTCGAAAAATAAAAATTGTTATGACTATTTCATTTATTGGCTATTATATTTGAGTCTCTGAAGAAGAGGCGTGCTCAATTTATCGTGGTCGGCTTATTTGGTTCTTAGTAGATTAGTTGGTGGAAGGGGCAGTCAGATTATCCTTTACCAGTCATATGATTTGTCTTTCAGAATAATTATACTCATAACAATTGTTACATTTCAGATTCTTAGATTCTATGGGGAGTTTTTTTGATTAAAAATTAAAATTAAGATTAAATTTTTTGATTAAGACTTTTTGAATTAAAATCATTATTGTTGGCACTGTATTTGAAATATATGAATCAAATTCATAGATGATTTCCGGTTAACTAAGTTCTTACAATTGATCGAATTTCATTGGATAATACCTAATACACTATACATTGTCAGACATATGTTCATTAAAAGATATTGTTTGAAATGTTATCCTTCTTTGTATTTCGGTGTTAAAAAAACGGGTTTTCATCAAAGAAATTCTTCTTAGTACATCGTATATTTACTTATAATACATCAAAGCTTCCTGACACTCTTCCAACTTTATCCATAAACTATTATGCTTCGGTTTGTGTAAAATATTTCTGAAAAATAACTTTCTCTTGTATCTGATGATCAGTAATTAGTAAGTAGTTTATTGATAACCTGAAATCCATTTTTTACCTTCAAAATCTTTTAAGATAGAACGTGACAGTCTGTCGTGCTCCATAAATTTTTATGACACATGCGATTGCTTTAAAGGACATTGCTAATATGTTTACTTGACTACCATTATCTTACTTCAAGATTTCATAGCATATTATATCAGTAGAATAAACTGAACACATTGTAGTTCAAAACTGAGTGTCATGATTTCGAATGTCATTAAAATTCGCTGTTCTCAACTTTTTCGATCTTTTTTAAAATCAATATTTATTTCTTCGGGAAAATCGTCAATTTCAAATTTCAATTTTACGACAATAGAATCATCATAAGGTTCCAAAAACAATAAAACAATCAATGTGATTTTTTTTTCAATGGCAATATCAAATTAAAGCTATCCACAAATAAACTTGAAGACATGAAAGATGAGATACCCAAATACATTTTGTATAAATATGGATTGAAAATTTTTGTCACATAATAATTGTTGAAAGTTAAGATCATGTATGTATACAAATTTCTGTTTCATTTGTACCAAAGTCCGTGGATTGATAAAAGATACACAGAATAACGTTAATAATTTATCAAATAATGAGAAAATATTAAATAAAATAAATATTTTAAGAAAAATTTCATCAAATGTATTGTTACGTATTTTATTATTCTACATTTGAATTTTTTTAAATTTATTGATTAAAACAAATCATTCTTCCATATTTTATAATAAGTTTTTTTTTGCTTTTTTCACGATATGATGATTAGTTTGTTTCTGTAAGTTTCAATTGTTTAATTCGTAAATTAATATAGTTTCTAGATTATCGCGGAGGAATGTCTGACTCGGTTTTTGGATACGAGTACCACTAACTAATGATGCTTGCAATAAATATAAGAAAAATTTATTGAGCAACTGTTAATTATTTCATTTATAAATTCAATAATATTTTCTTAAGAATACAGAATAGAAATATAAACTAATTAAGCTGTAGTCGATATATTCATTTTTTATTTCATTGTTTTAAAACGTTTTCACTTCTTTTAACTTTAAGAAATCTTTGTTCCTTAAGAATTATCAAAGATAAACTTGAGTTGAGTGAATTTTTAAAAAAAACTTTACTTCTCTTAATCATGAATTCAATTAATTATTTCAAGCTAATAATTAATAACCTTATTAATATTAGTAAAAATCTATTGTAATAAATAGTTCTGAAAAAATATTTCTTATGCAAAAGAATATTATTTCTTTTTTATGGAAAATTTGATATATTAATTAAATATATTATAAATAAGAGTGTGAACATTACTTTTTACATATAGCCAAAAATGGAATTAGTTGTTATAGCTTACTTAGCCAATTATAACATACATGTATATATATATATATATATATATATATATATATATATATATATATATATATATATAAACAGAACCGAATCGCGTGGTAAACGCGTAACGGATAAATCGATTTCATTCCATATATTGTTTCCTAGAACAAAGAGAACCGAAGCGTCATATGGATAGAGGAGGCTTGTTCAGACAAGAGGTCACTTCAAATGAACTCGGCAAAAAATGCACGCGAAGAGGATTTTCACGAAAGCCTCGAGTAGAAATATTTTGAAAACTACTAGATCTAATCGGCACTGAGTCGTTACTGACGCTTCGTAAAATTTTGAAGCACTACATCTCGTAAAATCGGTACTTAATTTACAAGATTAAAATTGTTATGATTTAATTTATAACTAAATTCATTATTTCTATATAATTTAATAGGATGAAGAATTATAATTGAAATTAAATTAAAATGCGAAGTAATGGAAAAAGAATTACTCAAAGCATCTGTATAGAATAAATTGAGACCAACCATAACATCATGGTTTTTGAATACATATTTGCTATTTTTATTATGGAAGCGCATCAGTATATAAATTTTTTAAATGAAAAATTCGTTTATGGATAACGGATCGACTTATTCATCCTATTTAGTCTCTATTTATACACTGTTTTTAGGTAATACGTTAGATTGATTGAATTGTTGTATTTTGCATATAGTTATCATTTGGCGTCAATAATAATATATAGACAAAGCGTATTTTATGGGGTGATAGATTTCATTTATCAGAATTTCGCACAAATTTGCATTAAGGTATCTATCTGCATATATTCGATGTTAATAATTTGGCCAATTTATATACGTCCAAAGCGTTTTACTTATACGTAAAAGCGAAACAATACCGAGCATTAGCCGATCTAACGGACTATATAAAAATGGAATAAAAGACCATCGGTACAGAATAACTCTCGCGAATAAAGGCTGGCTAAGAGTAATTAAACGAAAGTGGGAGAGGGCGGGGCGAGTGATTCTCAACAACTTTTTTCTCCAGCGGGTGCAGAGCTTTGTATTGTCTCAGTGTAGATGCGCGTGTGCTTAATTGGAATTTAATGGCGTATGATTGCCTATCCGCTATGTACGTATGCTTTTATAAATTTTCCTCGTCAACGGCTCGGAAAATTATTCGTGCGACACTGGCAAACGGTGCAGATGGATTTTTGCTCTTCGTTTTTATATATGCGTAAATAAGGCTAAATGTTTGGGCAGTCTGCGAGCGAACAAAACATCTTTAATAGTTAGTATTCTGCATTAGCAAGAACAAAATTGTAATAAATTTCTTTAAGCTGCGATTAAATGTAAAAAGCTATTCGAAATCATTGAGCTGTCTAGATCAAATATCAGTTGAAATCAGTCAGTTGACTACTTTCTAAATTTCAATAAGATTATAGTAATCGAACATGGTCACAGGATAATTCCAGATTTAAACTCTACTGAGTTTAATGGCGGTATTCTTCTATATCGACAGAGTATGACTCGAGAAGCCCTATCACCCATCAAACAATTGAACTGAAAATTGCAGAGTCGTAAAAATTTCAAACTTTTCGCCGCTTTATTATACCGATGCCAATCTCCTCGATCTGTTGATTCGAAATATCTTTATATATTTAATCATGCAATACAGAAAAAGTAACAAAATATTTTGACTCTAAAATCAATTATCCTTCAAATTCCCTACAATACGTTAAATAGTCTGTCAAAAGATTACGATTTGTTAAATTTCTAATTTTACTGAAATCACGGGGAAGGTGTTATGGGTATCTGAAATTATTACCATGGCCTGCTCTGATAAAATTAGAACTAAAGCATCCCAGACATTAGTTACAACACAGCATAGCTATACCTGTCAATTTACGAACTTTTACTTTAAAAATATTCATGGATATTGAAAAGCTGTGTAATACATCTTAAAGAGCCTTGAAAGATCTACCGTCAATTCAGTAATTAGTTGTGATTATGAAGTATCCAAAAATTTAAATTTAAGTTTTCATAACTTTTCGCGAGACCAAAAGAACGTTTTATGACTGGTTTATGACGCGTTCATGATTTCCGTGGACAAATATCTGTAAAACTGACCGTAACAGTATACAACTCTGGATTCCTACGATATATTGATGCACTGTTATATGGGGCTACGTGGCTGTTTAAGTATCAAATATCTAAGAACAATATCTAGCCGTAGAGAGCTTAAAAATGTTCATGAATTCTTTATAACGAGTAATCCCTTAAGAAAAACTGGTTCATAAATAAACAGGTAACGCTAACGAAAAACTACAAAAATACCAATAGAAGATTGTTATACACCTTCCCTAAAAGAATTAGAAAAAGAAATTGACTATCAAATTTTCGATTTTACTGTGAAGAAAAATAATTCATGATACAGATATGCTCATGCTCACTATGATCAGTTTTTTTAAAAAAATTATACGGTGTCGGTGTATCGCTTTAGACCTCGACATTGAAAATATTTAATTTCCACAGTCAGAATTTTCATAAATTAACAAATTAAAGGATTTCGATAACTTTTTGAAAAACAATGCTTGAGAATGATCTAGATATAGAGAGTAGTAAAGTATGAACCAGTGGATGTAGACCAACTGTAAGTTTCCGAAATCTTGTTCGCAGATAATATTTACCTTGTAACTGCTTTTTGTCAGATCTACTTGAATAAACGCATTGTTTCGTACAATTTTTTTTATCACATTCATATGTATGACTATTTTTCAATTGTGTTGAATATTTGTACGCGGGGGTATTCAAATTTGCATTCAGTAAATATTCTATAAATGCTACGTTCAGTAACTGCAGAACGAACAATATGTACTTTTTCTGTATCCCACGAATTATTTTCTCAGATAAATCGTTTCGTATTCAATTTAATTAGATAAACTAATTGAATCCATCAATGAACGATATTTATTAAGGATGTAATAAGTATAGTTAGTTATGGATACAGAAGCTGCAATTGTCCATGAGAGGGCTTATAATAAACAAATAAGTTTTTTAATAAATGTTGTTAAAAAATAAATACCATCGATCAGAATTAAAATTTTTTTAAAAGCATAAAATATTCAACTTAAAATGAAATAGAGCCATTGTTTCACTGAAGTGGAAAAAAGTTATCGGTCCAATATATACGAATTCACTCTTATATTCGCTTTTAATTCTATCGTATCGAAATTTTTTCGATATACATATATTTATATATTGTTTAACTCTTTATCTTTCTTCCTCTTTTGTTTTTTCTTTTTATACTTTATTCTCCAGAGAGAAAATGTAATATTTTTCTCTCGCGCGCTGATAGCCAGCAGAAAATTTTATTCCGTACGCCTGGGGATCGCGAGAAAGCATTTTTTATTATTAATTCAGGAATGATGTACTGTATGTATGTAAGGGGCACTGATCAATTTATCCGTGAAAACTAAATTATATCTTTTATCATGCAAATTTATATGCTGCATTAAGTTGCAAATTATATATATTGCAAAATAGACGATTATTATAGTTTTTGATAAGTAATTTTTTTCATCTTTCTGTATAATGGTCATCGTTTTTTGGCAAGAGATCAAAAATTATACATATAATAGAACCAGAAATCGGTCGCGAGGTTTCCATTAGTCAAGCAGGCTAGAGCAGTTTGTAAGATTTTTTAATAATATTGTTCGAATTTATAACTTTTTTATATATTATTATTTAAATGTGTAATTTTTTTCATAAGATTCTTGAAATTTCAATTGAAATAATAATTTTTTAAATGCACCTGCGAGCGTGCATATGCGCATTTATGCACGTATGTGTGGTTATACGTATGTGTATGTAAATTCTAATACTATATAAATTTTATTAATTCAAATTATAGAAATACGAGTTGCTGAACTACCTGTTGCTCGAGTATTATCGAGCATCTTAAAGTTCCTAGCCTTAATAGTTATCTTGTGTTCTAAAATAATTAGAATCTTCTAACAGTTTTAAAAAATATCATTGGAATATATTTTGTACAATAAGAAAAGTATATTTATGAATTAATCTAATTTATATTAATCTCAGCATTAAAATCAGCACATATTTTTCAACGTAAATTTAATTGCTGAATCCAAATCTGATATAAAAATATGGGATTATAATAATCGTTTCGAGAACAGTTTAAATAAATATATATAAGACTTTATAAAAAGTCCTACGATGTTTTCATACTAATAACATCAATAATAATAAGGCAAGCGACTAATACAAAATTGTATGATTCTTCTCCAGCTTTCCCACGGCTATCTTAAATATGAATTTGAGATGGACACAAACATTATTTTTAAATCAAAATCATTTTTGTCGGAAGCCAAACTAGGAAAAATTATATATTTGGCAGAACTTACTTATATAATTGAAAAATTATATAATTGCAACTTAATTTTCAGTTTACGAAAAGAGAATATTTTTGTTAAATAGGCACGAATAAGTTTTTAAAAATTTAAAACTTTTTTAGAGATAGTAAAACTATGTGAAAAATCATATAAAATTTATGAGTGAAGTGATGGAAAATTATAATAAATTAGGATTTCTTATGAATTTGAAATCATACTTTCTCAATTCTCACCTTGAATACATTGCTGAAAATATTCGAAACTTCAAAGAACAAAGAAAAAGGTTAAATATTTCATTAGAATATTCAAGAATTAGAGAGTCGATATCAAGTACGATGGGATATGAATATTATAGCAGACTTTAGTTCGAGCTTAAAGAGAGTCTACAAGAATTCTTAATTTTACATGAATTCTTAAAGATAATTCTTATGTAGGTATTTTAAAGAATATGTGACCGAATAACGCATTACAGAAGTAAGTTATTCGCGCATGCTAAAACTGAATTATTCTGTCGTGTCTAGTGATGAAGTTCATAGTAAGTTTATCTATCTAAACAAATATGTTATTATTCAATTACAATTTTCACCATTACAAAGCCAGTATTAATCTCTAGATAAAATTTGACAAAATCGTCTCGATTATCTGTACTCCAGCCTATACTATTCTATCTTAGCTGTACGAGTGTTAAAAATTTGTCTGAGTATTTTGTACCGAAAGTATTTTGTAATATCTAATCCAACCAAAGCACAGACATATAAATACTTAGCAATCAGATATTACCACGTTTTGTAGCTAATAGTGCCCAGAACCAGACACCATATCACGTGTGTATATTTATAATTAACTGATTGAAATTCTCGGATTTCTAGAAAAGTTATTTTGTAACGAAAAGTATGCTTATTCAAACTATTTGAAGATAAAAGATAGTGTAGACGAGCAAAGCATTCTACAGTGATGTTTTTCTGCAGAATAAAATTCAGATTCACTGGCTTGAACTTTGTGATACTAACTTAATTAAAATTGAACAGTTTACTTTCTTTACCATTGTATAATCTTGCTAATTGAATTAGATAGCTCGAATGTCATGCTTTTTTTCAGGTTTAAAAAATAATTTTTATGATGAACTGAGTGCGAATACTAATACTACACTGATTGACATTATCAGTTTTCTGAAGCAGTTATTTTTTTGAAATTGACTATCCCATCTCAATGACGATTAGATGCTTGGAAATGGCTTGGGGTGTTACTCGAAACTATAAAGTAAGTTCTTCTTGCGACTAGCACGGATTATTGTTGAGGTATGTCTCTCTTTCGGCATTCTAAAATTTTTTTGCTGAACTCTATCTGGCCATCGTCTTCTATTTTGAAACGCACGAAGTACTTTCAAGACGTTCTAACATCTAGAACATTTTCACAGTATGCTCGTGAGAGTCAACGATGAACTTCAGATGGATTGTTTTTAAATTAAACCAGCAAAGTAAAACTTCCTGCATATCTAATTTTATAGGCAAGTAATTTTACATTTTGAACGCCAGAAATAATTTTGTATATAAGCTTATGTTCATTTTGAGAGATGCAATTTCATAGAGTTTTTGATGCTCTTTAATATATCACAGTCTTCATAGTCAAAAATGGCGCAGAGGGTGGATATGAAATTAGTAATAAAAACGAATTGTTTAAGTTGCAGAGCCAATGTAATTTTATCGAGATTTCTATTTAAGCATCTTGAACGTTAAATAAGACAAATGATCGAAACGTGAGAAATCACGCTGATATATCGTCTTGATGGGAAAGAATTGCGCGACTGCGCTTTAGGAGATGAAATTGAGATCGATTGAAATTCCAATTAGTTATTCACTTTTCCCCTAAAAATCACAGCGGTGTATTATGGAAAAAAATAAGGAACAATCCTTCAAAAGCCTCAGCGCATAATTCCTTTTATAAACAAGTTTATCTTTGGTGCAGTTATATATGAACGCGCTGATTGGCGAGTTCCATCATGATCGGGAGCACAAATTCAACGTCGGGCAACTCGCTTACACTAATTAAAATTTCAAACTCGTTTATTCTTGTGTCGCCACCGATGGTGTGCAAAGTCAAATTCTTAGAGATCATTCTTCCTCTTTCCTCCGATCTCTTTCTTCTCTTTTCACCGCTCTGACGACAAGAAAGCCCGATAGTATATACATATATATGGTACTCGAGAACTTCGTAGCTAAGCCACAGATATCTAGAAGACAAGGAAAAAGACGAAAGAGAAATTTCCTCGACGTTCGCCTCCGAGAGCTTATGTAAGTGTTTTCCAGAGGGGTTTTCACGTAGACCGGTCGAGCAAGAAAGAAAGTGATTGTAACGTTCTTTGTCCCTTCGCCAGTCATCCCTGTAGAAGTTATGATGTGCGAGGTCTCCCTCTCTCGTTCTCTTAAACACACACACACACACACACACACACACACACACACACACACACACACACAAAATCTCTCACTCGCTTGTCCTCCAAATTGATGCGTGCGAAACGATAATGCCGAAGCGTAACGCTATAGATATATACACATACACGAAGCGTGACTGGAATACCGAGAGTGGTTACGCGTGATATTGCTATCACCGTCGGGGTTATTATGCCGTATCCTCTCTGCAGATATGTGACCCTTCCTTATGTGCACATAGTGGGATTTCACGCGGAATTATATAGTCCCGCCAATGGGCGAGCTTATTACGGTCGCGGCGTAACGACGATGCCTATATTACGAGCGACTTTTATGACAACCGCGAATTCGCCCTTTAGAATAGGGTTACATGCATTATACGTCTATAGGTCTAATTTTATAAGTGTACATAAGTTTTTTTACAAAATATTTGTTGCATCAATCTTGTAATATAATTTTTACTACATACTTTTTATATGCGCGCGCGCGCGTGTGTAAAATATTTACTTTATGCTTGATAAAAGGTCGATGTCGATTAAGCGTAATTGACAAAGTGACTTCGCTATTCAGAACTATTATAAAGAGAAAAACAATAAAAATTAATTTTCAATGAGATTTTTAAAAGTTGACATCGTCTGTAAGCCATTATATCATTAAATCAGATTATCGCGATTGCTGTAGATAAAAAATTATTAATATCGATAAACAATTTCTACGCTTTCTGTGTGTGTGTGTGTGTGTGTGTGCGCGCGCGCGCGCGTGCGTTGCTGTTCTTGTGGTAGTAAAACTGCACATTTGGACTGCATTAGTTTATTAGAAAATAATTTTAACAGCGTAATTTTAATATCTTTAATTTGGTATAGGTTATATTTTTTTATGGAAAAATGCATATAAAATACAATTATAGAAATACAATTGCTATTGTTCGAATTAATAATACTATAAAGATAAAATATAAAGAAAAAAAAAACATGTCGATAGTTTCACAAGTTTATTGTGGCTTTTTTTTGGGCGTCCAGATCATTTTCAAGGAATGTAAGATATATACGATGTGCATATACCGTCTTATTTTCTTGAATTTTTTATCTATATAATAATATAATATAATGTGTGAAATTATAAGAAGGAGAAAATGTGAAAAAGGTGAAATAATTCGTTGCAATTGTATTTATTCTAACATAACACTGAATTTTATAAAACCGTTTGAACGGGCATAACAGTAGGTGCTATAAACTCTAATACGTGTTTCACGCGTAGGGGTGGCTGATTTTGTATTTGAACTACATTATTTGAGCAATCCAATGTAATTGGATAATCCAATGTATTTTTATATAACATGTTCGTAATTTTTTGAAAATAGCTTGACCGCCGAAATAGTTGTCAAAATAAAATTCTCTTATTATACTCCGAGACTATCCAATTAGTTTTTTTTATTAATATAATTTTGCACATTAATTATCAGTTAGATTACATGCACAGTACTTGAAAATTAACTGGAATGGTTGTGTTCATTATATTTCAAAATCAAGTAAGTTTTATAATTGATAGAAGATTCTTTATGTACGGGGGAAATATAAAAATAACTATATTATTATAAATATTGTTATGAAATTACAATTGATAATTTTAATAAAAATTTTTCGTTTAACTCAAGTTTTGTTTATTTATAACGTTAGCTAGTTTGATGATGAAGCCATTGCCCATATGTTATAATAAGCATACAAAATATATATTCTTTCACTAATTTCAAAGAATAGAATTTATTCTCAACATTGATAATAACGGCAAAGAAACGAAAATTGAGTAAAATTATCGAATTTTATTTCTATTCAAAGAAAAGTTTCAGTTTGAAATTTCGATTTTAGTATATATAATGCTGTAAGATATACTAAGAAGACTGATGAATAACGATACTGCTAAACTAACTACAGGTCGTTTAATGAAAACCGAAGATCTATCAGGTACTCAGAAATAATCTAAGAGTTTAAAAACTGCTTCTTATATCAATTTGCTTGTCCTGCAGCATCCCCGGTTAAACGACTTCTCGAATGACTCGGGCATCATTTATTACTCTCTATTATTAGTATTGTATGCGAGCTAAAATATGAGAAATTTTCAGATTTAAATGCAAATATTAAGAATTTCTCGATTATTAGGATAGATTAAATTTTATTCGTATAATTAATAATTTATATATTAATTTATCTTCTCAATTCCATGTATAACAATGGAAATTTAATGTTCATTTATACCTCCTTACGTTGCTAATTGTCATTGTTATGCAGATATTTTTTATCTTCATTTATATTGACACGCGTCGGAAAGATATTGTATAGAAAATTATTTGTCTACTATCAAAGTGACTTTTATTGTTTTACTTTCGCAGTAAATAGCAACTTTCTACATACAAAAAAAGTTTGCATTATTTACATTAAAAATTCCTCTCGATACGAACTTTATAGTTTGTATTTCTTTCGAGAGATTCTTTCCTTTTATTAAAAAAGTGCCTCGAGTCGTAACAGATGTTACCCTTTGTCACAGTTTTTAACGGTGAACAATCAATTCGCATGATTCTTAAAATCAATTCTGCTTTCGTTTTATCTGGGAACTTATTTTTCTTCCAAGCATATAGATCGAAATTATGAGATTGTAAAGATGGATTAAACTTAAGCAGGTCACATTTTCCACTGTACGGATTGCATCAATAATGAATAATATGAAATCGTTGATGACTACAAATGGCATTAAAGTAATATTGGAGGAAAAACGTTGTTTCGTACATAATTTATTTATTTCGGATTATAACGAAATCAGACAATAATTGTTTGAAATTCCTTGTATAAATCCGATATTGATTTCTCGCCGTCTATTATATTACGCCGCTTAAGTGTGTGGATCGTTCGACGTCTAATTGACAAGTACGCATTTATATACCTTATGCGCACTCCTCACGTTCTCCCTTTATGTGATTCCTATACATCTGACCGTACAACTTAACCGTATAACAATCTGAAATTCTCGCTCCGCGCCGTCGAGTCGCTGCCCCCTTCAACTTTCCAAGTCTTGTCAAATGTTTTCGACATTAATAATTTCGGTATCCAGTTTAATACAATCGTCATAATAAAATAGATTTACATAATGATATTCTATAGATTTCAATAATTTCTTTTAAATTAGTATTCCTTATAATTTATTCCTGTATTCTAAACTTTCTAGAAAAAAATCCAAGAAATAAAATTAGCATTTTATAATGAGCACAAAATTGAATCATATAAAATCCCAACAATATTTTATTTCAAATTATTGTTTTATAACACTTTCTAAAAGTCGTGCAAATTCAATTACATTGAGACTTATTCTGAGAATCGCGCATTCGTCCTCGAATATCAAAACAAACGTGCACTCGAAGTTCCAATTTCTGGAAAAATATACATTCGAAATTCCTATTTTTTTATCAGATCTGTTCGCTATTTATACTTTTTTTAATTGATTCTTATTCTTAATTCTTATTTAGAATAGATAAATTACTAAGCACATCATAAGTACAAAATACATATGTACTATTTATAAAATAGTATAAAATATTTCATTAATAATTTTTGTAATTTTCTTACTGGTATAATTGTTACAAAATTAATCATATAAAATTCTTCTTTTTCGATGAGGAATGAGTAGGACATTTAATTTGATTTAATTTAATACACAACGCTTCGACAACGGATGTGTTGCCCTTATCAAGTTTTTTATTTAAAACTTCAAGTATTACATACTGTGTGTCTTATTTACAGTTTTACATTTATAAATTAAATAATTTTTATTTATATTGTAAAGAGGTGCTTTTCCATCTAAACCTCCAGTTTTTAATAATTTTTGTAATTTTCTTACTCATATATCTTTTTACGTATTCCTCATCGAAAAAAAAGAATTTAATGTATTTCATTAGACTGAATGTTTTCTGTTGTTCCAATGTAAAATTTTAACAATATTTTGAATTCTCAACTGTGTAATAAAATGGGCAGAATTCTGTTTTTAACAGCAATTATTGTTTATTCCATTTTATTTTTATTATGAAAATCTTCCCTAAAATTCTTCAGCAATATAACTATATAACTGGAAGTTTTTATACAAAATAAAGATAAAATAACTATAATAATTACTTTGGCAAATTGAAATACTTTCACTGGCGATTCATTTCCCAAAAGTATCAAAAATTCTTTAATGAAAAGAATGAAATTTTAATTACGAATATATATATATATATATATATATATATATATATATATATATATATATTTAGTTAATGAAAATTATGTACATATACTGGAAGCTTATTTCATAAAAATGTTAATTATACACAAATCAACATTTTTAGTATAAGAAAATTATTGTTTTTATACCGATAACAACACGATTCTTATCATGCCGTCAACGATTCATGTACATCACATAGTTGTTTATTAAATTTAATATACGTAATTGAAAAAAATTAAACTGGCTTAAAATTTTCAATACTTGTTATATTTCGTGAATTATATTGAATTTTAATATATAACTCATCGATATTTAATATGAATTCTTAACTTTTAATTAATATTATTAAATTTTAAAATACGTATATTTAAATTATATATACATGCGTCTATAAAATTATATTAATGTACAATTAATAACTCTTAACAGTGGTTATACTTATATAGTTACGTATATAAGGTGTTCTTAACAGTGTTTGTATATATAGTTATGTATATAAGTATATACATATATAGTTACGTATATAACTCTGAAATTGAGAACAAACATCACAATATCAATAAAGATCGAAGTCGTTTCATACTGCCATCGAGATTTACGGTGCCCTCAAGCGCGATTTAGCCTTTCCGAGTCATCGAGAATATTAGGAGTATCTTCGGTCGTCTTATTTCAAGATTTTACAATACCAATTCGCAGTCCCGTAAAAACCGCATACAGGACGCAGGAGAGTATTATATCCTAGTTTTATGTATATATATATATATATATATATATATAGTATTCTCGGTTTTAGAACGGTCACGCTTTTGCAGAATCAATCCCGGACCGGGTTTTAAATAAATTGAAAGCGTCTGAAATATGTCAATGCGTATTGCATACGTAACATTAACTTTTTCCAATATAATTATAGAGATTATTACCTATAGTTTAAGGGATCGGAAAATTCGCGTACCGTAGAGGATTTCATTGATACCAATGGACAAAAATGAGCTTAAATTTAAGAATTTCGTTGTTAAATACATTTGTTCGGATAGAAACGGAGAGAATTTAATGTGTAACATATCGTAACAAATTTATTCAACGGCCACGTTCTGAAATTTGAGCTGATTATGTGTATTCTCGTCATTTGAATCCTAGAGTGAAATGTATATTTTGACTGGTGCGATTCTCTCCGTCTCTCTTCTTTTCTGCTCGCCTGTGCCGCTATATAGCTCTGTGGCGTATATACGCCACATATATGAACCATATTTGAATTACGGATTTTCTGAATTTACAAGATTTTTTTAGTGCATATGTACCAGACCTTTATTTAATAAAAATTTTTATTTATAAATTAAGTAAGTGTGAAACTTGATTAGAATTCAGTTGAATATATTATAATTTAGTTACTTAAAATGCAGATAAAATAAATTGAAGTCAAACTATAAAGCTTATACTGTTTGTTGCATTGCATCATAAAATATTCATTTTTGATTAATATTATTATTAATTATAAAATTCAAAAGTTTTTTAGAAATTACCATCGTATAATTCGTTCAGCAATATATTGAGCGATCCTTGATTCATGAAAGATAACGAATAAAAAACACTTGGATAATTTTACAAAAATTAATTTATTTAGGAGGTCCTATTCAAATTACGAAAGACACTGAGAGGAAGGGGATGAGTTTTTGTTATGCTTCTTTTATATAATAAAATACCTAAAAAATCTTACACGAGGAAAGGGGTTCACAAAGTTTAAAAATAATCTTACATTATTTAGATACGACCCCTTATCTGTTTTAGTATGCATTATCAAGTTATTTGATTTATTTTGGTTTATAGAAGATATAATAACTAGCCTATATGCTATAAAATTAAATACAGTATAACTGTTACGTACAATACGCTTTAGATGCTTCGTTCATCCAAACGACGAACTACACTTTTGGAATGTGCGTAAAATATAAGATTCATACACTTAATAAGTTGCTAATTATTTCTATTCAACAAAAAATAAACTTTAAGAAAAATAATGCGCATAATTAAATTTTAAAATTCTTCTAACTTTTATATAATGAGCAATGCATATTAGCATAAAATAACATTATGTTTGACCAAGCAATGAACGAATAATCAAGCATCTATATATATAGAAGAAAGTTTAAGTATTTGAACATTACAATTAAATTCCTAATGGAAATACATTTAATTTAAAGACAATATTATATTATAAGAAAAAATTCATTTAAACGGATGAATTCAAGAAAGTGAACATTTTGCCTCGAATTGAAACTTTTCTATATACTCGGTGAATCATAATACAAGCATTGCATTAGGATTCATATCACATTATTTTTATATATTTTGACTTGCTAAATACGATTTTTGAATAAAAATTGCAGGCTTTTTCCGATCTATGTTGAAAACATTTCAGAAACACGTTTAAAGTTATTTAAAAACTGTGTAATGGTTTTATATTCATAACTTGATTTTCTAAGTGAAAAGTCCTAATTTTAATACCAGCTTCTGAAAGGTGAATTAATTTTACGAAAAAAGGTTCAATACCTTTAATATTTCGAAATCCATAGGCGTTTAGTTATCAGTCTTTGAAGTTGCGCGGCATTTTTCAAGCGTTAGTAGAGCTGGCCGAAATACTTCATTCCCCCCTCTGGCCAGCCTTTGAAAGGACAGAAAAAATGCGGCACAACTTCAATGGACAACTCAAAAACTGCTTGTTTTTGAATATAAAACATAAGAACTTTTTTTTTGTTAAATTATCTTCCCCTTTAGAATTCAGAAAAAAGGGAGATTCCTATTTGAAAAATAAAATCATGAATATAAAAGCTTTATAGACCCTTTAAATAGCTTTAAAACTTTGTTTCGATTTTCCATGATGTCGGAGAAAAATATATTATCCACATAGTAATAATGTGGTATGAACCTCAGATAAATATGTTTTTTTTCTGATAAACCAATGTACAATTACTAACAAGTCTATAAACGGATCGAAATCGTATTATTCCTATCACTTTTTGATCTGATGAATATCTGTATCTGCAATCAAAAACGAAACGTCTGTAGTGAATTTTGATAACAACGTTAGAAGATTCTAACAAACAACGGATTTTTGAGTTAAAACATTGAAAGAAAAGACAATGACGTTTGCTTGGTGCCTTCCGTGTAAAACCTGTCAAGTACTAGGATTTGAGGATGATGACATAAGCATCCAACGGCGGCTTGGTAATGTCCTCGTCAAAGTCAGAAATACTTAAGCCTACAAAGATACGAGGGTTGTCACCCCTCAGACGGGGTATGGATTTCTAGCGTTCGAGTTTTCATGCAGTGTCGGTGGGTACAATAAGAACCAAAGATTACACTTAATTCTTCGGATCGACCACAGTTCTCAATGTGAATGAATATTTTCGATACGTTCGTGCTGGATATATGTACATTCGACAGCGATCATAGAATGGATCAAAAGATTATTTGCAGCTTAGCTATGGATGATTTATAATGTGATTGATTCATCTTATAAATGTTAATTGATTTCCAAAACATCAGAATAAAATAAACTTAATTTATAAAAACAATTGAATAACTGTTTGATAATATTTAACTGTTAAATTACATGATAAATTTTATTGATATTAATGAAATTACAACAAAAAAAATTGTATATGTAGTTGACTCCAGCATTCATCGTCTACAGATACGATTAGTTGAAGGTTTTGTACGAGAGAATTTACGAGACAGCTGCATACAAAGAGTTGATTTTATGCAAGATAATGAATCTTTAAGAATACTGTGAAAATTCCGATGTTCGAGCATAAAGTCTTATTATGAAGAGTGAGTTGTGGGTGAAAATAGAAAGTGAAACCAACCAAAGATAAGAAGAACAGTACTCAGATACTGCAGTGAAATATGCTCTGGTCAGCAGAGAGCAAAGTGCAAAATAGATCATTAACTTTAATCATAATGATATATTTAGAATAGTAGATTTATCTAAAGTTATATTAGAATGATTCAACTTAGAATTAGAGGTATTGTATGTATTAGACAAGAGTGTTAATGTTATCTGGTATCGAAATCAAAAAGAATATTTTCATAAATATTTCATTGAATCATATAATGTATAGTACATCCTAAGAGTTCAAAAGAACAGATCAATGAAACTATTTAAAAATAAAAGTCAAATCAATAGAGGTGGTTTATAAATTTATCTAAAATAAGTTTAAAAGTAATTCTTCTTCATAATGCAAACATATGTGCTCCTTTCCTTTTAAGCCATTCGATTATCCTTAAAGAAAAATATTATCATATCAAAATGATCTAAAGTAAAATAAAATATAATGAGCATGAATAGTTAATTTTTAGAGATCTTAAAATATTGTCCATAATATTTTGTACCTATAAATTTAGTTAATATAACTAATTATAGGGACTACTTATACGTATTTGATTGAGGAGATTGATCATATAATAAATGCACCATCAGAGAATTAAGCAATATCTTTATTAATTAATCTGTTGTAGATTCTAGCAAAGTCCTTTTACGTCTCCATCATACATATTTAATTCAGTGGAAAGACATGGGTTGTTAAGGCTACTGCTTTTAAAAATACCAGTAAAAATATTTTAATTTTAAATACTAGAAAATTATTTTTACAAATTTAACAGTAATTGTCTTAAAGGATCATATCTTGGATTTCTCTCTAATTTTCAAAAAGTTTAAGGAATAAAAATTGTGAAAAAAATGAATGTTACTGAAAAGACAGCCTGTTTAAATTTTAAAACTGTCGTCTTCAAATATTTGACGAATAGCAAAGTTCAAAACTGTAGAAAGACCTTAGAATGTATTACATGTAACTTCGAAAACTCAGGTTCGCTAATAAATTTGAAAACTCAGTTTCTTGATTTATACTTGCATGCATTTCTACGAAACCTCTAGGATTTCCGTAAAGAATAAAATGAAAGTTTACTTTTCGTAAAAGCTATGCAGAAATCATGTATATATATCCTGCGACAACAAAAGCATAGGTAAACGAAAATCAATTTAGTTCTTTCATAAGATCTTCTTCATTGAAAGTACCACGCAGGGTTTTACTAACAAAATTCCCTTACATGAAATTTCCTGATCATGAAAGTAGCTTTGAAAAATTGATAATAACTATACAAATTAGTAAATTTACTATTTTCTTTCAAAGATATAAGTATCAATAGATTGATCTTGTCTTGATGTTCTGCCGTTGTCTTTGCTTTCAACCATTACACTTAAAAAGTAATTTTTACGATTTCTATGGCTACATCAAAATTTGTTTGATGACCCCTTTTTTGGAGTTTTATTTTCATCTAATTCAAATACATGGAAATAATTTGGTCACAATCCTAGAGGGAAGAATTAAATTGTAAAACTATTCAAGAATGTTTTGTTTATGCTACCTTAGAAGTTTAACTTTAATATCGATATCGTCATTGGATGTTCTATTCTTAACAATGTCTTTGTAAAATACTATGCGCATTCTAAGAACTAAAATATAATAATAAATACAAATAAATGAAAAAACAATACATTAATCCGTAGAATCTTTCAATTATAGGATGGATTTATTAGCCGAACAGTCATTCCTGTCAATCCCTGTTTGATCCCCAATTTCACGAAGGTGCTGATAGCTAGCTGGACGTTAGCCTGTATGAGGCGAGAAAATTATAGATATAGATTGAGTGCGTGTGCGCGCGCGTGAGAGAGATATAGATAGAGGATAGAGCGAGCAAGATAGAAAATAGCAGTGTGCAACAATGGCAAACACGGCCCACCTCGTGCGCCGACAGAGCTCGCGCGATCTCAAGCCTCAGAAGAGCGTCGATAAGCTGGAGATGAAGGAGATGCGCGGACGGCTCGTCGTAGATAACCGTAAGAGCAACATCACTGCCAACTACGGGGCGACCAATGCGGCCTTCGAGGACTCCAGCCCTAATAAAAAGGTAAGTCCAATCGATTTGTTCATGTATGATTGCTATGATTTTATATATAGATATATATATGCTGGATGTTCCGTTCTACCCACAATCGCTATTTCATTATTATTATATCGAGATACTTTTGAACAGTAAAATTAGAAGACTTTAAATGAAGATAAGTGTATATGTCTTACAATAAGAGGCCCTCAGATATGGGTGATGGATTTGTTTCAGATTGAGCGAGGTAACTGATTACTTTTAAAAGTTTTAGGATCTAACGCTCTACGCTTGCACAGATAGAATACATATTCCTTTGAAAATTAATATTTTCCTCTATTTAATTTGCATACATTGCGAATTCAGACAATTTGTTTTAACGAAATCCTCTTTGATTCTTTTGAATTGACTTTCACGCCTACTATAAAGAAAGACTTATATATTTCCAACCGAAAAGTTTTAATCAACATGTCTTTATTTACACAAGCTAGGATAATTTGTGAATTATTTCCTAATGTCTATAAAATGAACTGAATTTCCATTAATCATTAATTTAGAAACTATAGATTTTAGGATATAGTAGAACTTCCGCAATTGTACTTTTCTTCAAAATCACCGACCAAAGTAATAATTTTCATTTCTTAAAAATTGCTCAGACTACACAATATATGCAATGCCATTAAAATGGCACATCTTTGGAAAGAAAGAGCGTCAGGTTCTAAAAGTTTCAGGACATATTTTAGATGTAATCAGAGTTGTCATGTTCAATCTGGACTAAATCCGTCACCCACAATCGGATGACCTCTCTTTGTTGAAAATAAGAAATCATGCACATGAGTAACTTATATATTTTAATAGGAGGTATGTTTTTTAACTGTAAGGAATCTGTAGTTATTTTAAAAGAAAATTTCAAATATTTATTTTTATATATAACAAAGAAACTCTTTTTAATCTTTAAATTAAGTTAACAGTATAGTAATATAATCCTAATTTAGTTATTATAGTAAAAATTTCATCAATAAAATTTTTACGAATAGCGCGTATGTTTAACTTCGACGGGACAACATTTTCTTGATTTTACAGCGCTTGGTACACGACCCTTCTTTCCACATTTATTCAGAAACAATAGATGCGTAAAGATAAAAAAAACACGTTCACGAACGAAAAGCTGCAATTAATTCAAATAAGAAATAAAATTGAAAAACCTTATTAATTTTTTCTGAATAAATCGGCCGAATCTTAAGTGACCTGGCTGTTTTAAAATCTTCATTCACGGGTCTTTTCAAATTCTATGCCGAGCATAAATCCATTTCAACTGCTTATTAGTACGAAGATGAACATGTTTCGAGTCCATGCCGTGTGCTTATATATAAATTAAACAAACCACAATAGCCTTGGTTTTATCTACGTACAATTAGTAATTATTACATATGATACTATATGATATGGGATACGGTGTGAAGTTATGTAAACAATTAAAGTAAAATATCGTACTTTTTGAAATTGATTCAAGGAAAAAATAATAATTAACGAAACAAAGACCTGGCGAATCTATGTTCGCAAATATATACTATCTTAGTTATTCTAAATTGAAGCTCATCAAATTTTGAACACGTCATATAACGTAGATAATTATGCGTTATTACGAATTCAGATGAACTTTAATACAGAATAACCGAAAAGATATTCATATTTCCAGACAGATTCAATAGAAGATTTTTTGCTTGATATGCTATTTGTTTTTGGAATCTGACATCAATAATAGAATTTTTCATTAAAAAAGAATCTTCTGATTTATTTCGAGAGCAGTACTAATTGCATATGAAACAATAGAATACCCCGATAACGGGAGAGGGTTTGGTAGGTAATCAATTCCAACCAAATCGGTCATTCGTATCTCATACCCTCTCCATTTATTATATTCGCAAAAAGTTTGCAATAATTTCAGCCAATATATTCGAACGACGAAACCAATTTCTTTTACTTACTTGAATCAAGTGCAATGGTTTTTCACTTTTATTGTTCTGTAATTTACATATAAGCGCAGAAATGACAAGTAGTATTCGTGAGAAATTTTATTGACATTACGTAAATAACATTTTCTTTCAAATCTCACCTGATTTAAGCAAGGAAAAGGTTACACTGAAAATTGAGCGTGATTGATTAGAATTTTTTTTTAATAAGTCTCGTTGATTCGATTTCGTTGATCATGAAAACATTAGCCTTAATTATTTTGTATGAAACAAACTAATATACATACTATTAAACGCAGTCATTTTTCTCATACCAACATCAAACTTACATTATAACAATGTAAAAACTATAGTTGGTATTATCAGCATAAATGATATAAAAAAGAAACACTAACAAATTCATATATTCGTCATGGACCTATACTTCAATCGCTTTCATTGGCCGCTATACTATATTGTATCATTCAATACCGCTTCTCTCTCTTTCTCTCTCTCTCTCTCTCTCTCTCTCTCTCTCTCTCTCTCTCTCTCTCTCTCTCTCTCTCTCTCTCTATCTGTCTATATATATATATATATATATATATATATATATATATATATATATATACAGACACAATTACATTATCACACGGTCGTACTTCTTCATCCTCGGTTCTGGGTTCGACAGCCCAAGAAGCAGACAACAGCGTCTGCGGCAGCGGCTGGCGGTCCTGGGCTCGACTCGACCACATCGGCGGTCGCGATCGGCGCTGGCAGCGGGGGCGGGGGCGGCTCAGGCGGTGGCGGAGGCAGCAAACTCGGCAGCAACGAGGGCAAGGGTATATTCAAGCCGGAGGCCGGGGAAGACGAGCGGGAGAATTGGGACAGCAAGCTGACTTTCCTACTCGCGACCGTTGGCTACGCCGTGGGACTAGGCAACGTCTGGCGCTTTCCCTACCTCGCTCAGAAGAACGGCGGAGGTAGGTGTTTATGACTATGTGTACGTGTATGTATGTGTATGAATAGATAACAGGGGGCTATCTTGCAATTAGGGTCGATAGAGCGTCGTAAGAGGTAAACTTTATAGTCGCCAACATTATTCCTGGCGGGATGCATAGAGCAGGGGCCTACGGCTGTGTAGCAGGATAATTATCTAGATGCTCAGAGGTGGTTTGTGAAATATTTCTAATTAGGGGCATCTGAAATTTCAAACTCAGTATCACTGAATAGTTGTTCTAAAAGAGACGAAGGATCTTAAATTCATATTTGGTTATTTATCGTCAAATTTATACTTTGATCTGTTTAAACTTTTCGATATACTATTTTCTTAGAAAAAAGTGAGAATTATATTTACAGTTTATTGTTTAAAGCCTTTTAAAGGATTTCTTCGAGAACTTGTTTTAGGTTTCACCAAGATTCAACTGGCTTAATTTTTTGTTATTACCAATAGTGTCCAATAGTATAGATAAAAACAATTGTATTTGCATTTTTGATGTCGTGATCGTGTTATTTAATACTAAGGTGAGCTCTTCGAAAAAAAGATAGAAACTAGACCCAGGTAATTTGCGAAACATCTAAAATACAAAAAAAAACAAAAGATTGTTCTTTAAGCTTGTCATTCTAGTTGGTATTAAAATCAAACAGTTTGGTAGAAAAATAACAAAATTCTTTAAACCGAACATTAATTTTGTTCAATTAAAATCGAATTGTAAAATGGAAGGTTAGAAATTAATATGAACGATTTTAGTTTCTACAAGAACTTATTAATGTTTAGAGTAATATATGAAACCTTAAACATAATCCGTCGGATGGAAAATTTCAGGCCAGTTGAGATAAAGTCGATGGACAAAAACGCATTTACTGTTTTAAGGACAGTTTTTTTATGGCACGATCATACTTACGCTAATCCTGTATTCTTGATACGCATCTCAATTTTTTTAAAACTATTTATATCGGCGAAAAGTTGAGGAAAAATATCTGGAAAAAGTTTATTAGACATTTTATAATGTGCTTATAACTCTATAAATATTTTAAATTTGCCGATCAAAAATTCTATATTATATTCTTAATATTATGAACTGTTATAATATTTAAGAAAATGTTGATTTTGTAACACAGGTTAATTAATTTAAATGTTGTGGCTCAATCAATTTGATTCTAATTGATTTCCTATAAAAAATGAACGGAAGTTCTGTAAAGTTAATGAAGATAAACAACAGATATCTATATATTAGATTTCTATTGAACATTATTATATTTGAAAGGAACACGGGTAATTCATATAATTCTGTTCTTCATAAACGAACAATAAATTGCAAATCTAATTATTTTAATCAGCAAATTTAAAAAATACTCATATTTATAATTCTTAAAAAAATTCTTCGACAGTCTTTGTGCAGGTAAATAACCGAAATCTTATAGTCATAAATATTATTATATTAAATTAGCCCTTACAGTTTCTACACGAGTAACAAGGTACTGATCCAGCAGCTTTATATGTAAGTTACGTATTACGTAAGCAGCTAACAAAGCACAATTGGGATATACATGTTGCAGTGTTCGCACCAACGGCACATAGTTCCATACTGGTCGCTTGTGTGAAACGTCCTTATACTGACCTAAATCTAAATTACAATTGGTTTTCAAATAAACTTCACATTTTGAAGCTCGTAAATGGGATAGCTTAAATCGCATTTTCGTTAATTACTAACAATATAATTATCTAAGTTGTCAGTTCTTCATGAGCACCATTAAAGTCAATTATATACGACAATATTACAATTTACTTTATATATAAAGTTATGAAATACCGTTCTTGTTACATCATTATAAATCCAAGTAGATTGGCAAAAAGAATTACGTAATTTCTTGTGTTTGTTTTAAATTCTGCTTAATTCAGTTATCAAGTTGCATTACTTTGAAGTCTTGTGATGTTTAAATATTTCAGTATGATCATAATAATACAATGAAGCACATCTGCTGTTCTACAACATAGATTCAGTTTATTTCCAATATAAATCTTAATCAGAAAAGTGTAGAGAAAGCGACCAGATGTTCTTTTGCCGCTATAGAAAATTTTTGCTTTGCTCAGTCGACGTTTCGAGAAAAAAATCTGTACACGAAAGATTCTGGATACCATTCATTAGTCTCGCGCGCCCTTTCACTTTTCCTGATCAAAAAAGTTTTCATAAATCAATATAGCCAAGAGGCTCTCGTAATTAAACATGAATTCGCACTATTTTATTACTCATTCGGTTTGCATATTACTTATAAGCTTTTTTTGTTTTTGTTTTTTTTAATCAGACATAGTACTCTATATTCACGCTGTGAAGCTTTCATTTGATTTCTAGTTATATCCATATACTAGATATGAATCGATATTTAATGCTTTCAATTTACGATGTCTTTAAAAATCAAATGAAATTTTCTAAAAAAATTAATATTAAGTTAAGATTAAAGATTAATTTATCTCTAACAAAAAGAAGACAAACAGAAAATATATTTGTGTCCTTATTATTTGGAATTTCATCCAATAAGCCTCGGGCTAAAGTAGTAAGAAATTGCCATTAAAACTGAACATTAAACTCGTCGTAGAACAGCGGAAACGACTTTGGTATTATTCTAATAACGGTTTAACTATTAAAATCGATTCCTACAAATTCTTACATTTCAGAAAACTTTTATACGTGTTTAAATTACTTATGTAAAAAAAAATAAATAGATAAAATGAAAGCAGACTTTCTTAAGTGGCTTCAATCCAGTTTTATATAATTTTACTCACAAAATATCTAAAATATTTAAAACAGTATTTTAAAAAAACAATATATTCTAAATTGTAATTTTATTTTGTATTTGATGGAACATGGTTAAAAATATGGTCATAAAATTCATGAAATATTCATATAAAATTGTGAAATATTATTATCACTATCAAACTAATTAAACATTTTAGATTGTGTTTTACGAATGATTGTATAGTATCCAAAAACCAGTTAGTGAATATCTGAATACAATGAAGAAACATATAACTTGAACTTTTAGGGGTTAGAGTTTTAACATGTTAAATCTTATTTTCAGTTGCAATGCAGCACGAAGTTGAAATTACTTTATTAACGTTTAATACATAAATAAATCTTAAGAAATGTACTAGGTTTAACAATTACTGTATATAAATTATAAAATTGTTACGTCATACAAAAGTGCAAAATTTAAGCGGAATCCCCGTTCGATACGGCCATAGTCAATTGAAATACTATTGGACTGTAGACCAATTAAAAAATATTTATTAATTTAACTAATTGAAATAGTCAAATCGGTACTTAAATACTTGCAGTGCATACCAACAAATTAGAACTAAATGGTTTTTATATCAATTGTTGTACACATTTCATATGAACTTATGCTAATTAATTGCAATAAATATAGAAAGTGCATTTCTGGTGAAAAAGGCTATGTAAACTCCATTATTTTTAATTTCTATACAAAATAAAAACTGTTTAACTACAAAGATCGAGGTCAGCGAACTAAGAAGCTTAATCTGATATGATTTTTTTTTCATGTTTAAAATTACAAATTTATAAAAAAAAACTTCTTTATCTTCACTTTTTCGCGTTCTCAGTTCTATATTGAGAAAATGGAGACTGCTAGTTAAAAAGGGACAATAAGAACAAAAAGGGAAGAACAATACATTAAAATATGTATTCTTAAAAAAATTCGTTGACTTCATCTTAAAAATTTCACTAGCTGAATAAAAAGTAAAATTTAGGGAGTTTCAAGCGTAAACGAGATAAGTAGGAATAATTTTTTATTAAACTATTATGTTTATATTTTTATTCTCCATTATTCTTTATTGTTCCCATAACCTAAAGAATTTATTATAGATATTCAAAATGTAGTCGTTTCCATCGTGTAGAATAGTTTCAGTAGTATAAGTAAACGTTCTGTCGGCTTGAAGGCAGAACCAGTAGTATGAATAAACGTTCGGTCTGTTTTATGATAAAATAAAAAGAGATTACAACATTTTAAATTAAATCTACTAAAAAAGCTAAAAAAGAAAAACTTTATTGTAATTTTTATTAAAAATACTCGTTTTCTTGTACATTATTTATTTTAGTCTTGTACATTATTTTTTCGAATGCTTTACCGCTTCACTAAATGCGTAAATTATTTCTCCCAAAAAATCATTGCTCGAAAGCATGAAACCAATACATAGATCTGACAGACTTTCAGAAGTTTACATTGTACTTTATTTTAATCCAGCTTTAACAGGAATTAAAACCAAAATATTGTTTTAAATAAAATAAGGTCTTATAATACATTGAGAAATATTGCGGTTTTTAAGATTACGTCTACTTACTGGCCCGCTCCTTTGTTTACGGAATTACGATGCATTCCATTATTCACTGTTAAAGTTTAAATACCAAATACGTGTCATCTATCGAAGCCTAAACGATTTGATCGTTATCAAGGTACTTGGATTTTGTTGTGTGTGATAATGTAAATGGGCTGTTTAATTTTTTATAAATTAATGTTTTTATAAATGGATGTCATGAAAGATTATTCCACAACTGTAACATAATTTCATCATTTAGTACAATTATAACTTAATATAAAAAATTTTTATATTTCCTTACTTATAGTATTAAATTACAAAACATTTTTATAAGTCCAGCTATGCATTTTTTTTCATGCATTTTTGTGAATTTTCATAACAATTCTTCTTATCCATTACTCATGACTATGATATAGTTTTTATTGTTGCATTAACAATGGTTGATAAGCCAGAAATAAAATCAACTGAATATTTTTCTATATCGCAGGACGAACTGAAGATACGTGTACATTAAATGGATTATTAAATAGTCTAAATATACATATAGTATCGAAAATATAAATTCAATTAAAATCCTGGATTATTAAATAGTTATGAAATCTTGGCCTGTGCCAGAATTAAATCATTATTATTAACATTATCTCAATATCTATTTTAACTGAAATATATTACTTTAAAAATCTTTATATCACATCAATATTACACTGTGTTATCTATTACAGTTAATGATAAATGTTCCAATACGTACACGTTTATAATTTATTGCTAATGAATTCAAAATGTTATCGAAGCCACATTAAAATTAATATTAAGTTATACGATATTATTATTTGTGAGTTATGTCCTTATAAAATTATGATTAATGTTATTATTCACTAATAAATTTAATACTAGAACTCTGTCTTTTCATTTCTCAATTAAAGAAAGAAAATTTATAAACATACGATTGCTACATGTAACACACGCATCTTGCTGAATTTGTAATATAAATAAATTAATCACCTAAATTTATTTTTTAAAATCTTCATATTTTTTTCTAATAATTTCAGGCGCTTTCTTAATACCGTACTTTGTAATGTTGGCTATCGAGGGAATTCCCATATTTTATCTCGAGCTCGCCATTGGACAGAGATTACGAAAAGGTGCCATAGGGGTTTGGAATCAGGTTAGTCACCCAGGCTTTAACTTTTATTGCATTACTAATTACACATGTAGGTCTATAAAAAAAGGAAGTGATTTGGACTCGGAAAACGGCGCGCGTTTCTTTACGTATCTGTAGCTGTTGAATCGAAATCGGCTATAAAAGTAAATCTGGAAGAAAATTGAGACGAAGTTTTAAATCTGTTTAAAAGGTCTCTTGTGGTCTTACATTTATGACTTCTGTTCTATCTAAATAAAAAATTGAGTTCGTACGACATCAAATTCTCAGAAAAGGATATAACGTCACCTGAAGGCCGTTTAATAGCCTAATATTCCGAAGTCAATACTCATCGAAGCTACGTGAAATGTTTCCCACCTCGTTGTAGAAAGACTGGAGTATTTCCTTATGTAAGTGCAATTCGATCTTTTACACGTAAAGCTATATATCTCTTCTTTCTGGACCAGTTTCCGAAAATAGAGAGTTTCCCATTTGGAAACAACAACGCTGCAGACAGTTACGGATTTACTAAACAGCTTTAAAAATATGTCAGTTCAAATTTTCTCGACTCCGCAAATGAAACCCATAATGTTTTTTTTTATAGCAGATTTTGATGCGATCGATGAAAATACGGAAGAAAACTTGCACTTCTTTCCGAGTTCAGCAACAATTTATGATTGCTAGTTTATATTATAGTTACAAAAGGGATAACATATTAAAATGACTGTAGACGAATTTAGAATTATGAAAAGTTCATAATAAAATATATCTATTCCGGCTAGATAAAATCTTTCATTATTTGCAATACTATCTAAATGAAATGATAATTTCTATCTGGGTTCTACACCTTTAATATAATACTGACCAAAGCTATAATATCATTGTAAATTATATCTACATCTATATCTATATCCACAGTATCTATATATACATTATAATCTATATATACAGTATAAGCCTTGATCAAATAAATTTGATTAATATACAAACAATCGGCATCTTTAGATAAATCTGCAAAAAATAACATATTTTCTTTCTTTAATTTTAAAGGTATCCCCCTACATGGCCGGCATAGGTGTAAGCAGTGCTGTAGTTTCCTTTAATGTGGCTCTCTATTATAATACCATTATCGCCTGGTGCCTATTCTACTTCGTTCAGGTAAAATATAAATTAGATACAAAAGCTTATTTTAAAGTCCAACGTTAAACAATGCAAATTTTTACAGAGTTTTCAGTCTGAGCTACCCTGGGCGGAGTGTCCAAATAAATATTTCCACAACGGCTCTTACTCACCCGAGCCAGAGTGCTTGGTAATTAATTTTCATGCAATGGTTTTAAAAAATAATCTCTTTTCTTGATACTAGAGCTATAACTATAATGAATAAATGTGAAATTGAAAAATAAATAACTTCAGCTCGCTCTTGTATGGCTTTAATCAATTTAATGTACGCAATGTAAGCTTATACAATCATATATATCGTTATTGATAAATATAAAATTAACATATCAACTTTGCAAAATTCAAGAAGATTATTATCAAAATGAATATATATATATATATATATATATATATAATATTTACAATATTTATAATTTGTTGGAGTACTATATATATGTATTCATGAACCTTATATCTTGATATAATAAGTGTAGAATCATTCTACAGTCATATTTCTAATTAAAAGAAAAATCTATTTAAATCTAAGTTGAATATAATTTTTTTGAGTCTTAAAGAATCGATTTCTCTTTAAAATGTTGGAAAGTAAAGAATTTCCGATTTACATTTCTTGCATTCAGTTTTAAATCAAGCTCACTTTTATAAGACAGTCTTTAAGGCAGTATTCTACTTGAGACCCTTGAAAAAAACGCTATTTTTGTGAAATTTTTCTGAGAATGCTATTGAAGATATGAATGTAGGATTTGTAATGCTTGATAAATGCACTCTTGAAGTACATAAAAAATTTTTTTTTATTTATTTTATACATTTTTTATACATGTAAACTATGGTCAAAGCCAACACTTCAACAAGTAGGTAACTTGCCGACGGATGGTCTGCAACAAAAAAATCAAATAGTTGTATGTTCAGTATGACTCCAGAAAATGATATAACTAGAATATTTTATGTACGTGCAAAATCAACAAAATGGCGGCTAAAATACGAAAGAAAACAATTGCTTTTTTCTGTCTTTTTTGCAATAAAAATAGTTAGAATTAAAATATTAAGTTGATTGTAGTTAGGACGGTTGATACAAACATATAGAATATGTGTTCAAAATTTCATAAGGATCGATTCAATAGTTTTTTAGTTTTCACGACCACGGTACTTGAAAACACTGTTTTGAGAAAAACGCGTTTACAGTTTTTGTAAATGAAAAATCGTAGAAAAAATTATCTTACGCTCAATCAGAGATGCCTGGGCCATACAATATGCCTGCAACTTGTTCCAGGCGAGTAGTATCATCTAATTTAGTCTGCATTTTTGAGTTTTGCTCTTCTTAGATGCCTCAGTCGAGCGGCGGTTCTCTCGAACGATGCGCTGTTGGTCGCGCATATTGGCGAACTGCATGGCGGTTTGGTCGATTTTCAGGCCCATAATTTCCATTATTTTCAAAAGTGGGCTGAATCCTTCATTAAAAATGCAGGCAGCAATAAGGCATACAATTTTAACAATTTTTTTCCATTATAGACATGCTTCGGTGCCATAGCCCAAACTGTTGAGTTGAAACACTCATTGTTATTTTGAGTGTTTCTGCCCAAATATCTCTCCAGCAATTCCGTTTTTGTTAGATCTTCGTAGATCGGTTTCAGCACCTCTTGTACGTCACTAGCAAGAGCAGGACGATGTTGATAAATTTTTAAAGCGTTGTTTGCTTCGGCCTTCTTATACTTGCACCAGCTGTTTGAACAGTACGTATGCTGTAGTTTGGAGTCTGTTGAGATTTTGTGGTAATAACCGGCCCAGATCTCGTTTCGCATGCCTTCTACTGAATTTAAATTCTTTTCAATTGCAAGACTGTAGTTTTTAGATAACTCCTTCATTAATTTGATACTTAGATCAGCAGTCTTCACTTTTTTAATCACGACTTTTGGTTTCTTCACAACTTTCTTCGGTGCAGCTACTTTTTTCGTTTTTTTTCTCCGGCCTTCAGTTTTGCAGTCTCATAAAAGGGAAGGTAATATTGAGAAGCAAAGGTATATATTTTCATGAGAATATATATAGGTGTAATGATTTAGAATAGGAGAACAGCTGCTGCAGCGAACAAGGCCAGGTAGATGGCTAATCCGGCGCGCGAGCTGGACGGGTCGGAATAGCGCGCTCAGGTAAGTGCGTTCGAAAGGTAAAAAAGTATAGTTAGACTACTTGAATTTTTCTAAAATTTTGAGCTAACATTCTTGAATATATTTACTTTCGAAAAATGTAAAAAAAAACATTTTTTTCAAAGTTATAAAGTAGAATACTGCCTTAAGATAATAAAATCATAACTTCGACTATCAAATTATTTTCTGTTATGTATACACGAAATACTTTGCAGCAAAGTAGTCCAACCCAATATTTTTGGTATCGGACTACCCTAATGATTTCAAAGGACATCAATACGCCAGAGGTCTTCAATTGGAAGATAGCGCTGGCGCTAGTTATAGCATGGATCCTCGTTTATATGTGCATGATCAAAGGGATCGCGTCCTCTGGAAAGGTATATTATACAATTCTATATATGTATTGCAGATTACCCACAGGCTCAAATATATATACACACAACAAAAAATGTTCACATATTTGTATGTTACATAATATGTATGTATATATATACATACTACAAAAAAGCTGAAGTAAAATAAATTTAAGAAAATATCTTCTATATAAGTTCTAGTGAAAAAAACGCACTCATAACGAATCATATTTTTTCATTCATTGCTTAAAGAATATTTATTATACACATTGAGGAAAGTTTATTATAAAGTTTTCTAGCTTCTGTAATTTATTAATTTTTAGTTTATAAGATTACTTCTCATTTATAATGTATGTAACATATTTTATATTTATGTAGCAATTTTTTAAAACCCTTTTTTACATACGAGGCTCTTTGTAAATTGTGTAAGATTATTTTCAGCGATTTTTCTACCCCCTCCGTATCAAGTCGTTTTTCTATTCAGGTTTTTATTATAAAAAATGTCAACTGGTAAATTGCGTACCTCGTACCCCTTTTCATTTTCTTGCATAATTTATGAACAGCTCGCTGCAAATGCAAATAGCTGTATTTCTATATCAAGTATATTTTTATGAATTAGGTTGTCTATGTTACGGCCACTTTTCCGTATATCGTCCTCATCGTGTTTTTCTTTCGGGGAGTAACATTGCCCGGGATGTCCGATGGCCTACGACACCTTTTTACTCCAAAGGTAACAAAAGAAAACAATAGAATGTACTGTTCTATTATATATATGGATCAGGAGAAAATATCTTTTATTTATAGTAAACAGATTAAACTGATTTAAAACTTTACGAAACAATTAGCATTGTTATTGTAAAACACAGTGCAATAATAATTTATAAATGTCAATTATAGAAAATATTAATTTAGGGAAAGTATTTATAATTAAATAATTATAATATATATAAATTTATTTATTGAATTAAATATATAGATGAATGAAAAGATTTATATAAATACAAACAAAGAGCTGTAACTAAATAAATTAAATCAATTATTAGACTTTTTTATTGTGTTTACTGATCTAATTTTGATTTTATTTTAGCTTAGAATGAGTGATTAATTAAAAATGATTAAGACAAGGAATACAATGAATTTTCCGAAGCTTTTTTTAATCTTATAAGAAAAGAAAATAGATCTTTGAATTCTAATACTCTGAATTCAGTTTCGTCTGTATACTTATAAAAAAATAACATCTATTTTATTTTTATAATTTGATGCCTTTGATAGACATATTTTCTGTATAATTTCAAAAGGATGTTAAGTAACCATATTGAAAGTATATAATATATAATTTTTCATTTTTTTATGTTATTTAACGTCGCTCTATTTATGCTTCCAATTATCGGTAGTAATCAGCGACGGAGGTCTACGATGTATTTGGAAACAAAACACATATAAATAATTACAGCGGTGCCTGTATCAATCGGCCGAGACCAGGATTTCAACTCGGATCACCGAGTTACTAGTCCTTCGCTCTAGCGATCGAGCCATCGTAGGCCTCAATTTTTCATTTTATGTGTAATTTTAATTGCTTAAATTTATCACTGAGAGTACTTGCTCTGAGATATGCAAGGTATGTTTCAAAAGTTCCCAGACTGTTTCAACAGGAGTTCAACCAGTGGCGCCATCTGTCTGTGATCATGCACGTTCAAAAGGGACATCGCCTATTTATATTCAGCCAAACTTTCATGACATTTAGATAAATAGAAGCGAAATTATTACGCCTCAAGTGACAGCGTGTTTGTTTGTTGATCAGAAAATGAGCATTGAGTAATGAGCTTCTACTTATACGGTAAATTGCATTTGACGACGAAAAGAAAGCGTTACAGGGAAATCGAGGACATCCGAAAGACCACCACCACCATTGCACATATAATGTGCTAAACTTTGTATTGATTCAGCAGGGGACTATTTTGAATCAAATAAATAAATTTTGCAAAAATAATTTATTTTTGTGTTTTTTTTGTGAACTCTGGGAACTTTTGAAACAGAGCTTGTACAATGCATTTTGAAACGCTTTAGGTAGAGAAAACGGTAACGTTTTTTAATGAAGCGATTAATTTTCTAAACTTTACTTACTCTTTACAAAAAGCAGGCAGTTTTAAAGAAGTACTGACAATTTTAAATAAGAATAAAGAAAATTGATAAAATTATATTTAGTGTTGTTTTAAAAAATCATGTTCCCAGAAAAACATGTTCAAATTTTGCTTCTTATAGGTATAAGATATAGATACGAAATAAATGAAAAAAGCTACAATTTCAATTTTTTTCTCTATTAATCTACAATTTCGGAATCATAAAACAGCCTCTCCAAATTAAAATTTGTTTTCCCCTCATTCGGTTCTGAACATTTTTTAATTGCTGGAGTTATCACGTAATCGTAATGTATAAACAAATTTTGAATTATTCTATCAGATTCATAATTTTGTAAATCTTTACTTTTCAGTGGTACACTTTGACCGATCCGGTGGTTTGGCTGGAGGCCGGTACTCAGATTTTTTTCTCTCTGGGTCTGGCGTTTGGTGGCCTAATCGCATTTTCCTCGTACAATCCAGTTAACAACAATTGTTATCGCGACGCGATCATGGTTAGTCTAACGAACTGCTTTACCTCCATGTTTGCAGGCATCGTCGTTTTTTCCATTATAGGTAAGATTCTATCCTACCTATAAAAAAAATTGAATCTCTCTAAAAAATAGAATTATATATATATATATATATATATATATATATATATATATATATAAATGGTACATGAAATAAATATAGTGCATTTCATTAATTAACTGTTGGTAGAAATATAAATTTTTTATATTGTACACTGCTTCAACTAAAATAAGACAGGTTGAATTTACTCCTGTACATTTAATTTTATATTCTTTTACTAATAAATGAAAATATAAAATGCTTTAAAGCTCTTTATTAGCTTAACGCCCAAAAATTCTTTAAAACTTCGATTATTTCATTCATATTATATTTTGTAGACTCATTATAGTTATATTTTTGTATAATTTAAATGCTTGTAAGTAATTTTTCAAAATGAATAAATTAAAGATTAAAATTAGTCATGACATTTCAGGCTTCAAAGCAACCATGGTTTACGAGCATTGCCTAGCCGAGAGAAATTCAACGCTAATAGGCATTTTCGGTAATGCTGATAAAATTCCAAGCCAGCTTCCGGTTAGCGGATCATTGCTTAATGCAACCAACGGAAACAGCAGTCTTACTAATTTAATTATGCCAGATCTACCGGAATGCGATTTACAAAAGGAATTGGATAATGTGAGTTTTTAAATATTTCATTTCTTAATTTAATAATTTTTCCTCTCCGAAATTGTATTTAAATAAAAAATTTATATTTTTAGACAAGATTAATTAAAAAATACGCTTTTTTCATTATTAAAATAAAATACAATAATAGATTGTTCTTTTTGTTTTTTTTATGTTATTTAACGTCCCTCTATTTATGCTTTCAAATATCGGTGCTAATCAGCGACGGAGGTCTTCGATGTGTTTGTAAACAAAGCACATGTAAATTATTACAGCAGTGCCTGTATCAATCGGCCGAGACCGGGATTTGAACTCGAATCACCAAGTTATTAGTCCTTCGCTCTAGCGATCGAGCCATCGTAGGCCTTAGAGATTGTTCTTTTAACTGTATAAAGATTTTTTCTAATAAGTATTTATTTATCTATGTATACATGGAAATTATTTTACGATTTATGCCTCATTTATTTCAAAACTGATTATAAGCACTGTATTCTAATAACATATATTAGAATATTTTCTGTTCAATCCAGAGCTTTTTCAGCATCCCGCCGGAACTATCCGGGAATATTTCTTCGGCGGGGCTGTTAGTTAGCCTATATGGCTCCTCTTCTTATGACCTACGTCCCCTATCCACACAAGTGATCAGGGGTTCGGTGTTCGTCCTCTGCAACTTAAAATAGAATTAGCTAGCCTCATTCATCCTGGGCCATTCGCCTAATTCTATCGGCATTTCTAAGTTTGGTCATCACCTCTTTTGCGAAACTGGCTACTGTCTTCCAGTTTTCAGAAGATTCTAGCATTATTGATAGGGTGCTCTCTGGTCTTATTGGCTTATTGATGGTGTTCATCAAGAGCTCACATTGTATTCTAAAACGAGGGCAGCTGACTAATATGTGCTCGGCATCCTCAACCAATGTCGGACAGTTGGGGCAGAAATCATTATTATCCAGGTGAAAACGGTGGAAATAGAATCTAAAACAACCATGTCCAGTCAGCAACTGGGTTAGGTGGAAATCTAGTTCCTCGTGTTTCCTGTTGATCCATTTTTGTATGTCTGGAAGGATACGATAAGTCCATCGGCCTTTGTTAGAATCGTTCCATCGTTTTTGCCATATTTCTATAGAACGATGACGTTCCACGTTTTGAGCACCTTGTAGAGAATCCACTGCGGCCTTACATATGTTGTGCAGCCTACCCAGTTCATCTGCAGCTAAATCGAAAGGACGAATTCCGGCAAGTACCTCAGCAGCGTCGGTGGATACTGTCCTGTAACCACAATAATACGTATACAGGAGCGGCGACGGACCACAATGGCCAGCTCACAATACGATTTAATTCCACATGCATGATGTCAGATTGGCGCTGCATACATGCTGACAGAATTAACAACATAAGCTAATAGCTTCCTCTGGGGTGGGCGTGGGCCACCAATGTTAGGCATGAGCCGACACAAGGCAACTGCAACTCGTTGCGCTTTTTCACCAGATATCTTTAGATACTCTTTGAAGTTTAACCTGGTATCAAGCTGTACACCCAAGAATCGTAAAGATGGCGCAAAACTAATGCGGCAGCTACCAGACTAATACTATCTACCTTCTTGCGACTCCTGACAAGATCTACTTCTGTCTTGTGCTCCGTTAATTGTACACCAGCTGACTTAATCCATCTACTGATGTTGCTGATTGCCTCCTTGGCATTTTCAGTGAATTTATCAAGGGTCTTAGGCTTTACTACTAGTGCGATATCGTCGGCGTAGCCTAATGTTGTTGAACCAGGCGGTTGTGGCATTATCAATACACCATCATACATAATATTCCACAATATAGGTCCCATAACCGAGCCCTGGGGGGCTCCCTAAGTAACCTTATGCGATACAATGCCTTCATCCGTTCGATATAATATTATCCTATTCTCAAAGTAGTTGGCCACAACATTCTGTAGATAACCAGGTACTCCAAACTCTTTAAGAGAATTCATAATAGAAGACCAGCGCGCTGAGTTGAAGTCATTCTTGACATCTACAGCGACAATGGCACAATACTGTTTAGTGCCACCTTTCCATCTCTTACCACTGATTGCATTTCTTGCGGTACACACTACTAGTTTAATAGCATCGACTGTTGATTTTGATTTCCGAAATCCAAATTGGCATGAGGATAAGCCGTGCAATCCTTCAGTGAATGCTTCCAGACGGCTACATATTATTTTTTCAAATATTTTACCTACCGAATCGAGCATAGACAATGGCCTGTATGATGACGGATCATCAAGTGACCTATTGCCCTTAGGTAACAGGACTAACCTTTGAGTTTTCCAGCAATCAGGAAAAATACCCTCAAGAAGACAAGCATTATATACTTTTAGAAATATAGATGGGTTCTTCTGTATCGCCAACTTAAAAGCAGCATTAGGGATACCATCAGGGCCAGGGACAGCATTGTCTCTAGTCTTAGCGTAAGCATTATGTAGCTCCATTTCTGTTATAGGAGGTATATCGTCCGAGTGTTGCGTGCGCAGTACAGTCCCATGGATGTCATTGGGAAAGAGAGCGGAAACAATCTTATCAATCAATACCGTGCTAGTGGGTTGTATTGGTGCCCTACTCAATCGTGCCATGACTGTTTTGTATGGTTGTCCCCATAAGTCATTGTTGGCCTCTGCGCACAGTTCAAGCCAGCATCGACGTTTGCCTGCCCTAATGGCCTTGACAAGCGCTCTTTGTGCTTCTTTAAATAAACTATTAAACTTATCACGATGGGTGCGGGCTCTTTGGACAAGTCTACATGCGCGATGACATTGCTTGCGCAATTCTGCAATTTCATTTGTTCACCAGTAGACAGATTGACGATGTTTAAATCCGCACTTAGTCCTAGTCATCGACGTCTCACATGCTTCAGAGATATGCTTCATGAGTGCAGTTGCCAGATGGCCTGGTGCACCATATTCTAAACGCTCTTCTGATATGATAGTGGCGAACACTTGACAGTCTAGCGATCTGCTGTTCCATTTCCGTGTGGGCATCCACTCATTGCACTTGTTCTTTACTTTCTTCTCTGCAATCTCATATAAGATCGCCCTGTGATCACTGTGGGTGTAAAGGTCGCTCACTCTCCAATTAAGGATCCGCTGAATCAAGTCATCACTGGTGAATGTTACATCAATGACTGATTGTTTATCTCCCCTAATGAAAGTGGATTCAAATCCCTTATTAACCACGTGGAGTTGAAGAGAATTAAGGCCATCAAGCAGCATACTACCTCTGTTATTTGTTGAAGCAAGCCTGGGGAAGCCCCAGGCTGTGGACCACGCGTTAAAATCGACAGCGATTAATAATGGTTTCTTGTCCATGGTCTCATCAACTAATTTAGCTACAAGGATTTCAAACTGCTTGTCCGTCAAGCTTGGAGGAGCATATACACTAAAGATGTATATTTCTTGTATTTTAGCCCAGGATATCAATTCGCTCCGATGACTCGACTGCTTTAGTACCTGCCTATTTTGACCAATCTACAGGGCAGCTCTATTGCTTGTGTCACTTATCCAGCGCTGTGGTCTGACCCTGTCACAATATGGTTCGGAGATTACAGCAATGTCTATTCTTAGCTCCTTTATTGTCTGTTTCAGCAAGTCATGGGCCGCTACGCAATGGTTGGTATTCAGTTGGAGTATTCTCAAGTTTTATGTCTGTTTAAAAACTCCACAGTGATCGGGCACTTATAGCTGTATGCTGGATGGTTAATCTCCTTTTTTCCTTCACATCTACAGAGTAAACAGCAGGGCTCGTTGACACACAGCTTGGATAGATGATCTTTTCCACCGCAGTGCCTAAAAAGATTAGTTCTGTCAGGGCTCGAGCACACGGCCGCTAAATGGCCAGTCTGCTAACACCTGAAGCAGCGCCTTATTTCTGTTTTTTTTCGAACTCTGCAGCTGACCCTTCCGATTCGAACATGCCCTGCACGTAGTAACTCATCTGCGTGACTATATGGTACAGACACCACCGCCGTCTGAGTATCCCCATAAACTTGCCGCAAGGAACGAGCGATTAGCATGTTAGTCTCCTTTAGTTCGAGGTGTGATTTCAGAGCCTCTAATACTTCATCCTTTGTAGTGACCTCATCTATATCTTTAATCTCCAAAGTAATAAGATTAGTCAGCACCGAAGTGGATGCGGTATAGCCAACCTTAGTTTCAACAATGCGAGGCAACTCATGTGCATCTCTGGCTGTCCGTTCTAACTGAAGTACCAGGGCACCGTTTGCATTTCTGCGTATCCTGTTAACCGCATTCTTCACATGAGATAACTCCGGGCCATTCTTTATTTGACGCAGTACCTCTCCGTATGTAACTCCTTCATTGACCTTAATCAAAATGGAATTAGGTCTATTTCGTCCACTAAGCCTGCGTGCACTAGGTAATTCTTTATCTTTACCTTTGGACTTCTTGCGCTTGATGGTCTGCCATTGATTTTCCTTGGCCTCAGACTTCTTGGTAGGTAGTCCAACTGGTTCTGATAGTCTCCTTAAGCCCAGTGATGGTTCTTTCGTCCTTTTGCTACCTACGGTTTTAGGAGTGGAATCTATTCCTTCGGCTGCGCTTCGTTTGGTATTGGAGCGTAGACTCGGCGTAGTCTGAGTCACCACTTCATGAGTACCGGTACGGTGATACTGTAACAGATCATCCTCTGCCATACTGATGCATTTATATGAGGCATTAATAGAACGAGATCCTTAATGGTCTTGTCAACGTTATGCCTATTTTTCACAAAATCCAACAGTTAGCTTATCTTCTCACCAAGTCGCTCCAGATGATTGTTTCTGCGTGTGATGCAAATTTCTCGATCCGTCATTTCTTGATCCATCATGACATATCCCTTAGTACTCAATGTACTGTCTATGATGATGTTTGATTTACCCTCCCCAGAACCCAAGGGGCTACCACCGACCATAGAGGCTTGCACTCCATCGGAATCGGTGAGGAGATTGACCGGTCTTGCCGGAGTTACTCCCTGGCGTATATCCTTGTATGCGTGTGTACACGCGCGCGTGTGTGTGGTCAAAAATGCTTACTTTTGACGAGTAAAAAGTCTAATTTGTCCATGTTTCGAAATAGTATTTTTTTAATAGTTTGACATTATGCAGAGCACACATAATTTTGTATGTTGCATTATGATTGATAGAAACTGTAAGAGTATTCTTGCGCTTTTGTTTCGACCACTCGAAGAATGATAAATTCATGATCTTAATAGCGTAAACGATAAAATTGTATCTTTTAAATCTAGCAAGCCATTCTCTTTTTATTTTTTATCGGTGAGTATTTTAGTTGCATTGGGTAAATTTTCATACAGTATATTGAGAATTTGATTATAGCAAAAGTGTCCTAAATTCCATGGAATGCCATGATAATTCATTTCAAGCCATTTATTTTGCGCTCTGATATAATCTGCAAGTCGTTCACGAAAAAATGGCTTGTTAAATAAAAGTACTGTGGGTTCTGAGTCGTCTTTGAGTGTTAAAATGGCAAGTTCTTTAAGTAGTTATTCATTGTCAGCCTGCTTGAAGCCTTGCATATCAACGACATATACCATCTTGACTGACAGTCTCTGACAAAAAGTTTTATTTATATATACATAATCTTATTTGAAACACTTTACAACTTCTTAACGTCACCACTCATAGGATGATATTGCACAATACGATCATGCAAAATTAACTAGTAAGCTGACCTATTAGGTGGAAAAATATTTTTCGATTCAAATTATAGGCATACATCAATGGGTTCACTTTTGAGAGACTCGTTTTGCTTTGAACATTCAATAACTATAAGTGGCATATGATCTCGGAAATCTGTTTTCTTTAAAATAGGCTGAGACTCCTTGTTCCACATCATACAATATCGAATACTGATTTTGAGTAATATCAATATTTAATTTTCCGTACGTATAGTATTGGGAATTGAGAAAAAGATTCACATTATTGATATCACAATGGTCAAAGCGACTGGAATTTGTATCTTTTTGTCGTTTTCTATTTGTTTGAAGTTCCAGAATGAAGAATGGCGGTTTTGCAGATGATTTATCGGTTTCACTATCCACACATGCTTGGATGTAGAGGGAAGGAGTGGATATTCATAGAGCTCCCAAGTACGAAAACTCATAGAGATTGGATGATCTTTTTCCAACTGTTTTAGTAGTTGAAGCTTGTATTCATCTGATACTACGACGTATGGTATTAACCATTCGATCTTTGTAATTTCTATTTTGAAATTGTCATATTCTACTGCGTTATCAGCTGATCTCAGTGCTGCTGTTTGCACAACATGGTTTAAATAGTTGCATGACGATTAAGTCTTGAATTTGTTTTCAAGACGAAAAAATGTTCGTTGCGTGATCTGACGAGAACAAGTTCATGCTTTGCATTAATTATAATTTTACGATAATTTTGAGACGAAGGGATGCATTAGAATGGCCTAAATCATCGCTAATGTTATTGGACTCTTCTATAGTGAGCCACCCTGCATTTTCGATTAGTAAACTTTGACTGGAACATAAAGAAACCCATCCTTTCATAATGTATCATTCCTTTTTTTTTTTTCGTTTCATTTCAAATTTCACAACCATCAAATGCAACAGGAGATTGTACACTTAGAACGTCAACCATTTATTTTCATTCAAATTTATTTTCCACCAGGAGCGATGACTTTTAGACTTATGTTTTTTAGGAATTGAATGTTTTGAGGTATAAACTTTGACTGCTGGATTGCGATTCAGAGCTGTCTTCTCAGGAGAACGACGATGACACTTTAATTTTATGTTTTTTTATTTTGCTCAGGCAACTGACATGTTTGAAAGTCGGTGAAATACTGGTCGTTTGATGACATGACTAGTTATTCCTAAACCTAGAAGCGTTGTAAATAATTCCCATCGCTCACTACGCTACTTGGTTAACGTGTAATATGAAAGCTATAACCTTTCCTCGGAAATTCGCTAGATCTCCGTTTTGATCAACGATACGTAAGTCTATATGATCTATGCCCTTTACAGTTACTGGAAGGTAAATGACATGTGAAGGTACTTCAATGATCATAAATCCTGGCGTCACTGCAGGCAAGAACTCGTGAATTGTGTGCACATGACGTTCATTTATGTAGACACCTGTTATAATATTACACTGTATTCTCAAGGAATTTACCTTTAGAATGGTCACAGGTAAATCGGGATTGTGTATAACACCTACTGGCAAAATCCGTTGAATACCAAGTGAATCGTTCAAAATTGATTTGATGACTATATTCAATCATACTACGAAGCGTGTTATTATTAGACTTAAGACTTATTATACCTTTAGCAGTTAATCTCTTCTTCAAATAAATTTCAATATCTTAAATTTTATAACTGCCAGTCAGTAGGCTAATTACTTCTTTATCGACATAAAATTTATTATTATTTTCATCAATATTGGGAATCGAGTTAAATGTTAAAAGCTCAACTAATTTTTATTAGATGAAAGTTCAATAGGAGGAAATTATTGAGTATCATGAATAAATGATGTACCGAAAAGCGTCAAAGTGAAGAATTCATTCATCATGGTTAAGTTACGAATGACGTGTATTACCAAATGTCTGAGTTTATATAGAACTACTTGCAAGATTGTTGCATAGAAACTGCAGGTATAAATGACCGCAAATATATGTATTAAAATCCTGATATCTTTCATAATTATACATAATTACAGTATCGCTAAAATATAATATAAGGTCTAAGGGTGGCTTTAAATCACCAAAACTATCGAAAGATATTACTCTGTTGCCTCGTTTGCGATATACAACTATTGTCAAGATTCACAATACCTAATTCATTATAATGCGGATCATCAGTTGGCAGTGCATTACGCATAAATATACGTTGAAAAACAGAATATATTAAAATACGAGCGTATTTTATTAAATTAATGTCAAATAATGGTCGATCTGGCAATTCTACAGAGAAAATTTTTTTCTAATCCTTTGCCTGTATACGGTTTTAAGTAGAGAATTCTCCCATTACTTTTATACGGTTTTAAGTAAAGACCATAACCTTTTTTGTAAGATTTTAAATAAAGACCTTTTCCAAGAGCAATTGCTTCCATTGTTTTGTTATGTCTTCGATCTTCTTACAATTCTTGCTTTACTGTTTTCGCATCATTAACAGCTTGGACTATTCCAGTAGCACCTCCTGCCAATGCTCCTGCTACACTCAAAACGGCAAAAAAAGGTACATGAAATGGTAAAACACTGCCAAGTTTTTGAGGAACCGGTCATATCCTTGGAATTGTCTCATTGCCTTTACCACCTGCCTTTTTAACATCATCGCGAGCTCTCATTAATGCAGAGCGAACTAATTCTTGAGAACTCGGACTTGGAATATCCAGCAGATTTAATTTTTTTTTCTATTGATTTATTGTTTTTACCAGGTAATTTTTGTTTCTTAATTTTTTTTCAATCCCAATCCTAACTTTACTTTAAGTTTCATTACATTAAATACTGCTAATACAGCAACCTTTTCAGCCATACTTGCATCCTCTGATTTAAGACGCAAGCGAGGTTTGTCTGCGAGAATTTAGTCCGCTGCGTGCGTAGCTTACATATTGTTAGCAATATTGGAATATGCTATGTCATGATCTTTGTGAGCGGAATCAAGGGGATTTCTCCCTCGACCACCACGAGCTATACGTTTCTTCAATTTTGTCCCAGCAACAAAATATTGATAACCTGGTAAATGCAGTTCAATAAGTAATTTACTAAGTATCTTATTAAATACTCTACTACCTTCTCGCTTATGTACGATCATTCTATATCGAAAGTTAAAATGATACTACTTGAATTTATATATAAGCGTGCTATTTATGCTCTAGTATCACAGTTTCAGTTAAAACGCAATATGCAAACATGGAATTCAAGGAATACTCGACAAAATCAACCAAAATAAAAGTACTTAGAAAAACTTTTGGAACTAATAGAGGGTATACAATATTTTCCATTTGGTGAACATGAAGTAGTAGTATCACCTGACGACGTACTTTCTAACTCTATTATGATTTTCGATGATATTGCTTGCGAGAAACAGGACAATGTTAAACCTCACTTTTGCATGGGAAGACATAAGAACGTTGATTATTTTTATCTTTGTCAGTCTTTTGCACACATTCCAAAGCATCTTGTAAGGGATAATGTTAATTTACTTATATCGTTTCGACAAGATGAGGTCAATTTAAAACATATATATCTCGATCATATAAACTCAGACATGTCTTTTAATCAATTTAAAAACATTTGTTCAACTTGTTGGAATGATGGTAAACATAGTTTTATAGTCATTGATAAAGATAAAAACATAAATTTTGGTAGATATAGAAAAGGGTTCGACTGTTTTGCTATAAATATAGCATAACATAAATATGTCGAACATTCCGATTTTAAAAGTTGAACACTCAACATGGCCGACTATCAGCGAGAAAAAACTATATTGCGTCAACTAGCCAAGTCACGTGAAGCAATAAAACGTAAATATAAATCATATTAAAATATAATCGAGAAAATGTAGAACGCGCATTAGATGAAACCTTCAAACCAATCATTACTCCTCTAAATAAACTCATTACTGTAGCAAAAGTGTCTGATGTATCAAATATTAAAAAAGAAGAGCAGAACAATTTATCTACCTTTAAGGAGGAAACAAAAAAATGAAAGAATCGTTGTCTGATGATGAGAGTGATTATGATCCGAATATTGATATTAGTAATAATAACACGCTATAAAATAATGACAGCACTGACAACATTAATACTTTTTATGAATCAGCTGAGAGTGATATTGAACAAGTTGATAAATGCCTTGAGAAATATCTAGGTATGGTCGACCTTAATCGCCACACATTTCTTGATTTTGTGTATGGAGTTCATAGGGAAAATAATGATCTCATGATTGTAAATTTAATAATAAATTTCGCCAACGGTAATGTCATAGTTAATAATACAAAACATCCCATCACTAAAGGCTGGTTAGAACTATTATTTAGAAAATTACCAGAAGTATCGAATGCTCATAAAAAAGATTATGATAAAAATAAAGGAATTCCTATAATGAAAAATAACAAATTTTTAGAAATTATTTTACCTATGTTTACGAAAAAAAGGGGACGTATTTTACCTCGATTTAAAATTGTACAAAAAAATATGCCCTATTATCTAAAACAAGTTATAGAGTTAGCAGGAAAAACACACAATGAATTATTCAAACAAAGAAAATATGGAAATAGTGAGGAAAATTCATAAGCCTGCTCGTCGAAAACATTAGGTTTCCAAATATCTCCCTTTCGCCTTTTTGTCTTATGAATTTCGCGGCTATGTACAAAGCGCTACAGAGCTCGTATCTGGCAATACTATACATCATTTGAAAGGTCATGACGTAACGTACAAAACGACACTATGCATGTTTAGTTTGGATATTGCGTTCAAAAGTTATAGACGTGTCAACATGGAGTTCACTAACGCCGAAATTCGCGCTATTTTAAAGTTTTCCTTCGTCAAAGGCAAATCCTCTAGAGAAACGTTCCGTGAAATTAATGGTGTTTTGGGGTATTAGTATCAAAAGAAAGAAACTTTTCTGTAATTTTCTGTTGAAGTTTTATTTAGCTGCCAAGATTATCAAAGATTATCAGAATAGAAATCATGATTATTATGATTCAGAATTTTTGGTATGTTCACTATTTTCCTTAATACAGTATTTTACCGCTATTTCTATTTCACCAAAATATTTTTTTTTTTTTTTTTTTTTTTTTATGTTATTTAACGTCGCTCTATTTATGCTTCCAAATATTGGTGCTAATCAGCGACGGAGGTCTACGATGTGTTTGTAAACAAAGCACATGTAAATTATTACAGCGGTGCTTGTGTCAATCAGCCGAGACCGGGATTTGAACTCGGATCACCAAGTTACTAGTCCTTCGCTCTAGCGATCGAGCCATCGTAGGCCTCTTCACCAAAATATCATGAACATTTGGTGTATGCACGTACTCTTCTAAAATTTTATTATCGTAACGTCATTCTAAAGTATTATGACTATGTTAAGTTGTTTATTCAAAATTGTTGAAGATAAAATAAATTTAATATTTTTTTTTAATTATTAGATTAGTTATTTTAATCTGACAGGCATGGCTTTTTACACAAACACAAAACCACAATAGACTTTTTTGACGAAATATTTCATGAACAGAGGTATGAAGAAGTTACGAAGACATGTACTATATTGGAAGAAATTGATCAGCCGTCTAACGGTGATGCAACTATTGTAAGCGAATGTATAGCAATTATGAGTACAGGCCAAAAGACCAAAATGCATATAGTCACATAATATGTAATCGAAAAAAACGCATACGTATAGATTTTAAGTTTCATACATCTTTATAGAACTATTTACAAGGACACTGACATTTATCTATTAGACGATTCATTATCATCTGTGGACAATCGAGTTGGTAAAGGTTTGTTCGACGATTGTATAAAAAGGTTATTAAAAAGTAAAACATGTATCCTGATTACTCATCAAGAACAATACTTAAAAGAAACCGACCAGATCATAGTTTGATAGTTTAATTCAATAAATAAGTAGAAACTTTGTTGAAATATTATTCTATCTACAGGAAACTATTAGTATCCAAGGAAATTTTTCAAATTTTCCAAAATGTCAAGAAGATAATGAGGATTCTAAATGTAATAAATTGAATGAAGCAGAACACCATAATAGTTATGAAATTAAGAAGAATAATATCAAATGTTCTGTTTCAAAGTCAAATGATAAACAAGATTGTCAAGAAACGGATAAGTTACTTGAATCTTTAAAAAACGTGAAGAATATGAAAGAAAAAGAATGGAACAAGAAACAAAAAGCTATTAACATAAAAGGAAAATATCTGTATTTGAAGTATTTCACAACTGCTGGTCTCAGTTTACCTTTATCAACATTCGTAGCTTTTGCATTTTCTCAAATGTGGTGTTGTGGCTTTGATCATTTTGTTGCATCTTGGTAAGATCTTATTTAAGATAATAATTCATAAAGATAAATCAATATAATTGTAACTTTTAGGACGAGAAAGCAGGACACAAATGTTAATAGAACAATTTCCCAACGGAATACATTGATCCATATAGAATCTCCATATACTCGGGTTGAGACTTCAAAAAATTACATGACCGTCATTACTATGAACTGTTATAGATATTCTTATTTGATTTTTATAAAGTTGTACTAAACGTCAATATTATGTTCATGATAATATTGAAACATGTTTGCTCTTCAACAAACTCTAAAAATTGAGATTGTCGTATATAAATCAAGGTATTCCAGTAAAATTCATATTCCGAACGTTTGTGCTTTTATTCAGTTAAAAGGTGTATCCTTTTTTCTAGTCCTAATAGTTGCAATTATATTAATCTACTTTTATTAAAAATTACGTTGAATGATTTCTTATCATAATGAAACAAACTGATCACAGCCACTACACGATAGGTGCGAAAATACATAAGCTAAGAATGTTCGTATAGGTAAGAAGACGCCGATAGTTGTTAAATATTTCGAATACATATATTTGCCTATTATATTAGCAGCCTTTTCTCTTGGTCCCTTCTTTTTTTGACAATCTCTACGTTTTTCAAAAACAAGTAATGTATCGTTTCTTAGCAATTACGTATATTATTTGGATTGAAATCAAACATTTGATATTATTTTATTTACATTCCAAAGTATGTATATGTTCTGCTTCCTTCAGCACATTACCTTTGGAATCCGATTTATCTTTTTGATATTTCGAAATCTCGAAAAATTCCCTTAAGAACTAACAGTTTTCTGCAGATAGAATAGTATTTGAACAAAGTTGATAGTTCTTCATTTAATTACAATAGCTCGGCAATATCTTAAATAAACTCGGCAGCTTCTTTTAAGTATTGCAATTGATGACTAATCAGAATATATGTTTTACTTTTTAACAACCCCTTTATACAATTATCGTATAAACGTTTGCCCACTTGCTTTTCCAGAGCGGATAATGAGTGGTCTAATAGATAAATGTCATCATCTTTGTAAACTATTCGGTAAAGATGAAGATCTATAAAAACTTTGCATATATAATTTTTTTGTTTTTTTTTTCGATTACATATTACCTGGAAAAATTTATTCTAGCACACTGATCAATGCTTATAGTTGCCACACTTTTGCCTGCAATAAATAAATCACCATTAGACAGCTGATCAATTTCTTTATAGTTTTACTTATACTGCAGTTGGTGAAAGAGAGTTTTGGAATATGCTTTTCAAATTTAATTATTTCTCTAAACATGTTGATTTATCGGTAGACTTTGATCAACTGCCTAATGGTGATGAAACCATTGTAGAGAAAAGTATTGCGACTATCAGTGTGCAAGAATGAACTTAGCAAGGTAAGATGTAATGGAAAAAAAATTAGCTAGATGTATAAACGGACATAATTGCTCAATACTTATAAAACTGGAACGACTACTTTACTTGTGAGAATATATTAACACAAAAGACAATAAATCTGTTAAATTTGTACGTTTAACAAACTGAAGCAATAATGTACGGACAATAATCTACCGGTTCATTATTTATATAATTTTATAAATTAGCAAGAACATTTTAAATATTGAAATGAAATAAAATTATCTCAATAATCAATTAAATGAATAGTAAGATAGTAGAAAACCGGCATTAGCATAAAATTAATTATATATTATAGCTATTTAAGATTGCAATATAGGAAGGTTCCAAGATTTTTGATGATTGTCATTTTTTTCGTAGTTTCGTATAATATAATACCGCTGGTATTTGAAACTGCTGATCATTATATTCTTAACGAAGGGGAGAGAACGAGTGAGTATTTTCTTTATCACTCACTCGTGTTTAGTCTATGTTTTGGTTTTCAACTCTTATCAAAAATTTATATAAAAACATAGAAGAATATCATCTTCATATATTGACTCATCTAAAGTCTTAAAGTTTTTATTTTTCTCATCTGCATTAAAATTGTTAAAACAATTTAATCTTTATATTTTATGCCAATTTATTCATAATTAAGAAAATAATGAATATTCGTATAAGGAAAGGCAAAATATTAACAAGTAGATCTATTATGACATTAACTAAATAGTATCAACTTATGTTGTAAGAATAAAAATGTAGCACCTACTTATTTCTCTAAGATTTTACTATAAGTCCTTTTACGTAAAACGTACGGATAAATACATATAAATTATCAGTCACATCATTTTTTTTGTTTCATCAGAGAGGAAGTGAGAGAGAGCACCTGTATTTAAAAGCATAAATAGAATGACGTTAAATAAAAAACAAATCTTCAAGTAATTCAAAATACTTGGGCTCGCTTTGCCTTCAATAATTTCGGCCATCTACTTCATATCAAACTTTATCTACTGCAACTTGGCAGGATTTACGCTGGAGATAGACTTGATCTATTGACTGTCTCTCTAAGCTTTCGTATATAAGTCACTGTTATTCTTTTTCACCTTATTTAAGTTAGCCCTTACATCGGAATCCAAACATATTTTTCCTGAAAGATTCATTAAACTCAATGTATTATATTTGTCTGGATGTCTCTCTGTCTCTTTCTCGCATCAGAATTTCTACAATACGTTTTTTTCATTTGAAAATTTTTGTGTGTATATTGTATGGTAGTAAAAAATGTAGGTAGTATCTGTTCGAGCCATCATGGGAATCACACATCCATCGACCAAAAAAACTAAAACCGTTCAAACAGCAGAACATTTAGGGTCTGAAAAGTATAGACCTGAAAATTTATGGAAAAATTTATTCTATAATTTTCTACAACTTTCTTAAGAAGTGATCAAAAAAATTTTAAAATTCAATTAGATGTCATCTTCTATGAGTGTAATAATTAACTATCAGTTTCATATTTGAAACTCTAAAAATCTTTTTTTATTTATTATAAAACTCAATTTTTATTGTAAATGAAAATAACATAATTATTAGAATTTTCATTGATGAATTTATTAAAAATTTAAATTGAATTTTTGATACAATATTATCTTTATTTTTTTAATTTGGTAAATTATAAGAATAAATTTATTAAAGCTAATAATTAATATTAAAAAAATATATATCATATGAAATCTTATAGAATAAAATATTCTAATATTTAATAAAGCTAAAATAATAAATAATATTAATAAAGATCTTATAATGAAATTCTATTGCTATATATAGGTGTACGTGTAATAAATAAAATATTTATTGGAAATTAAATTAGTGAGATTAAAAATATTTTTTCATATTAGAATTAGTTTATTTACAAATACTAATTGTTTTAAGATTTTTAATTGATTACTTCATTAATTCAATAATTTTATCAGATTGTAGGGGCTGCCAGCATGGCTAGCCTACAGAGGTATGCGCGTGTACAGTCTGCGACCTGAGCCCTTGACAAATATGAATCCGCTGCTTCCATTAGCACATATAGTAAGTGGCGAGTACCGTGATGTACTACCGCACTTTCACTTTTATACCGTCTTCCGTCTAAGGGTGACGCGACTGAGTGATTTTGTACTAAGTCCACACGTATACTATTATTCTATATCCGCGTAATTATAATTGTAAAGTAGTAGTTAATAAATAATATTAAAGTATTAATAACTCTTTTATTATCATTTACATCCACGCCTTCTCTGACTAGGCGCTGTGCGTGGGCAGCACGTTACTTACGAAAAAAATTTATTGTGATCTATTATACAAAACTCCACACTCGTTACCGACGCTAACCTTTAAAGGATCGGGTTTTGAGGTTTCGAAACCTCCTTTGAAAGTGCCCAAATTCATATATTGTATCACCCATCAACTGCGTATAATAATCCTATCATGGACCGAGCCGATATATCGGCTCTCCAGCTCTGGAGGGTCATGAAAAATTTTTAGTTCGGTAAAATAGGAATAAAATCATATTCTCTCAAAATCTAAAAACCTATTTTAAATATTTCTCTGGATATATTCTCAACCTGACCTTGGAGAAATCTTCATCTCTCTTTTTATTTGAGGTCAAAATAACGTAAAACCCGAACTCAGTGACTCCAAAAGTATAAAGAAATATCTTTTGCAATGATTCAAACCATATTGCTAGGTTTGACCTTCAAATGTCCTTCATTGACCTTGACTCTGAGGTGATAAGGCCAAACCAACTTCCGATACGAACTTAGCACATCAATTTACTTAAGAATAAAGAGATATCCTAGCATTATGTTTTTCAGCCGATATATCAGCTTTCCGGCCCTTTAAAAGTTAACGCTTGCGAGACGACTGTATCTATTGATCGTATTAAGGCCGCCCATTACCTTAACCAGGAAAACGAGCACGTAGACATAGAACGTGATATAGCATTACAGCCGTCTAGCGGGCCATAATACCACTTCCACGAACCCGGATTCCGCAGAAACCATTATAACCAGGGAGGATACAAGCCAACCACGACGGAATCCTTATCAGCTGATTTGTTTTATGGTAACTCGAGAATCGTTTGAATATACCGACCACTCTACATCGGTGCACTTGTCAGTCGCGATGGGAAGTATTATAGAAAGCATAAGCGGACACCTGGAAATGGTAGAATAGCACATGCTGTTCAGAATCAAATCGAAAGCGAGACGGATGGACACAATTAGTCAGACACTTACAATACTCAGTAACGTCGCGTACAAAGTAGCAGGGTAAAGCATACATTCAATATTTCATAGTCTATCAAGTAAGAGTGCGGTCCTGCTAATTTATAAAAAAAGTTATTTTATGAAACTTTCATATTCATATATACATTTTACACATTAGAAACGATAATGTAATTTGGTCAATAATGTGTCCAGTCAACACCGGCATCGATAATTGCCTGGCATCTCCTAGGATTACTTTCTACTTGATTTAACAGCGTATTCTAGTCGCAACGATCTCCAGATTCGACGAATTTGGTAAGACAACTGCTTCTAAGTGTGTGTGCGTCTTCTACAAAGCTTCGGTTTAATGTATGCCCACACATTTTCAATAGGATTTGAATTGGGCGACTGCGACGGCCAATCCAATGTAACGATACCAGATTGAATCTTCCACACAGTACAGAGCTTGTTGAGGTGTTTAGGTTCGTTGTCCACCTACAGAATACAATCTTCATTTTTCTGATGAACCATCGTTTAGTAAATGTCAGTAAAGCCATGCATTTTTATAATTTTCTCGGCATTTACGTTACTATGTAGGTTGTCAATAAAGAGCTGCAAAATGTCGCATTTGTGCAAAAACCCTGCTTTGAGAAGCAGCCCCAAAAAAGCACCTTTATTCTATTTTTTACGATCCGCTGAACAAGCCTATTGATAGAAATTGACAAGGCTCACGTGAGGACACAACGTACCCATATGGAACATTCATGCGCCCAAGCAAGTCGCTTTGTCACATGTTTTTCAGTCAACAGAGGCCTCTTCATAGTGTCACGCTATTACAGGGCTTGAGTAAGAAGATGGGTTCGGATAGTTTCATAGGATAGATTTAAACATTTTGCCATTAATTTTTCTTGTCCTTGCCTCAGTTTTAAGGCGGGATTCCGCGAAAACAGATTCAATATTCTTTCTTCATCTTTTTTGTTCATTTTTCCTATCGAGCCACGTTCTGCTAAATCATCGACATTTTTAGCCACTTCATATCGCTGTACCCACTTCTGTACAAATGCCTTCGACTTTCTCACATATTCAGCAGCCGCTGATTGCGAATTTTGGGACCTTTGGATGGATGCAAACGAACAGAGCCTCGTACTATGATGTGTACTTAGCACTCATGGTGTTGAACGTGATTCTGTCTATTCTAAAAATGCCTCTATCGGCTCACGAACGAATTAGAGCGAAATCTTTTGTCACCTGTCAGTAAAGTCGACCATACTCTTACTTGACTGACTGTAAGAAAAACCCTGCGCATTTACTGCCTCGAAAAAGCATGCATTGGAAATTGGCGAGATAGGACGCCCTTCTCAAAAACTCCTTAACTAAAGTTAAACGTGTTCATTTGACAATTTAGGAACCGATAGACATGTCGTTATGGCCAGTTTCTGTATAACTACAAGCCATAGATACTAAAAGACAGTCCCCCGCGTGGACAGCTTCGCCTTAGTTGTAAAATTGTTGTTCTTGAACTGGAGGCTGCACGCCAGCATTGTCTGTACAGGCTACAGAGAATCTCCACGCACATATAGCTTCACTAGCACTCCTTGTACAATCCGTAATAAATCTGTTATATCTATTACTCATTGTGTGGTTATTGAATAGTACCTCCCGCTATGTCACGCCGACCTACACTATTATAACCCTGTTAAGTTGCTTATTTAAACTTGTTGAAGATAAAATAAATACAATATTTGTTCTTACAATTTAATATATTAAATATTTTAAACCGAGAAACATGGCTTTTTAGACAAACAAAGAAAAAGAATATAATTTTTGACGGAATATTCGATGAACAGAGGTATTAAGAAGTTACGAAGATATGCGCTATATTGAAAGACATTGATCAGTCGTCTAACGGTGATGCAACTATTGTAAGCGAATGTATAGCAATTATGAGTACTGGTCAATACACAAAGATGAATATAGTCACATAATATGTAATCGAAAAAAACGCATATGAATAGATTTTAATTTTCATACATCTTTATAGAACAATTTAGAAAGATGCTGACATTTATCTATTAGACGATTCATTATCAGCTGTAGGCAATCGAGTTGGTAAACGTATGTTCGATGATTGTATGAAAAGGTTGTTAAAAAGTAAAACATGTATCCTGATTATTCATCAAGAGCAATGTACTGAATAGAAGCGAACAAGGGGATTTTAATTGATAATATAAGAATTATTTGTATTTAATAGATTAATTTTGTAAACAAGTACCGAATTTGTTCAAATACCATTCTTTCGGCAGTGAACTCTAGGTTTTCAAGGGAATTTTCAAATTTCCCGAAATATCAAGAAGATAAAGAAGATTCCAAATGTAACAAATTGAATGAAGCAGAACACATCGATAGTTTTGAAAGTATGAAGAATAATATCAAATATCCTTTTTCCAATTCGAACGATAAACACCATTATCAATAAACAGATAAGTTACTTGACTCCTTTAAAAACTTGAAGAATTTGAAAGAAAAAGAAGGGAGCAAGAAACAAAAAGCTACTAACATAAAAGGAAAATACATCTATTTGAAATTTTCACAACTGCTGATGTCTGTTTGCCTTTAACAACATTCGTAGCTTTTGTATTTTCTCAAATATTGCGTAATGACTCTGATTAAAAATAGATCAAAGTAATTGCTAATTTTAGGATTAAAAATCAGTATACACATTTTAATTGAGTAAAGACCCAAACATTCAAAATATTCATTCTACCGGAACGCCTTGATTCATTTACAGCAATCTCAATTCCTCAAATTTGTATAGGAGACGTTTGCAGAAGACGGAATCTTTTAATAATTTATTTACAAAGCAACTTGCGCAGTATAATTTAACGAATATTCAGTAACAGAAATATGAGAATCTCCATATTCTCGAGTTGAGACTTCAAAAAATTACATGACCGTCATTACCATGAACTGTTATAGATATTCTTATTTGATTTTTTAAAGTTGTACTAAACGTCAATATTATTTTAATAATAACATTGAAACATGTTTTCTCTTCAACAAACTCTAAAAATTGAGATTGTCGTATATAAATCAAGGTATCCCAGTAAAATTCATATTCCGAACGTTTGTGCTTTTATTCAGTTAAAAGGTGTATCCTTTTTTCTAGTCCTAATAGTTGCAATTATATTAATCTACTTTTATTAAAAATTACGTTGAATGATTTCTTATCATAATGAAACAAACTGATCACAGCCACTACACGATAGGTGCGAAAATACATAAGCTAAGAATGTTCGTATAGGTAAGAAGACGCCGATAGTTGTTAAATATTTTGAATACATATATTTGCCTATTATATTAGCAGCCTTTTCTCTTGGTCTCTTCTTTTTTTGACAATCTCTACGTTTTTCAAAAACAAGTAATGTATCGTTTCTTAGCAATTACGTATATTATTTGGATTGAAATCAAACATTTGATATTATTTTATTTATATTCCAAAGTATGTATATGTTCTGCTTCCTTCAGCACGTTACCTTTGGAATCCGATTTATGTTTTTGATATTTCGAAACCTCAAAAAATTCCCTTGAGAACTAACAGTCCTCTGCAGATAGAATAGAATTTGAACAAAGTTGATAGTTCTTCATTGAATTACAGCAACTCGACAATAACTCTTATATTATCAATTATTATTATCTTGTTAGCTTCTTTGGAGTATTGCAATCGACGACTAATCAGAACATATGTTTTACTTTTCAACAACCCCTTTATACAATTATCGTATAAACGTTTGCCCACTTGGTTTTCCAGAGCGGATAATGAGTGGTCTAATAGATAAATGTCATCATCTTTGTAAACTATTTGGCAAGGATGAAGATGTATAAAAATCTTGCACATATAGTTTTTTTCGTTTTTGTTTTTTTCGATTACATATTACCTAGCTAAATTTATTCTGGCACACTGATCAATATTTATAGTTGCAATACTTTTGCCTGCAATAAATAAATAACCATTAGACAACTGATCAATGCCTTCCAATAGAGCCAACGCCTTCGTAATTTCCTCGTAGTAGTAAAAATCAATTAAAAGCATTTAAGCCACAGGCTTATTAGTTGAAATAGGTCAGACTGTGGACCTGTAGGAAGAGGTCGAGAATGCTATTGGAATAATTTTTCTACGCACTGGAGCAGTGATGGTCGCAATTCTGATCTCTAGTAATCTATCATATTTAAGCCAAAATCCGTGGATTTTTTAGAAAGAATTACGACAATACAGTTTTTCACGAACTCCATTGATGGTGCTCTATTGGCAGACTTTGATCAACTGCCTAATGGTGATGAAACCATTGTAGAGAAAAGTATTGCGACTTTCAGTGTGCAAGAATGAATTTAGCGAGGTAAGATGTAATGGAAAAAAAATTAGCTAGATGTTTAAACGGACATAATTGCTCAATACTTATAAAACTGGAACGACTACTTCACTTGTGAGAACATATTAATACAAAAGACAATAAATCGGTTAACTTTGTACGCTTAGCCAACTGAAGAAATGCATGACAACGATCTAACAGTATCTATTTGTATCATTACATGAACTAGTAAGAACATGTTAAATATTGAAATGAAATTAAATTATCTCACTAATCAATTAAAAGAATGGACCAGGTGGGTTTTTAACTCTTTAATTTTCTACATTCATTGTTTGGATACTTAACTATTAAAGGCAGTGTATAACTAGAAATTAGTACATTTCTATATTCGTAGGTAAGACGGGATAGAAAATCAGCATTAGCATGAAAACAGTTATACATTACAGTTATTTTCTTGGCATTTGCAAATGTACTTGAACTTAAGATTGCGATACAGGAAGGTTCAAAGGTTTCTTATAACAGTATTAAAAATTTTAAAACTATTTAATCTTGATATTTTATGTCAATTTATTCATATTTAAGAAAATAACAAATATTCTTATAAAGCAAGACAAAATATGAACAAGTAGACTTATTATGTCATTAACTAAATAGTATTAACTTATATCGTAAGAATAAAAAACGTATCATCTACTTATTGCTCTATGATTTTACTCTAAGTCTTTTTAGGTAAAACTTACAGATAAATACATATAAATTTAATATTTAAATTTAAAATTGATTTTAATATTTAAATTATACTTTATTAATAATAGGTAATTAGTTATATAAAAATAAAATCACATTAAAGATACTTTGTGAAATATGGATTAGTTCATTATATTCGTTAATAAAATTTTTTTTCATAAATAAATGGAAGTTAAACAAAATACATTTCTAATCATTCAAGATACGCATATACAAGATGTGCTATTCATGTATCATACATAATGCCTATATCCTTTAATTATTTCATATAAGTGTAGGTATTATGAAATAATATTTGATTGAACATGTTAGGATAAATATTACATGTAATGAATTGAATAAAAATACAACCGGTAGAATATGATAATTACACAACAAGCAGTGATTTACAGAAGTGACGGAGTAACGATACTGCTATTTTAACTACAAAAGTATACGATTATTTATTACAGTTTTAATAAATAGAATTTACTTATAATATTTAACTTATGAAAATATTTTTTATTTTGAACTGTATAAAAAGTATATCTATTATTTAGCTCTAGAATATTCAGATTTTATTCCTATAAATTTTTCTTTATCTAAAATGATCATTATAAAATTTTTGGTATAATAAAATTGGTATAAAATGTTTTACTTTGAAGATACTATTTCTAACACAATAGAATTTTTTCTTGATAGATCTACATTCTGCTAAATAATGTACGAATAAATTATATCCTAAACTTGTACAGTTTTCTAATACTGAAAATTAGATATAATTATTAGATTGTTGAAGAAACAGTAATATAGATGTTTTATAATATAAATGCTTCATTTACAATTTTGAAGTTACGTGCCTATTCTCTAATTGAAATCGAGAACATTTTTTAGCGATGTTTTCTGCTTAACTGACCAAAAAATGTTTATTACTTTTGGCTAAGTTTTCTATCTAAATAAAATTTGGTTCTATATGCTGGTGACTAGTATAAAATTTCAGTACCAAAACTCAGTTATTCAATTTCTTACTCAGTTATTACTTTATTTAATTAAGTTCAGTTCATCATTTGAACAAATCCGTTGAGGGTCAGTGGAGGGTATTTGTCACGCTATTTTTGAGCACATTAATTTTTGAACAATTAAAATACTCGCTATTTTTGTCCAATTTTCACAATTAATAAAATATAATTTAGCCAAGTTTAATGGTAAAATTATTCAAGCATCTGGTGAGACCAGATTTAGTTTTTAGATTATAAAAAATGGTCGGAATTCTATAGCAGTAGATGAGACGGATCAATACTGTTCGAATTGGACAAACATTTTAATATAAATCAAACCATATTGTAACGAGGAATATATATTTCAGAGAAGTAACTATCGATTTTTTTTAATAATACCTGGGGATTGTCGTATTCTACTATTCTACCGTGGTCCATCACCATAACCTTATCGCAGTCCATAATAGTATTCAATCTGTGAGCTATAATTAGCACAGTACAATCTTTGAATTTCGACCTAATGATCTGTTGTATCACAGCGTCGGTGTGATCGTCAACATTAGCACTAACTTCATCAAGTATTAAAATCTTGTTCTTTTTCAGTATGGCACGAGCCAGACATAATAGTTGACGCTGACCAGCGCTGAGATTATTTTGATCCAGAATAGCATCTAGAGAAGTAAAGCTACTGCTTAATTCCACCTCTTCTAGAGTAGCCCAGAGAGTGGCGTCGTCAATTGTTTCAAGAGGATCGAGATTTTTCCTCAGTGACACAGAGAATAGCATCGGTTCTTGAGGAAGAATTGAAATTCTATTACGTAGATACTCTAATGACATGGTTGATATATCTAATTCATCTATATAAATCGAACCCTCGATTTTACCCAATCGAAACAGCGCCGTTATTAATGATGATTTACCAGCTCCAGTTCGTCCAATTATACCTATCTATGAATGTCAATCTTTAATTAACGAGTTGTTCAGAATTTTACAGTCAAACATTAAAAATTGAATATTAATGCTGTTTGTACAGTTGGCAAGAATTAACATTCTGAATTTTCAATTTTTTCCACGTAAAAATATTTGAATTAGATTTGAAACATAAATTTAAATATAATAAAATAATTGATAATTTAGTAATACTCTTTAGAACTTAGTTCAATGATTGGTTTCGATAAAATTTTATAAAATTCAATATTTTTAATGACTTATGTTGTAAATATCCTAATGATTCTTATATAATATATTTACAATAGAACATATTTACAATAAATATTATATCATACAAGTATTTCTTGTATATTATATATTAATTTACAAACGAATATTTTACTTTGAATTTTACACAATATATTAGTACCTTTGTTCCAGCTTCAATGATGACGTTTAAATCTTTTAAAATTGGTGTATCATTTTGAAAATATCTTAACCATACATGTTTGAGCATTATTTTACCCTGTAAAGGCCAAGTATTAGCAGGATTTTTATCAGTATTGCTCTTATTTTCTTGTTTCAATCCAGTATATTCAAAAAGTCTTTCAACAGAGATCATTTGTGTCTCTATGTCTGCACTTACAGTTATGCCCCTGCCTAAAATGCCACAAAGTATTAACACTTGTGTAATTGCCAGACCCACATCAGCGCCAGCAGTTTCAGTATTACTAAAAATTACAAAACCATAAGTAATGAAAGCAGTGAATAACGCCGTTATTAAGTTTAACCAAAGGCCGTAGGCTATTAAAGCGAATTGTGAAATTGAAGCAGCGGCAGTATGATTATCTTGACGTAAATCAAATATTTTACAAGCCATTGATTGTGCTCGGCGGGAGCGAATTGTTAGAATTCCGGCAAAAGTTGAATTGACGTGTTCAAATATTGGACTTTTGGCTAAAATATAAATAATATGGAAATAAATTAATTTTCGTTAATTAGAAATGCAACTTTATTGAGTCGACAAGTAAAATAAATCCAAAATAAAATAAGTAATATTTATATTCTAAAATATTACCTTGACCTTCCAATCGCATAATTGTTCGAGATGTTTTGATAGCTATAATTCTGCCTTTCCAAAATAAAAATCCCATAACCATAATAGCCATTATGGACCACTTATTGATCATCACGACTTGAAATACTACGCCGAGTATAATGAACGCAAATTCTACGCTCTCAAGCATCATTGCTTGCAACCTTTCATCCGTAGTTCCTATATCTTTTGAAAATCGATTTAGAATGCGACCTATACAATATAAATAATAAATTATTAACTATAAAATATTCAGTACCTAAACTAAAAAAATGTCTATATACCAGAATCATTAGCTTCAAAAAATTGCATGGATGACTTTAGCAAGGAGGAAACCATTTTGTTATGAATTTTTTCATTTGATTTGTTACAAGTGGTACTAAATAATAACATTTTTACTACAGAAATAATCATGATTCCTCCTATAAACGCTCCAAAAATCGAAATTGCTTTATATGGATCAATGTATTCCGCTAGAATTACGTTTCTGAACGGTTGGGAAATTGTTCTATTAATATTTGTGTCCTGCTTTCTCGTCCTAAAAATTACAATTATATTGATTTATCTTTATGAATTATTATCTTAAATAAGACCTTACCAAGCTGCAACAAAATAATCAGAGCCACAACACAATATTTGAGAAAATGCAAAAGCTACGAATGTTGATAAAGGTAAACAGACACCAGCAGTTGTGAAATACTTCAAATACATATATTTTCCTTTTATGTTAATAGCTTTTTGTTTCTTGTTCCATTCTTTTTCTTTCAGATTCTTCACGTTTTTTAAAGATTCAAGTAACTTATCCGTTTCTTGACAATCTTGTTTATCATTTGACTTTGAAACAGAACATTTGATATTATTCTTCTTAATTTCATAACTATTATGGTGTTCTGCTTCATTCAATTTATTACATTTAGAATCCTCATTATCTTCTTGACATTTTGGAAAATTTGAAAAATTTCCTTGGAAACTAATAGTTCCCTGTAGATAGAATAATATTTAAACAAAGTTGCTACTTATTTATTGAATGAAACTATCAAACATAAATAATTCATACATTATCAATTAAAATGATCTGGTCGGCTTCTTTTAAGTATTGTTCTTGATGAGTAATCAGGATACATGTTTTACTTTTTAATAACCTTTTTATACAATCGTCGAACAAACGTTTACCAACTCGATTGTCCACAGCTGATAATGAATCATCTAATAGATAAATGTCAGCGTCCTTGTAAATTGTTCTATAAAGATGTATGAAACTTAAAATCTATACATATGCGTTACTTGCATCTTTTGTTTTTTTCGATTACATATTACCTGGCTAAATTAATTCTGGCACACTGGCCAACACTGAGAGTGGCCACACTTTCGCCTACGATAGTTTCATCGCCATTAGGGAGCTGATCAAAATCTTCCAATAGAGCGCAGGCCTTTGTAACTTCTTCATATCTCTGTTTATCGTACAGTTCGCCAAAAAGAATATTATTTTTAATTGTCTCTCTAAAAAGCCACGGCTCTTGACTTGAATATGATACATTACCAGAGATGAAAAGTTCACCCTTTGTTATTTTCAGTTCGTCCAGCAATAATTTCAATAAAGAACTCTGACAAAATTAATATAATCATATAATTATATAATTAATTATTTAGGTTAAAAAAATGTTTACTTGAGAAAAGCAGAAAAGTTCATCTATTTATAAAAAACAATCATATGTTATTCCCTTCGCTTGAAATTCTAATAATTGAGCAAATGCACTTAATTTCAGATCAAGCTATAACAAAAGTTAAGACCTTTTCATTTTAATTTTTCGCTTTGTTTCATTTATATCTCACCAAACTACCTTTCCTGCACCTACTGGACCAGTGACAGCATATAATAAATTCTTGCTTATGCAAAGATTGATATTATGTAACAAATTAACTTCTGAATTTTCGACCAATGAAGCACTCACTCCTTTGATCGATATAAGTTCATTCTCGTCTTTTAGTTGCAAATATTCGATACTATGTATTTTTTCATCAATAAGTAAGAAAGCCTGTAATATATTCAAAGCATTACTACATAAATTTGAATGAATAAAACCGTTCAGGTTTATATTTAGTATTATTTTCCACGCTCATCACTTTTGATTCATCAATGTATGACATTTATATACAAATCGAATCTCTTTTCATAAGTCAATTAAAAATATTTCTGTCACAACAGTATATTTTACCTGCATCCTCCTGATTGATGCAACGGCCTCAGAAAGTGTATTCACGGATCGTAGAAAGTAAGAGCCTGTCATTACGCTCAAGACGTTGAAGTACTGCACGAGAGTAAAGACCGTGTAAGCCGACACACTATTGCCTTGAAGCACGTAGATCATGATCGCGATAAATAGTGGTATGCGTTGCGTGAATGCCATGATACCCCATAAAATACTCTTCAAATAAGCTGCTTTGGCAATGACGTTCATCTCGCATCTACGTGGTAAAATGAAAACAAATAATTAAAATAATTAATTTTCGATAATCTGCTTTTTTGAATCCTTAAATATTATTCATCTGTTCCCGAAGTTTATAATATGTATCATTTTTAATAGATTTTTTTATTCAAATATAAGTAAATTTTTTTCTAAAGATTTGAAATATATTTTAATAAGCAGTCCGAACTGAAACCAATAGATAGCCATGTCAAGCAATATTTTACATTTCAAGGAAAGCTATTCTATAATTTTGAAGAAACTTCTATTTGTTTATATAAAGAATGCCTTACGATTTTAAACTTTTACAAGATTTTGATCCAATAAACGGATAATATGTTTAAATTCCTTTTAAATTACTGGCCTATGATTGACAGTAATGATTAGTGTTTCTGAACTACTCTACACTTGGAAAAATGAAAAAATGTAACCAAATCAATAGATTTTTCACTGTTGTACATTTAAAGAGTACATATTTTATTTGATATAACAATAAATAAGTATATAGTTTGTTAATAAATTCTCAAATGTTATTTATAAATAATTCTTAAATAAGGATATAGTTTATTTGTTATGCAGAATTCAGTTCTCCAACTGTTACTCAAGCAATCTTTCAATTTTTCTTCTAAATTAAAATTTATGCAAAAAATTATTTGTAGTTTATCTATACTATATTGTTAGAACTTTACTTTACATGAAAGGGAAAGTTCTTTTCATATACATTAAGTATGTTGTATGTAACAAGTTGCGATAATTATCTTTTTAATATTTATGTTATATTCTTGTCAAAAAATTCAAATAGTAAACTTTTTGTGCACACCGTATGTGGCCCTCGCCATTACTATTTTTCAATAAAACGAACGATTAAATGATAGAATATTATAGGAATAAAAAGTAAAAATTGAATGAAATCTATAGGAAATTGTAGCGTGTCATCACGTGTATATATATATATATATATATATATATATATATATATATATATAATATTATATACAGTACATTACGTATATATATATATATATATAACCTCCTGGCCAAAACGACCAATTTCTCGAACGGCTGTTCCCAGGTGTGCATCTTAATCACACGTATACCGTGAATAATTTCCCCGATCAGCATTAGTCGCTCGTCAGTTCTAGCGGCTATTTCACGACGTAAACGCGCGATAACGGGCCCGCTGAGTGCTGAAAAAAATGTAATCGTTCAATCATTCATGAACGCTGTATTATCTCCTCGTACGCGCTTTACATATATATATATATATGATACACTGGCTTGAATGGTCACCTTGTACCGGGACTGTTAGCAGCAAAAGTATGGCGACTCCCGCCAGGGCGGCCCATTGTCCAACGTTTCGCCAGATTAAGTAGGTCACCAGAATTACTTGTATCGGCAGTATCCAAAGTGTGTGAAGTAAGAGGAAACCCAATTCTAGCTTGGCGACATCATTCGATAGTAGGTTGATTATTCGTCCGGCAGTCACTTGTTTAGTCAAGTGGGGCAGTTTCATAATCTGAAAATTAGAAAATCCTATGTATTTATAAGAAAATAAGCGTACGTTTATTAAATTTTTCAGTAAATACAATCGCCAGCTCTTATTTTATATCTATTTCATAAAAGAATTGTTTCATGACGTTAATTTGTATAAATAAATTATTATTATTATTGATCTTGAAAGATATACATAAAAAATTTCGAATCATTTCGATTCTTAAATATAGTATTATATATAAATATAGATTAGAAACTTCTATTACTGTAATATTTATTTAATCAATAAATAAAAAATTCACCATTCACGTTATAATTTAAATATAATATATATATATATATATATATATATATATATATATATATATATATATATAGAATTAGAATTAGAATTAGAATTAGAATTGTATTTATTAGAGCCTAAGGACTCGTGGTCCTTCATATGCCAGAGAGAGAGAGAGAGAGAGAGAGAGAGAGAGAGAGAGAGAGAGAGAAATATAGAAATGAATTGTAGAACTTTACATAAAATCTAAAAGAATATATCTTGATTTATTTTATCTTTTTCAAAATGTTTTTGAGAGAATGCTATTTTTCTATAACAGCAAATCGAAATCAAAACAAAAACTTAAAATAGTTCTATTTTTATTGTTACGATCCATAAAAAAAACAGTAGATCATGATTTTATCGAAATAAGAGAAAAAAAAACGAGCTTCAATTAGCATTTGATATTAAGGTTTACGCTGTATATATGTATAATTGACCAATATGTTGAAAGTCTGCAGTAATTTCATTTTTGAACATATAAAAATATATAATTTTCCAATAATTATAAGCAAAAATTTTCTAAGAATTATCACGGTAGCAAAGGTTCTGCACAAACTCAGAGAAAGCTTAATATGTATTGTTAAAAGTGTCATATACCATTAACTGCGATTTCATTCGCTTGTGGAAGATGAAATGCCTTTATTTATTAACTTTCAATATTGTTCAGTTATCTGAATACATGTTTAGATCCGAAAAGGTATATTCTGTAAATTAAAAGAAAAAAACTAGGGAATATTTTACGTGTTTTTTTAATGCGGATCATAAGAAAATGTATGCAGAAAATGTATAAGAAAATATGTGCAGATTGGATTTTCATAGTGAAAGCTATAAAAAATGAATGAATATAAAAATGAAGATACACCTGGCAATTTCGAATATTTGAAAAAAAAATGTTTCAAATACAAATTATAAATGCTTTTAAAATGCATATTTTATTTTCTATATATTTTTATTCTACAGAAACGATGTTTTTGTGAGAAAAATGAAATTGAAGATTAGCATTTCCAATGAAAATGAGTCAGAACCAGTAACCATACATATGTCTATACCTAAATTTTATACAAATTATATTTGAAACAATTTTTTAAATGCTTATAATTGTTAGATACAGCATGATTTGTATGGGGTTTTCATAATTTCCACCGTGAACATTTGCGTAGATTTCCACTACAGCAAATTCATAATTTTTCAAATACTCTATTTTCAAAAACTATCCTAATTTTGAAATAAAAGATCGAGATTACGGTTTTTACTCGTATGTAAAGACAACGACACTGCGGAAAACGTCCCAATTTATGCATATATGTCTATTAAAAAATCCTCGCTTATTAGACCGCCGCCTACCTTGCGATAAATGAGAGAGGCGCAAGCGACCCTCGCGCTTATGCCTACGCTACGCATGCCGAGGAGCATGTGGCCGAACAGCACTTGGTCAAATATCGTGAGTGCGACGAAGGCGGTCGCGTACACGTATGCCTCCGAGGTGCTCGAAGTCGAGCGCTCGTCGAAGTGCCAGATCAGCAGGCCCATGGCGATCGGCTGCATGGTCCTAAATATAATATTTGATCAGAACATTTTATATTATATTGTATATTTTCAATAGGATCATAGGTTTGGAATAATCATTATTATTATGCTCTGAAAGTAGGAAAAATATATTTGAATTAACGCGAAAACATAACATTTTCAGATTTATCTATATATGAAAATGTCGTTTTATTGAATTTTATTCGAAAATTTTATTGGAAATTAGAATAGTTTCAAATTAAATGAATTTTGTGTAAGAAATTAAAAAAATTAGCGAAAAATATTCAAATAATTTTAAATCCTGACATCAATGTTTCAATAAATTAAATTACATTATATTGTGCTTGAATACAAAAGAAATTACCTAGTAACTTACTATAGCTTAAATTATGATATTCAATTCATCTCTTCTTTGCAACCTTTCAGTTTTTTAAATTACACAATACATCATTAAAAAATAGTTTAAAAACAGTAATAAAAACTAATACTAATCAAATGAATATTCTAAAAAATTAATAATAATAATAATGGATTTAGTGAAAATGGATACTTAAATCTAATATTACTGTAATATAATCGATATAAATGTAGTAATTTCTTAAAAAATTATACAATATCTATTTAATTTCAAATCATTTTAAATTCAAATATTTAGAAATATCATGAATGCTCTTAAGCTAGAGAAAAATATTTTTGAACTAGTAACAAAATGTTATATTGCACGATTAACCGAATCTATAATGATCAAATAGAAATTTCTTATTTTATACAATATTTATTTTAAAATATTTTTATTTTTTAGTTTTTTATTACTAAGTTCATTTTTCACCTCTTGGAGAAAATTGGTGCTCCGGTGATATGAGCCTCTTATTGTAAGTTTACTGGATAAAAACTTTGATTTATTGATTTAAGGTAGCTCGAGCATAAACAGCATCATCGGAAAATTACATGAAACAAGTCTTGAATATTTTATAAAACAAAACTACAGATTTTGTTGGAGTTGAATATTTCACGAAGATTAACTAAATTTTCTACTAATATAGGAAGATATACTTGACTTATAAGAAATCTTACCATAATTTTATTAATAATTACTATATTTGTATAATAATTTTTAATAAATATTCTACTAAAAATTAGTATATTTATTATAAAATGTCGCATAATTCAAGTGTATCGCATTATTCGTAAAAAGTATAGTCATTTTTCATGAAACAATTACTCAAAAATATTTTTAGCACCTATACTTTAGTGATTAAGTTATTTCTTCAAAGTTTCATAATAATTGTTCGAGATTTTGAAACTAAAACTGATAAGATTAATTCTATACTAAGTTAAACCACGCGTCTCACCGCTAGAGCCTTCAATTTCTTATGTAAATCTTGAACACTGAACTATGGAAACATTGAAAGCTATGAGCGATTTTATAGAAATTCTATACTGATCGGTAAATAAAGTGCATTATTAAAAGATAAAATTAAAAATGAGTAAAATACTTTTTGTCGAATCTATCTTTCCTAAAAATTATCTCGTCGGGGGCGTTAAATAACTGAGAAAAAATTTTGAATACTCGCATACCGTATCTTTGAAATCGTACACGATATACCGCTAAAAATGGAAGATTTAATAATAATTTAATGGCTACTTACTTGAAGAAAAGATGCGAAAGTAGAAAGTGAATCGCATATTTAAGAAAGCGCCACTTGAATGTATCGCGTACGGCCTTCAGCAGACTTGGTTTTCTTCGATTATTCGAGGCCTCGATTACTTCTGCTAACCAGGAACTATTTAAAAATAATAGGCTTAAATCCTGTACTTTTCATAACTTTTGCATCTAAATTATTTAAGATTTTATACTTTTCCAATTCATCAGCAATAGGTTTACTAAGATTTTCAGGCAATACTTCGTAGAGATCCTTTGCTTGGAGATCGTTTTTTTTACCCTCTAAGAATATTGGAATCATCCATCTAAAAAATAAAGGAATTTATTTAATATTTTTGAGGGGGTTACTATGAGCGTATTATTTCGTTTACTTATTTAGAAAATATACTTTATTTGAATTATAATGTATTAAAGAAATCGTATTATTCCGTACGAAAAACAAAATATAATTAATTGAAACTTCGCTGTACACGTCGTCAAACATAATCAATAAATTTTAAAGTAAATACAGACATATGGTTAGTTTCACACAGTTATTTTTTTTTAATCGACTGCATTTTCGACTACTACATTATTATTTTGAATGACAACGAGAGACTAAAAACGTATAAAAAATCAAATTACTAAAAGTGTCAATCTTCTACGCAAACAACGGGCATGAATTACTCAATTTAAAATTTAAAAAAACGAGGATGCGTGATTATTAAAATATTTAATTTTAAAAAAGTCAAAAATGGCATAAAACACCACTTTTTAATTCTAAATTAACGAAAATGCTTTATCGTTCAGCAATATTCTTCATGGAAAATAAAACAGTACATCTGCATGGCCAATGGAATTTCGAGTTGATACATCAGAGTCTCCTTTATGCGAACACAGGTGTTTTCATCGAAGACTATACCGGCGCGAGCTCATTAGCAAGATAGTGGTATAATAATTCGTTAGACGTTCAACGTGCGAATTTGTTAGGTTTTGAAGAAAAACAAAATGATGAAAAATGTACGTCCGTCGCTTCGATGGAGTCATCAATCCTTAATATCAGTAAGAAATTAATTTTTTTTCATGAATTTCGATTGGGTATATTGGCTATTTTAATTAATATTTTGAGCTAAACTCGAGCAGTATTGTTGACTGACATAATCTTCTTCATCGATCGTTTTTCAAAGTATCGCGCTTATCTCTCGAGTTGTAAGCGGCTTGAGTATACATTTTCTATCAGTTTTTCTACATTTAATTATGAATCGATCAAGAAAAGTTACATTGCCAAAAGATGATTTATGCATTGGATACCTAAAAAAAAACACATAAGTACACAATAATTCGCCCAATTATAATAGCGATATAGTTTAGCCTTGTGTCACCATGAATTATATATATATATATGTTAATCGTTTGATAGGATGCTTGAACTTACTTTGATTTTAGATAAAAATTCAGTTTTCCATCTTATTCACCAAGAGAAATTATATAGCTATAAATTATTGATTATTATTCATGGAATAAGAAATTAGTATAAATTTACAATAATAAAAGCGTTTTTAAAAAAATTATACAACAAAGCAAATTTTGTCTTTTACTGGTGACATATTTTCTTTAAATATATTTCATTGCATTATCAGCTAATGCTCAATGAAATCTATTAATTACCCATCATTGTATTCAATTGATCGCATTAAGCTGTTTATAAGCATGGATTGTTCGAAATCGTCATAATTATTTATTTAAACTTTCCTGATTTTTGATTTAATAAAATTGTTTTATTTTTTATGTAAAAATGTTTCGTATAAGATTTATTTAAATAAAATTCATGTTTGTGTTTATAATAACATATCTTAAATAGTATAATTAATTACTTTTTGTTTAATTTATCAATTTAATTTTAGTTGACCGAAACAGTATTTAATATCAACGAATATAATGTCTCGGTAGTTAAACAAATCTATTATTACACATCAATTTATCGTTGAAAAAAAATTCACTTCCTACAATAGTAGTATAATCTTCTACTACTTTTCATGATTAATTCATTGATCATTACGAATGGAAGAAAAAAATAATCGCTTAAATACGTTTTAAGCAATTCGCAGTATATTTACTTTTAAGAAACATTTATCTTTATCGGCTAAATAATGGTCTTTATCTCGTGTATTAAAAAAAAATCAATAATACTTTATTCTTATAAACTTATCCGATCATAAATACTTAAAATGAGAAATATTCTCATTAGTTATACATTAGCTGTAGATTAGTTACATTAAAACAAAAAAAAAAAAACAAAAAATCGAATCGAAATCTATTACCCAAAGAAGAGCCTGCTGAGGAAGTTGGCGGTGAGCTTCGGATTCGGTTTTCGCTCCTGCTTGGCTTCCGTCGTCATTTTGCCGACAACTCGCGCACCGGCGACAAAATTAAAGGAATATTAAAAACGTGGCAGACGGCTCGTAGACAAGACACTTCGTCACATTTCCCGGCGTCTCGTCCAATGCGAGCGACGCTCGTCGCCGGCTGCGAATCTCGCGCTTACTCTGCATCCGATGTACAATGCCGGATGCCGCTGCGCCCTCGCTTTTTCTTATCTCGATAAAAGAACGGCGCCGACGACGATGATAATAATAATAGCAATAATAATTAAAACCGATCGCTGGTTGACTAAAATGATAATGGGCGTCGAGGCCGATGATTTCCTGAAATAGCAAATATTCGATATTATTGAAAAATACTCAAGTTCGAATTGTATTTGGAATTTATATCGTTATGTTCCCGAGGAGTGGTTAATTTATTGGTTCTACTCTTGCGTCGTGAAATTTTCACGGAAACGAGGTATCTAAGTGTACGTGGATTAAAATTTTAAGTAATAGTAACGGAGACCGATCGATATACAGCCAGTCTTGGATAATGCTAATAATTGAAAATAGCTTCTCTCTTCTCTCTTTCAGAATAGAAATTTTCTCGATTCTTGCCTCGTCGATTGCACATTTATCTACGATATCGTTATGTCATATCGACAAAGACATTATTTATGAATGGTACGAGTGTAAAATATATAGAATAAACAAGTGAGAATAAAACATAGAGTCTCGTCACTGGCACTCTCTTTATAATATTTTACGCGCCGATCAATACCTACGTTTATACGCGTGTCAGTCAATTTCAGTAACGTCCGACACATATTCCATAAATCTTTCTATAAATCAATCTTCAAGGCTTCTTCTTCCGTATGTCGAGCCGCGGGGGTGGTTCCCCCGTCGCGGAACTACACTACTGCCGCCTATCCTAAGTCAGATGCACATTTAAGATACACGTATAATAAATTTTTTGTAAATCACTCAAAAATGCTCTTATCATACCATATTGCCTTCGAGTAAATGGTTATATATATATATATATATATATATATATATATATATATATATATATAATATTTCCAAGAAATTTTCATTATCATTTAGCAGGTCTAAAAAGCGAGCATACAATCCTCCATTCAATTATATTGTACAATAGATTATCGTTCAAAATTAACTTAGTAGTTTGGCTATATACTGTGTGCAATATACTTTAATAAATTAAAGTAACAATAAATTATAAAGCACTTGGATATGGTGTGTCGTAAAAATCGAGAACTTCTCTTCGTTGATCAAGCTATTGTTCAAGACTAATACCACCCAAATATAAAAAATTATTACTGCCTAAAATAGCCTATTTAATTCAAATAATATGTAATGTTAAATGATAATTATAATTTTGGAACTATAAACAAATAACAAATAAATCATTTTGATTAATTTTTCGCGATATCGTTGGTAATAATGGGTACATTATCAAAATACTACTTGTGAATCAAATAATTAAAATTAATAGCGAATTATATTACTATTCACATTACGAGTCGATGGTTTATAATAAGTTATATAATGTCAATTTGTACGACAATAAAGTAGAAATTTAACTTTCAAGTTTTAAATAAGATCCCAACTGGAATGCACCATCAAAAAAAAATTAGCCGTTTTCTCGATAAATGTATAATGGGCATTTAGCGAATATTGGATGCTATCACATGTATCTACTTGGTTCAGAATTGCCAATAGTAATGTAGTTCTGCAACCTGATAGGCATGTATATGGGACATGTGCCTTGTAGATTGATTTATTTAAGCATATATGTCAGCTGATTGTTGAAATTAAACAACATATGCCGAATAGTAGGTATTAATCGGTGTATAAAACATTATAAAGACGCTCGTACTCTTTCTATTCATATTATTACACGCAGAATGGGATTTTACTTTATTTATTTCATATTTATTAGAAATAATAAAATAAAATATATCAAATATTTTTACCTTTTACAAAAAGGGGGTAATATACACGATGTATTAGCACTAACGTGCATAATAATTTTAATAATAACAATAACAACAACAACAACAACAACAACAACAACAACAACAACAATAATAATAATAATAATAATAATAATAATAATAATAATAATCAGCAACAACCGTTGAGATAAAACACATGCCGTTCTATATATTGTAACTCCCGACACAGTAGTCGAAAAATATACTACATTTTGTCGGATTACTCGAACTTTTCTTGGTTTAATATATAATGTGAAGTGAGTAAGAAAAACTTACCCTTGTGAAATATTACGAATTATAACAAAAATGTAAGCAGAATATTTGAGATGTTATAATTAATTGCGTAATAAATTTCCATCATGCAAGCTTAACAATTTCTGTAGCTATAATATAATTTTAAATTAAGTAATGCCAGTAATAAATAAACGTCAATTAAACAATGACGCACACTTCGCGGATGATGATAAATTTCATCGAAGATAATAGTAAGACACAATAATACTAAAGAATAATTAAAGATAAATTCTTATGTGGAATGCAAATAATTTTCTCCTACTGTTTAAAATAAGATATACGCGCAATTTATACACATTAATATGTATATCAATTAAATCTATAATTTCTCTCAATGAAACTTTGAGAAATATATAATTGATTTTATTTTACATCTAGAATAATTTCATTTTCGATAGTACTATTCTCTAATATCTATTAGAGGATTAATCATAAACAATAACTAGCTTACTAGTCGAAAAATAATACTTGATATTTATATTTTTTCTTGATGTATTTTAATAAATTTGATATTAGTATAGTTCAAAAATGCAATCCCTAAAATTTTTTAAAAAATATACAGGATATTTGTAAATATTGTAAATAGTATGCAGAAAAAATAACATTTACATTATTATCATCTGCAACAGATTAATAAATCATTATTAAACTATTTCGTCTAGTGTATAGGCTATGGCTATTATATATATATTATTCATTTATATATTTATTATTTTAGGTTGAGAAAAATCAGGAATCTTGATTCTTAATATATTTATATATAATATTGTACACATAATTAGTTCTATCCAAAAATCAGTGTAAATAATCATTGACTGCTGGCACACGACACCTAGTTCTATTCAAAACTCTATATTAACATAATGATTGGTGACTTATATACAGAGTCGACTTCGTATATAAAAAGACTGCGAATGCGAGTTTCTTAGTAACCTACCGGGGAATTCATTCTCTGAAACTTACCACGTGAATATTAGATCGGTTGTATAACTTTTTCACTTGCATTTTCAGATGGTAGAAAAATAATGGGACAGTTTCCCTAGCAACTAGGTTTCGTTTTATTGTAGAGCGAATTATTTAGACTGATATGTGAATACAGAAAAATAAAATATTTTAAAGTTCCGTAACATGTGTTTGAAGTATAAATAAAAAATTAAAAGGACTAATCCAAATCACACAGCAATGAAATAATAAAGCCTACCGTTATCTTATCCAGGAATCCGTACTGGTATAGCCTTGGATAAAACATCCGAGTTCATGTAAAGAAGACTCTATGTAGTAATTGCTAAGTACAGTGCCAACATAAAGGTTTATTTCTCTACCATCAGTTAAGTCTTTATTATTTTCATACATCAGCGTTATGAGTCTAGATATTGCATTTATATGAATGGCATCGTTATCGCTAGGGAGACTTTTTGTGCGTTTTTATTGTACGTTTAAAATTGAGATTTCGAAAGTTCCTATATCCGTAAAATCATTTGTATACTGGGGATTTAAGGAAATTTCTACAATTGTCTTAGCGAGCAGTCCACGCTGGCAGGCTTGGACGAAGCATTTTTGTTCACGTAGGCAAGAATATAGTTATACTTAATACACAAATATGTTTAAAAGCAAAGATGGCGCCTTAAATTATTATCAAAGAATATTTATTTATCCTTCAATATTTATATTTTCACTTCAAATGAATCCTCTTCAGATAAAATGTATACCTCTATCAACGCCTTTTCTAATTCTCAAAGTACTTTTGATAAAAATGATTTAGTATAACTGAACAATAGTTACAAATCTCAATTCTTTCAAAGATGAATCTTTAATATAGGTAAACTTTAGTTTAGTTTAGGGAGATTTTAGTTTTAAGAAAACTTAAACAAATGAAAATCCCGTGAATGAAGAGGCATACGTATAGTGTTGTTTTGGGCCAAAAAAAAATCACAAGCAAGACAATGTAATTGAGCAGATGTATTGTCGTAATCCAAAAACAATAAATCACTTTTTGACAATTCTGGACATTTTCATACAGCTTCACGTAAAAACCTAGGCATATAATCGAACTATCTCTTTTATGGTCTTTATTCTACTGAGCTTATTATTATCGCTTAGTTATCATCATGTTGGTTATTTAAGAATAGTTGATCAATGCTACTGTGACTAGATGCAACGTTTCTTCTGATCAAAAGCCAGTTGTTTCGAAACAAACTTGACTAACACACGTCTCGTGCTCAAAACATCAGAAATCATTGCATGACACAGAAAACCGATCTCAAAAATCCACAGAAATTTCTGGAACAATGATTGGACGATTGTTCATAACAGTTCTATTTGCTGCTTCAACTTATATTTTATTTATTCCCGAGCTGCTGGGGCGATCAAAACGAGGCTCGTCATTCATATATTATTGATCATTTTGGATGTGTTACTGTCGTTACGTACGTTCAAGTTCAAGTAATTTTAGAGTACTAAATTGCTTTTTTACACTTAATACCATATAAATTTTTTGAACCATTGTTTTTGCAAGCAGGAAATTTTCAAGTGGTTTTCCAAATTCAAAAAGTTATCTAAATTTTTTAACACGCTTCGTAGATATTTTAGCCTTTTATCATCAATAAAACATTGTTTGATTCAGGTTTTGTTAGAACTGACCAGTTAAAAAAATTTGTAAATATTATACATAAGGAAAGACGCATAAATTCAGAACAATACAAATTTTTATTCATGTAAAATGACTAATTTTAATTTATTTATTCAAGTTTTGAAACATTCTCAATTTTTACAACAAAAAAAAACAGCGTTAAATAAAAGATAAAGCAAACGTATCGACTTCATAAATTCCTGAGTTTAGACTCCATACTTAAGTTTAGGTACTGGAAATCCGCAACCTTCACGAATTTGGTACAAAAATTCGTGACTACATTTTTAATTTTATTCAAATATATATTATAAAATATATTCATTAGCTCTTACAGGATAAGTAAGTTTTTATTAAAAAAAAAGTAGATTAAATTTCAGTAAAAATACATAAAATTATTAAGTTAATGTATCATTCTATGCGTCATCTTATCAATAAATAAATCAGTCGTTGCATTCAGCTCGATTATCTAACTCTTCTCTTTATTTGAATACTCTTCCACAACAAATACTTTTCTTGTTTAAACGCTTTATCCATTGGTAACATCAAAAATTACATATACATCGTATACGATTTATTGACTATAACGCCCGCGCTTAAAAATACTTGAATTTATCAGTGAGTGTATAGCATTATAAATAAATTGAAATATCAACGCATTACGTACCTTTTTAAAACTTAGTTAAAAACATTTATCAAAGTGACTATAATAAGTAACGATATTAATATTTTTCAATTTAAATAAATAAACGTCAACTTGAATTGCATACATCCATCAATACAGTAAAGAAAGTATAAATGTAATAAGAAATGTTACTATTCTTGACAATAGATTCTATCGGTTATTTTCTATAATAGGGAACTGAACTTGGCAATTTTTTCAAATTAATTTTAGCTGAAGTTCAGTAGCTTAGACCATACCATCAAATTATCATAAGTAGAAAAGATATCATGATGTAGAGTTTGGTTAAGAAAATTTTAATGGTTAATCAGTACTGATGCCATAATACGATTTTAGGTCAATAATCTCTCTTAACCTATATATATATATATATATATATATATATATATATATATATATAATATTTAATTGCTTAAGTGAATTTTTTAATTTTCTTAAGAAATGATAGCTTATTGTAAAATACTAATTTTACTTAACAGATTTTTTATTTTGTATACTTCTTTTTTTAATTCACTTTTTCGTGCGCTCTAGACTAATATTATATATATATATATATATCATATTTTAATAATGTAAAATTTTATTTTACAATAAGCTATCATTTCTTAAGAAAATTAAAAAATTCAGTTACCCATAGGTATCCGTATCTTTCTATCTTTCAGTATCTGAAGTAGACACTTAAGCGCACTTAAGTATTAAATATTTTGCTCTTTTGGGCCTGTGCTAATTCGCATATTGGCTATTGAATGTTATGCTCTAATATTTTGAATAACTGACGCCAACTTACTTACGTCAGAAGTATAACTTTTTACTATATAGAAAGGGAATATTGATGTTTCGTATCTCGACTAGTGTATATATTTGATAATTATATATTATATAATTTTCGATTATAAATTAAAATAACGAGGAAATGAACTATATTTTTAGAGAGAATTAGAATTAGAATTAAAATTTTATTTATTCAAGCCTAAGGACTCGTGGCGAGAGAGAGAGAGAGAGAGAGAGAGAGAGAGAGAGAGAAAGAAAGAGGAAGGACGAAATGCCAAAAATTATTCGTAATACCGTATATGACTTTTTTATAATAACAAAGCCGCTCTGTTAATAATATTTTTAACAACTTATTCATCCTTTTTTTGTAATACAGAAGATGAAAAAAACTTATTATATCAATTGATTCTTTCCTCGATACAATGAAAAAAATTAATTATATCTCTTTTTCATAATTAATGACCTTATTTATCGATCAGTAATACAATGCTGGAGATTAACAATGGCAGGTTCTATTCATATTTTATATTCCTCATTGACACGCGAACGATCATCCACACTTATCTTTCAATTAAATGTACATAATCATTTATTTCATAACAGTTATAAAGACATTTTTTATATATAAAAATCACTATATCTAAACATAAGACAGTTAGCATTAATACAATTCATGATCATCTTACATAAAGAACGCTTAAATCGATACACTATATATAAATTCGAAAATGGCTTTGGAACAAATAACTTTTTGAAAAATTCCGTCTATATATTCTTTACTGATATGTCTTTCGCCCTAGCCACTGATTATGAACTGAGACGAAAGCATATAAATAGATGAACGTTAAAATCTGTCTTAAAACGCGATGTTTTACGTTATTTTTAAATGATATTTATATCAGACTTTTTATATGACACTAACGCTTTGGAATAGATCTAAAAATTTAGCTTCAGGATCATCACTTCATCTTTTTTCTACATCTGGTATTGTTCTACCCCCCCCCCCACACATAAAATAGTCATCATCATGGATATGATGATTTTTGAATATTATCTGAATATTATTTGAATATTACACTGATATGATGATATTAATTTGAAACTTTTTATAGTACAATATTTGATTAACTTTTAACAAAATTTTTTTGTAAATTTATTGATTATTTTATAATTAAAATTTAATTGTAAGAGAATAACTGCAAGAATTATTAATGTTCAATAAAATATTATTATTGTTGTTGTTATTGTTGTTGTTGTTATTACAATCGTGTAATAATGAACATGTAATTTGTAACTTATAGTACTATATAGTAGTTATCTTTAATCTTCAGTATAAAAAGTTCATAAGAAAATATTAAATAAATAAAATTTTAGACATCTAGAGATGTAGATATATTTTTGATAATATTAAATTCGATAAACATAATTTTCATTTAATAATATTATAAAAACGAATCTTTTAAAATTAAGTAATTTATAGTTTCTGATATTTAATTTAATTATTATGGTACTTTAATAAATGCATTTCCTTAATATTTTTATTTGTTTATGATAAGTAGAATTGTTAAAAATATGTACAGGAAATACAAATAAGAGTGGCTAAGGCATGTTTGAGGCTTGCATACTAAGGGTGCATGCTAATTCATCGTGAAGTTCAGAAAATGATGTATACTCGAATAGCTTAAGTTGGGAGCTTTCAAATTTAGTATTTAAGTATCGTATCGACAATTTTTTACATGGATTCCTATCTCTGGTTTTATCAAAACTACCACCTTTCGACTGCCCCTACATGCCTTCAAATTAGATTTTTGATCAAATCTTTACTTTAACTTTAAAAACTTGTGTTCTAACCATGAATTTTGTAAACTCAATATGATATCTACGTACTCAATAACTAAAAAAACAGCATTTCTGAATGGAAAATATAAACAGAAAATCTAAACAGCTGTAACTATAATATAATTAATCAATATTGTGTTTTCTAAAATTATTGTTCTGAAAAAATTATCGAATCACTGCATTATGATTTTACGTCCTAAATTTAAATTATATATTTAACACAATAAAAACAATAATTTTTAAGTACTTTTTGCAATTAAACTCTGGATAGAAAAATATAAATATATATTAAAAATAATATTCGACATGTAATTTGAAAAGTTCCTTCTTATATATAAGAAGGAATAAATATTGCAATATAAAAGTATTATTTATACACATAATTATATATGCTTACCATATAAGTTAGCCCCGCAGAAAAAGAAGAGGAGCCTCGAACGTTATTATTATACGCACAAAGTCCATCGAGACTAATATATAAAATCCGTAATATCGACGAAAATTGTTACGATAAAAAGTACCTAATGAATCGCGCGCAGCATTTGACAGTCGATAGAATTCTCGCGCGTCAGTCCAAATGAGACACGTCGAATCTGCATCGTGCAGCGGCATGTATATATATATACACACATACACAAAATAATCGTATGATTCCGCGAAAGGCAATATTCTCGACGTCTGCTACAGTTGACAGTTGAAACGTCCGCTCCAGCTTCTCAATGCTGTATTATAATCCAGGCACCACAGCGCCGGGCGCTGCATACATATATTATATATCTGCCTTTAGGATTTCTCGGGTCGAAGATCTCTGTCTGATGCGTATATTAGATGCGTACAGTGCGAAAGGAACGACCGACGGTTGAGTTATATAGTCCCCTATACAGGAGAGAGAGAGAGAGAGAGAGAGAGAGAGAGAGGAGAGGGAGGGAGAGGGAGAGAAAAAGAGAGCGCGGTTGGGGGCGACAAAGTGGCATTAGGCCGCCTGTCCATCAGAGCTTGAGGGTATAGAAAGGAGCGCAAGCGATGATTGATGACACACACGCGCGCTCGCACTGTAAAGAGGAGAGAGCTTGCGGAGAAATGCACGAGATGTATTCGTTGTTGTTATGATTATTATTATTATTATATCGTGTGTTTCATCGCGAAGAGTAGCTACATAGCAGTGCCCTCATCGCGACAGATGCGGCAGACTGCAGGGCCAAGGGCACGCTTTCGCTTTATGTTTTCTTTCGCGCGTGCAAAACATAAGGTAGAAGAGGGGGGTGATTCCCGGAACCTTTGCAAAGACGCGAATGCATAAAAATTTTCTAAATCTATTTTCGGATTCTCAATCATTATATTAAGAATTTAATTAAATATTTGTCGATTTTATAATATCAGGATGATATATGGCGAATTTCTTTTTGCATATTTAGCGTATAGAAACTTTATTCTAATTCCGTATCTCGTACCTTATTTAAATAATTCAATTGTTGATAAAAGTTTTTTGACAAATTTTTCGTTTTTTCAATCACAAAAGTCATGTTCAGAAGGTCAAAATACACTTTAAAAAATCTAGAGGAATATATATTTTTTTGAAACAACAACGAAATTCTGTTTCAAATATATTAATTAAAATTGAATATGTAAATTCAAAATACTTAATTAAAAAAAAGAAGAGAGTTCGTCAAATTACCATATAAACTAATGAAAAAGCTATATATATATATATATATATATATATATATATATATATATATATATATATATAGAGAGAGAGAGAGAGAGAGAAAATACTCAATCTTCAAAATACCTAAGAAATTCGCTAATTGAAGCGATACTTTGTAATCATAAGTTTGTAATATCTCGAATTTTATTACATATATCTTTGAATTTTACAAAATGAAACTCATTTTATTTTATTTTATTCCATGAAAATGTATATCTCCGTTTTCATTTAGGGAAATTAATTATGCATAATTATTTTCACCTCATAATTTAGAATACTAAAATATGTTTAAAAAATCTTGGTCGATCCATGCCCTTTGGGAAGCTTATTTTAGTACTTGTGAATTATAAGTTAAAGTTTTAAAGTAGGAGAACCCTTATTGTTTCCTCCAAATTTATTTTTTGTAATTAATTTTATGGCAGTAGATATTTTCATAGTACCCTGGGATATTTTTTGGCCCTTTTTTATCTGGTATATATTTTTTCGTATGAAAAAGTGTTATTTTATAACATTGGTTTTATAGCTTAGATTTTAATAAATAACATTAACATTTCAACCCCAAAATTTGATATATAAATTTTTTGAGCCGAATAATCCGCAGAAGGTGGTATAGTTCCATTGATAAGTCAAATGATTAAAGATTGAGGTACAATACCTGATTAGATCAGCGTAATGTTTAATTTTTTTAAAAGGAGAAATTACTGAATAGCTATAAGAAGCAATACGAGGTTTAGGCTTAAACGATCTCAAAATTATCCGAAAATATAAAAAATATCTATAAAACGAATTTTAAGGAAATAATATCGGGTCTCATTAAAAATATTTTAATTTTTAATTCAGAAGCCCTAAAATTTTAGTAGGCTCCCAGAAAACATAATATGACCCAATATATTTATTTCAAAATATTATATTTTCCCAACGTATGTTGATTTTAGTGATAATCCTCTTTCAGGCGAGTCTTTTAACTGTTACGGATATATATATATAACATTTAAAATGCCTTTTTTACGAGCTCCCGATGCAATAAGAGACAAACCAATGTCATATTTAGTTTCATTGGATCAAACAATGACGGAATGCGATCGACTTTAAATGAAATACTTTGAATTGTATGAATAATAATGTTTCTTACAGCTAATATAAAGTATACATGTATTAGTAGACAGTAAAACGCATTTAACAGCAGCATTTATTTAATACTTTTTCGATATATTCTCAATAATTAGATAAAATCCATATTTTCTCGTAGACATAAATGGCGTTTATATATTATTAAACTCTTATTTTCATGCGCAGTCCGCGTCCGGCACAGGCTTGGCTTTCATCATTTTCACGGAGGCAATCAACCAGTTTCCGGGCGCCCAGTTCTGGTCCGTGCTCTTCTTCCTCATGCTCTTCACGCTCGGCATAGATTCGCAATTCGGCACCTTAGAGGGCGTCGTCACAAGCATCGTCGACATGAAACTCTTCCCGAACCTACGCAAGGAGATTCTGACTGGTAAGATCATAACAGACGTGGATCTCCCTCTCTTCCTTTCTCGGCTACGGTCTCCGTCAGCTCACCCCCTCTCCCCTTTTCTTAATAAATTATCTCTTTCACTTTGATACGAAGCGAAATCAAAAGTAACTTTGTTCAGTCGTATAATGAGCTGATTGACCCATTCATTTTGTATTCTGGCTCAATAAAGCCTGTTAAGCTTACTTTTTTTTTTATTTATTCGTTAAGCCTGTTTAAAGTCGTTAGGTCAGTTTCTATTATAAATCGATTACAGTTTGCTCTTTACGTTAGTTGTTACGCATAAAATAGAAATATCATCAGAAATGAAATACGATTTTTTTCGTACTCATAATAAACAATTAAAATACCTTATGAATCTCATTATTATGAACGTTTTTAGCTTCTCGCATGCAATGAGCTTAAAGATATCATTTTTATTTTGAATAAATATTGATATTCAGCAAGAATAATCTAAAAATGCATTATATACTGTTTACGCTAGCGCGATGAGTGATTAATAATAAAATATTTATCTTAGGTGGTATTTGCCTTGTCTGCTGTACCATTTCAATGGCATTTGCTCATGGCGCTGGAAGTTACGTTTTCGTTCTATTTGATAATTTCAGCGGTAACTTTCCATTACTCGTCATCGCATTTTTCGAATGCATCGGGGTATCTTATGTATATGGTATTAAAAGGTAATTTCATTATATCATTATATTATTAAGGTTGTGATGAAAAATTTATTCTTTTTTTTTTTAATACAAAAGTAATTCTAGAGTGAATCTACTACCTTTTAGATAATACACTTTTATTAGACATTTAATATTTAAGAAGTTAAATGTGCTATATAATTGTAATATTTCTTCCATAATATTACCCGAACTTTATCAAAATTAGACCAGTTTTGAAATCTAAATTATGAAATGTAAAAATTGTATCAAAGAAACTAAAGATATTCAGTTACTAAAAATATTTAACAATTAAAAATTTTTTGTTTTTTTTTTACAGAAATCGTATTTTCAGTAATTTCAATCGTCAAATATTATGCAAAATGTCTTATTTAAAAGAAATGTGATTATCTTAGAAAATATTGAAATATTATTCTTTTTTATTTTTACGAAAACTTACGTGTAGTAGATCATCGTTGATTGTATTATATCGGCAATTTATAAGAGGATCATTCAAATGAATTAATTTCTATCTCTAAAAAATGTTAGATTACTTTTTATTTTTATAAACCACTCGATTAAATACCGCCGTTTAATTATGCTAAAAAACATATATTATTGAAGAATAAATTACATAAAAGCATTTAAAATTCAGCTAAAGTTTGACTGACGGTTAAATTTATTTAAGTATTTGGTGAGTCCTCTCGATAAACTTTAAAACAATCTAGAATAGATTTAAGTTACTCGGTTATAATACTAATATTTAAAGTTATATAGAAAGATAAAAATAAAATAACATATTTTTTCTTAATAAAAATAATATATAGTAATTATTATAATATTTATATACTTGAAATAAAATAGAGATTACAAGCACCGTACATGCTTAAATTAATACAGTTCTTTCAATTGGATGGCAAATTGGAAAACCAATGCGATCGAGCCTTGAATGAAATACATTTCTAGGCTGATGCAAAAGATGAAAAGAATAAAAATATTTTACATCCACAAATTTGATCCCAGGTTCGCAGACGACATCGAACTAATGACGGGCAATCGCCCAGGCCTCTACTGGCTGATCTGTTGGAAGTATCTCAGTCCATTGGCGATGCTCAGCATCCTGATAGCCTCGGTGGTCGAGATCGTCGTCGAGGGTAGCGGCTATCAAGCCTGGGTGGCGAGCAAAGGCGTCACCGAGAGACTGGAATGGCCGGTTTGGGCACTGGGACTGATCGCGATACTTATTCTGGCTTCGATTTTGTGGATTCCCGCGGTCGCCATCTGCAGGTATATTAGGTGTATAGAAAACCGATCGCGGAATAATTACAACAAAAAACGGCAGTTTTACAACTGACATTGTCGTATGAAAAGATGTGGGAAAATCTAAGGGGGTGGAAATATAACTGCTTGAAATAAAGTATTCATTTGATGCAGTATAATTGTTACCCAGTGTTTCGACCTTTTCACACGATACAACTACTAAATTTATTTGGCTCTACTTTCTTAAAAATCCTGAATCAATTAATAAAAATGGTTTCTTTACAAACTCAACGGCTCATAGTCATAATCTTTTTGCTGTTAATTTTTTTTAACGATGGTCGTGCTTTAGTTTTTGATAGCAGTACTATGCTGATAAAAATTATACAAATTGTATAGTCTTTTGAAATAAAGAATTTAATGATTAGAATAATATCCATCGTTCAAATAAAGTCTTTTAAAGATATATTATTTTGACTACTTTATATTTGCAGCTTCTGTGAAATGATACTTTTTTTTAAGCCATTAATAAAATTACTTTTAATCTATAAAAGAAGGAAAGTGATAGCTATTGACAGAAATTCGTGTCGTCCTAAACCACCAGCTGCTCTCGCGAATAAAATGATAAATGTCGTATTCTTAAACTTAGAAGATCAAGTTCCTTTTCTTATTAACGCCTCAGATGATAGGGCAATGATGATTACATCGGGACTAAATAAACATTCTTTTAACATTCTTTTAATTTTAGAATTCTTGATATTTCGAAACATGGTATTAAGAATAAATGTACTGTATAAAAGAGAGAAAGTATTCATATTTTTAGGAATTATAATAATGTAAAGTTAATGTTAGAGTCGAATAAATTAGATAATATCTATTAATCTTTATTAATGTAAATGGGCGTTATGGAAGAGATATGTTATATAGGTGTAAGAAGTGTGGATATATAAATTTCCAGTAATACTTTTAATTTAAGTCCTTGAAGAGTTTGAGCATATCGAAACGACATACTTTGCAGATCCGGAAGGTTTTGGTAAAGGGAACAATGAAATTGTTTTTTACTAATAAAATTCATTTTGATTTTTATATTTCAAATTACATAAGGGTGATTGTAAATAAAGGCAGTCATTTTACAGTTTTTGGAACAAGACTGTAAGAAAGATAAAAATATTTATTATAGTTAGTGTCTTTTATTAAATATATATATATATATATATATATATATATATATATATATATATATATATATAATATTTAAGGCGATGCAGATATGAAGTTGCCGGAATAAAGATTGTTTTTGTACTTGAACGATCGATATTTTCATTAAGATGATTTTTTTAGTAAATTGATCAATGAGGCTGCATTAAGCTGTGGGCATTTTAACGGAATAAATAAACTATCCGGACATTTTTATTTTATTAATAGCTACTTAACAGCAAAGTAAATGAATTTAGAATTATAATGAAGCGACGGCTAGATTCCCGTTATAACACGTGACACGCTAGCTTAAAATTTAAGCTAGCTTGTCCCGATAGCCATTAAAGTTTTATTGCAGTCATTAAAAGTAATATGGCTCATAACTTTTAGCCCGCTAGATATATGCGGATAAGATAAGGGTAGTTTTTCTATTTTTCAAATTTCTCGCCATTGAGCCCCCCAAAAAATAGGCAATTGTCGTCAAAAATTCAATAAAAAAATAATAAATTAAATATTTTACGGCAAATTTCCTTATTTTTCATTGCAATAGAATTCGTTGCAATTTGAAATTTCAATACATGGGATAGTCGTTCCACCCCAAGCACACGCTACCTGCAATACTCAGTGTCAATTAATTCTGTTTCGAATTAATTGATATAGATAACTAATTGCTGTATATACTATGTATACACAGATTCTAACTTGAAACCATTTTTTCATATAGACATTTCAAATGTATTAATATGTAAAATAATAAATTATCCTACATTCGTGCCATTTGTTAAGCAAGAAAAATGCTAATATTCATATCCATTATTATAGATCCGTATTTTTTTCATTTTAAGCTATTTGAAATCAACAAAATTTTACAAGATTTATTTTTTTTAAATAAATTTTACCTATTTTGGGAGCTTAAATGCGCACAAATTGAAAAATAAAAAACTACCTCCAGTCTATTCGAATTATTTCGTGGGATAAAAATTATGAGTCATAGCAAGTTTTTATGCAATAAAACTTTAGTTATTGATGGTGCAAGCTGACGAGTCAGGTGTTAACAGGTATCTGGCCATGACTATAAATTTATTGATCTATAATATAAAAATTCCTGGATAATTTTTTTTTTCTCATTCCGCTGAAATGACAACTGCAGCTGAATAGAACTAAACAAACTAAGCTATTTTTGTCCGGGAAACACGAATAGTATCCAGTTTTTAAAAATTTTTTGTTTTGGTTCTCTGGCGAGAAGTCACAATAAAGCCGTTTTCTGTCTTCTGACTGTTCCCATTAATTCTTAAAATCTATACGTACCAAATGCAATGAAATCTCCCAGCGAAAAATTTGTCATTAATTCTTCGGATATTATAACAAAAGAAAAATTGTTTATCGAAGTGAACTTTACGGGTAATTTTTAAAAAATATTAGTATTAATACCTTTTCATGTATTCGTTTGAGCTTGTAAACAGTAATGAGTACCTAACTAATAATGAAACTTACGCGTTTCAAACGAATCTTAAACACTAGGCTTTACATTGTATTATATATATATATATATATATATAAAAAAACTTCTGCACACACAGATACTACAATATTCTGATAGTCGACGACAACGAGAAAGCCTGGTTCCCGGCCGCCGATCTCAAGGAGTTCCACGGCATTATGCCGCACGAGGTGACCGTCGCCGAGACCCTGCTCTTCTGCATAAGGGCCGACGGTTCGGAGGGCCTCTGCTGCCCGACCGGCGGCACCAGCGACGACGAGGACGAGGACCTCGACCTCACCTAAAATCGAAGGCGCCCCTCGACGGCAACGAAAGCGCACACGTATATATATAAACACACGCAAGACGATCGTTGAATTATATAGTGTGCCAGCTATATATATATGTATATGTATATATACATATATATGTATATGTATATATATATATATATATATATATATATATATATATATATATATAGCGTACGCGCGCTGCCGCAAAAATTTTATATCGATGAAAAGGAGAGAGAAAAACACGAGCGATCGAAGAATTTTCAAGAATCGAGATACGTGGCCGACGGAGGGGTCAATCGGTAATTTATGGCTAATATATCAAATGTAACGTATAGGCAACGTAAAAATTCTTTAAAAGCATTATGGAAGGGTCGATAGGTATAGATCGTACATAGTCTAATATCGTTCTTTAGTCGTGTCATAATGTTACGTGCCGGGTATACGCTTTAAAATCGCGTACAATAGCAAATTATGGATTATTAATATTATTAATTTTGAACTATGGTTATTTAAAAAAGTTATTATTACATTTTTTGACAGGCCTCCAATATCAATTAAATAAAAATAAATCAAGAAAAAGGAAAATGGAATAATTAGTACACTTCATCTTTTAGAGTTGACTGTGTATAAAACAATGACGTATGAAGCTAATAAAGCTTGAAGAGTGTATAACAAAAAACTATGGCTACCGAAACGTTGTACTTCAATATTAAAAAAAAAGAAACTAAAATTATATTTTTCTACACACTCAACTCTCAAGAAATAAGGATCTTTCTTTGATTTCTTATTACTTTAGTACTTATTTTGATTGTTTCTTTCATTATTCAATTTTATATGGATAAATTAGCGTTTTATAAATAAGAAAAAAACGAATTCTTTCATCTTAGTTTATATATTTATCCGCATGTCGGCATTAAATTTGAAAATTTCCCAAATATATACAAGAAGCCCATACACTCCGCCCTTATAGTAATTCGAATACCAATAAAAGTTCTATACTTTGCGAAAGTAATAATATATCTAAAGTCGAGCACGTCGGCCAAAGTCTAATAAAGATACTCGCGACGTCAGTCAATTAAAAGTATACCCTTAAAATCCACAGGAGTGAGAAGGGCAGAGTTCATCCTTCGCTCGCGAGTCGCTGCATCAGATATAAATGATTGAAAATTCTTTTTGTCGATGTAACATACGCTTATATAATATACGCGGACAGTCTTTTTTTAATAACAAGTCGCCTATTGGACAAACGATTATGCGAGCGCGAGAGCACACATATACACACAGATACTTACACGTACACACGTGAGTGTGTTTATGTGAGGATTTTTAGCGAGGATCGATCTTTACATATCGCCATTTTTTCGGTTAAAAAAATTTCAATCTTTATGATACACCGAGAATAAAAAAAATCAAAATATTTGTTATTTTAGAACGCAGAATAATATTGTCTGCTAATATATTTTTATTCCTCATTCTAACCTACAAATCACACCTTCCCCGTTTGATTCCGGTTCTCAAGAGGGAAAATATAGTCCTTACCTAGTACGAAAAGACTTCTTTACGAACAATCTTCTACAATCCTCGGCTTCGCCTCGGGCCGAAAATTTCTCCTTTCGTGAATAAAGGCTTTCCGTACCTGACAAGAAATGTAGTATTAATTTGATCGCGCATTTGCATTCTCGCTTCGCTCGAGCGGCAATTTCAGGCAGTGCGTGAAGTTACCCTTACTCACCTTGCTCCCTTGATGCATAATCTACTATATTTTACCACAGCGCTGCTATGTTCAGACGGTGCTTAGATTGACCACATTACTCTCTCTCTCTCTCTCTCTCTCTCTCTCTCTCTCTCTCTCTCTCTCTCTCTCTCTCTCTCTCTTGGTGCATAATATACTAATTAATAAGATATTCCGTAATAAAAAAAAGACAAACTAAGTCATTTATTTCTCGGAGTATTCAAAACTTTTCTATATATAAATTCATTTTGTACATTATTTTGCATTACATCTTTTAATTTTAATCGAGATTCAATAAATGTTATGCGTATATAGAATAATTCGCGCGTTTCAACTGTAATTGCGTAAAAGAGATGGAAAACTCATAAACCAATTGTTATTTAGCTTTAACATAAAAATTACCATATACATATTAATAACTATACGTAAGACAAAGACGCTAATATTCTACATATCGTCAAATGTAAGGATCTAGCTAACACAAAAAAAATTAAACATTATAAAATTTACAAACTAATCGCTCAGAACAGAATCGCGATTAATGGTCGCCATTATAGTAATGGTTAACATTTTTCTAATATTCAATGATTATGTACATTAAAATATTGATTTTATAAAATACTTCAAAGATTTCGGAATTTCAAAAAGCAAATGATTATTATGTACTTTATACAATGTATAATTGTTAGAAATTATTTATTATATATTCTTTTACAATATGTTCGTATATTTCATATAATTTGTATATTCATGAACTGATCCAACTGTAATAATTTATAATTAAAAAAATGTTAGCTATATACATCATCGAAATGCTCAAAATTTGAGCAAGAATGAGAAGCGTGAAGCGTACAATTTTTAGATATAGGAGCCGTCCATCGGACACGCGAACAGTGCAAAATCAAGTCCCAAAGTTGTGCCCATTTTATTCTTCCGTTATATGATTTTTCAATAAAATAATCCCTAAAATAAGTTTGCCAACTCGTTTTTGCGATCGGTATTTTCTGAAAATATAAAACTTATTTTATCTGTCGAAAAGGAGTAAACAAAAAAGAGTTAACCTCTTCTTCTTCTCCTTCTTTTTTTGTTAACAATTGCTTTTTCCTCTCGCGACTCTTAAAGCCTATTTTTCAAGACGATCTACCTACGTCAGTATTTAAACAAATTTTAAATTTATATAGAGCAATTACATAAAATATTTGATATCGCGTGATATACATATAGTATATATGTCGATAAAATAAAGATTTATATGAATTTACATGCATTGAATCAATATCAGTAAACGCTTGAAAAATCTGTCGTTAACTGTACTTAATGTTTGAAAAGCTTTCAACATTCGTATATTAGAAAGTACTAATGTATAATCAGTGCATCAGTCCGGTTATATTTTATTACCATTGCAAAAATTTTTATGCGTTTTTTTTTAATAATCATCAACAATTGTTAACAGAAGAAAAATTTCGGAAACAGCAGAGTGGTAATACCGAGACTGTTAAAGAACGGGGGGAGTCAAAACAGAACTGATCGATTTACATGTAGCAGCACACCTGTGTTAATCTAATCACGTTGAAAGTATAAATCCGTAGATGTAGCGATGAGATCATAATGAGCGAACTATATTACAATATCATCGCTAATTAATTTTATCAATCCGTGTATTTTATCCAGTCGGGGTGATATTACGGAATCATGAATAGAAATATATATATATATATATATATATATATATATATATATATATATATAATATGTATGTGTGAATCGAAACTAAGATCCTAAGTGCTATACGTAAAAACCAAATATTGTGAATGGTCGGGTAGACCGTGTCGATTCATAGATAAACATACTGTTGCAAAATTTTTAATCAACATTGTGTAGATAATATTCAGGAAGAACTGTTACAGTTCTACTAGGCATAATGATTGTTATGTATTTTTTTTTTGTTTTAATTCAACGTTGATAAGTTAGAAACTATTATTTTCAATTATTTTTTTTTTTTTTTTTTTATGTTATTTAACGTCGCTTTATTTATGCTTCCAATTATCGGTGCTAATCAGCGACGGAGGTCTACGATGTGTTTTTCAATTATTTATTATCAATGCATTTATTATAAAAGTTCTTACATTTGTCGATTTTCAAGGGAAACCTAATTATAAGAATGACAATAAAATGTAATCTGTTGATGACAATAATTAAAAAAGACCATGACTCAGGATACGAAGTTTGGAAATGACAATAAAAAAGTTTATAAAATTGTGAATTCATTATTATATGAATAAAAATATTCACAGGGGCCTACACAGAATCGGACATTAACAATTTATGTGTAATATTATATAATGCGCTTGTAAAAGCGCGAGTTCCAAGAATCTTTCATTCGTTGTGACAATAATAACGTTAATCATATATCTACATCTATATCGGTATAAGAGTGCAGATTTTAAAAATATTTTTTATTTAATTGTTATCGTCATAGTATCCAGTTGCAATAGCAATTATATAGAAAGATAAAAAAAGTACAACTTCTTTATGATCTAAAAATGAGTCGAAGATATGTTTAAGTAAACACAAATATGTAATATAAGTTTTAGATATGACATATTTAGTAACCGTTTATGACTGGACAAAAATTTGAAAAATTCGAAAAATTAAAAAACTCAAAAATTTTGCAAAATTACGAAACATTTAACGCATTTTTGACTATTTCAATTGTAGATTAAATTATTTTTCATATATCGCAGTAACTATACAATTGTGCGATATATATATACATATAAAAAACACATCTAATTACATGCAATAAGATTAATTGTTTCTCACCGAAACTTGATAATGTAATTATATTAAAGTATAATGAAATTTTTCAAACTGATGGTTCTAATTTTGATCCAATAAAATGTCAAATAGGAGTACAAATTAGAGTACAGTACAAACACACACACACACACACACACACACACACACACACACACACACACACAACGCCCTAAACCAAAACAGCGTTGTGAAAGGCAAAATTCAAGTGGATTCTTATTATGTAGAATGATATTATTGATGGTATTAAATTTCGTAAAATAGGCATTAGCCTAGATTTTTAGTAATCGAATCCAAAATAATCGCGCCTGTTTACCGTTATGGCAAAAATTGCGAATTGTAATAGATTCCAATTGAGGAATAAACACCGTATGGGAATGTATAAAATCGCATGTATTTCTCTGGTTAAATTTGATAAAATTTCGTGTCTCGAATCCTATCCTCATTTAAATACGTATCAATGATACGAAGTCAAATGTTTTTAATATTTAATCGGACCGAAATGGATCTATACGGCTTAATAAATTTCAATCCGTTTTAATACATTTTCTGTTCTTCGATTCATTTTGATTAAATCCAAAATTTAACCAGGATAATAGCATAATCTATTAATTATAATTTATAAGTATAAATATTGTATTATAGGAAATGTAATTCGTATTATATGTATTATATCTTACTTATATATTTACACATGTCGTTTGTAAGAGATACTACGAATGATTTTAATTAACACTCGATCTATAAATATCGAAGCCTCCGATAATCGAAATGAAAAATAATGTCTTCTGATCGTGGACATTAATATCGTGATGAATACGTGCTACAGGTTTATGACTTTTTAAAAAGATGTCGTTAATTGCATTATTTGAATGTTGCTTTTCTGCGTATGGTTATACCGACGCGACATACCTATACCTAATTAAATGCCAATTCTGGTGAAAATTTATGGTGTTCCAAAGCCACTAAACGCCCTTATAATTTAATTTAAAAATAGTTCAATAAATTATGACATAATAAAAGTTAATCAATAAAAGCAATACATAATTTTTTACGTTATATATATATATATATATATATATATATATATATATATATATATATATCAAAGATCGAAACAATTGCTCATACTTTTCTTTAATTTTATAATTATCGAATCCTCGAAAAGAAAAATGAGATTTTGCTGCTATTAACTATATCTATGAACAATCAGAATCTGTCAGCAAAGAAGAATTATACAGTTATTAGAATGTTATGATAAATATTTATATCGATTGACCCATATCACTAAATACACATATCGGTATTAACATTTTCAATAGTGAATTTATTTTATTAAAAATTATCAAATTAGTAGTTGGTTGAAAAATATAAATTTGAAAAATTTTATCTTTATAAAAAATATTCGTGTTAACATATAAAAAAAACATTATAGTAATCCCGTTGTTATGCAGATTTCTTTAAATTTCTATTTTAAAATCCTGTTAAATATAAAAGAAAGAAAACTATGTAATATAATATTCTTATATGCATTTTTTATTCAAATCGGTTAATTATAAAATTATTTTTCATGTTTTTGATCAAAATTTAATTTACGCTATTCGAAATTCAATAGTTTTTTGCTCTTAAATCGGACGAGAATAAAAAAATACCATATGCTATTTTATCATTGCGAAATGTATAATTACATGAGAATACTGTAAAATTGTACGAGAGTCACTAATGAAATAATGCTAAGAATTTATTTACAATAATTACAAATTTATTTGAGTTTAATATAAAATTTTAAGCATAAGAGATGGAGAGAGTGAGAGAGAGTGAATCGAAAAAAATTTTGACTTAACGAAATAAAGAAAAATGATCTATTAAATTATTGCAATACTATGCAAAACGCATGTTTAAATCAGCAATTATTGAACAAAAATTATAAAAAATATACGTTTATTTACATTGAGCATGTGAATAAAAGAAAACTTTTTCAGTTTTTGAATCAAATTTTTACCTGAAATATTTGAGTAAAGTGATTTTTCTATGTCCTAGGTTAGAGCGAATTAAAGCATAATCTGACAGAATGGATATCACCAAAAAGACAATAACTGCATAATTATTAAGCAAAATAGATCATGTATTAATATTTACTATCAATAATTATTATTATTGTTACTCCTTTAATGATCGTTAATATCAAATTGGTACTACATGCAAGTATATAGAAAACAATTAAAATTGATGATGCAACGTAAGTTTTTAGTTCGGAGGAACATATTGTAAATAATTTCAATAGAACCTTATGCGCACAGAAAAAAAATATATAATAGCTTTTTAAAAAGAAAAAGGCCAATAAAAATATTTGTATTAATGTGTTTTTTCCACGTGAACATTCATTAATAAAAGTGTTTTAGTGGAATAGAAATAAAAAAATATTTATGAAATAAAGGATGAAGTCAAGTAGTTTAAACACTATTATGTTCCAGTTAGTATCTTTATTAACGATTATTTTTTATTCAACATACATTACAAAACGTACATATATTATTAATTATTACTTGTTCTGTATTCAGAATTTTCTTATGCAACTCGTTTCAATCTCTGCAAACGATTGATCATCGTTTGAATTGAACATTTTACTGATTGATAATTGGGTTTATATTGCATTAACAAACCAAAAAATTGTTATATTTTCTCTAGACATAAAATTTTCTATTTCTGAATGTGTCGCAAATAAAAACTCACGCAGTGTCTTCGCTTCTATACTCTCGCTCGTAGATAAATTGTTTTGAAAACTTATGAAGGAATAAATAACTAAATCAATAAAAATATATTAAAATAGTATAGAAGAAATCTGATTTCATATACCTGTGATGATGTTTTAATTCGAAATAAAAATAAGATAAGTCGTATGAAGAAGCCTCTACGATGATTGCTAAGGTGACAATAATAATCATATATAAAATTTCTGAAACTAAAAAGTCTCAAAAACGAAATAGAGAGAGGATGATAAACTATTATCATCCCAATACTATTTCTTTTTGACAATAATTATATAGATCACTGGAGCGCAGTGCAGTTTATATATATATATATATGTAATCTGAATGAAGGTGACTAAAATTTTTTGTTCCACTACCGTACCAAAACATACCATACCATATTGTGAACGACTACGCGATAATTAAAATGTTTTATAACAACGCGTCTATCCGTCGACTAAATTTGTATAATTAGCAATTTCAGATAGAAAAAAAAACTGGATTTAGCGGTGAAATAATAATAAGAAGAAAAAAGATACTCGTATAGAAAATTATGAGACCTAATTGAAAAGGTACAGGTTGGTGACAAAATTAGGTGAGCGTAACCGAAATAGAAAAAAAATTTTCATTAAAGAAAGTAATAGCTCTGATGGTCGATCAAATAACATTTAAGAAAATTGCGCAACATGCTTGAGGAAAGATACGAAAACTCTTACACATTCATAGATATAATAATCTTAGTTCCGAGCGATAACGTTAGTAATCAGGACAAAAGATGGAATGAATATAAATATTAAATTATACGAGTACATACGAAAATAAATCTGTACGTTAAAGGGGATTGAATTATAATATTGCTAATGCGTAAAAACTGTACATATTATATTGTTGTCAGTTAAATGTTACAATAAATGCCATAACTGGAAATGATGCTCATTTTTCTATTTTTTTTATTTCCTTTATATCCAACCATTTTTTTTTGTAAATCTAAAAATTAATCTGTAAAAATTAAAATACAAATTTTACACGTTCAACGCATTTTTCCGTAAATGATAATAACAATTTTTCTGTATACATTTTAATTATTATAATAAAGTATGGTTAATTTTACGATTACAATTGATAAAACTTAATGTCGAAAAAAGAGTCTTAATTCATAGAGCTATACAAAAATATGATTTTGTTTAATGCATTTACTTAATGTCGCATCGACTTAAATCATCAGCGACCACGTAAGCTATGTACAAAGTAGATACGTTTAAGTTTACATACATATTTATTGTTTAAAGTTTTGTTACATTTTTTACAATTTGCTCCTAGATCTAATTTAATACTGTAGTATTAGATTTTTCGATTTTCATTTTTCTTGAGTTATATTCATTCTTGAGATTTTCTTCATGTATTATCATTAATATCTATATTTTTGTAACCTGTTGGACTTTTACTATTTCTTTTGTAGCTTTTAAGCAAGACTCTATTGTTTCGATCAGTGCTGTGACAGGGCTGTTTCAGGATTAAATAAATCTTTTGAACGTGTAAATTGAACTACACATTTGAATTACACATATTATTATAAATATAAGATTATAAAATATAATGCATATTTAACAGCCAGGTTGTATTTAGTTATAAGCTGGCTCTATTAAGCTACAGTGGTCATTTGAACGGAATCAAATAAAATTATGAATAGCTAATTCATTGCCCAGTAAATAAATTTTTGCCACAGCCACATCCTGGTTAACACCTGACAAGCTAACTTAAGATTTACGCTAGCTTAAAACTTGAACAACTCGTATTATATTACACCTATGAACACGTGCTATGACTAATAATTTTTAGTTTGTGATAGTCATGGGGTAGCTGTTCTATTATTCACATTTCTCAGCCTTCAGCTTTTCTAGAAAGAGTGAAAATCATCGAAAAATCCATAAAAAATTAATAAATGCTAGATTTTGCCGAAAATTTCAAAATATGACTCAGAAATAGAATACATTACCATCTTGGAATTATTTACAGCGCTTACGACGGTCTTTCAACTCCTAGGGCACGCTACATGTATAACAGAGTTATTTTGCAACTTATATTATGTTACAGCTATAAAAACTTGTAACTGCTCGTAATTTTTAGGCTACAATGTATTTGCGAATAATTTCGGGTTAGTTTTTTTCTTCAAACTGTTCACCCTTAAACCCGCTGAAAAGGTAAAAATTATCGAAAAATTCATATAAAATTATTCTAATGAATGCACAATTTTACAGCAAAATTCATTATTTAGATATCTTAGGATATAATTCCAACAATTATTCGACGCTATCTTTAACCTGATTCTAAAAGGGTGATTCAGAAAGGCTTCAAAACTTGAAAATGGGGAATATTTATACTTTTTGCAAAACTTGAATTACTATACTCTTCAACAATTATTAAATTAGCAGGAAGCAAAATAGCGATTTTAAATGTATAATTTCTAAAATGGAAACCCCTATATAATAAAAACATTACTGTATTCAAGGCAAATATTTAGTAATGAAATTGTAAATTATATTTTATGTATCTAATCAAATATTCAAAATGGCGAGGAAAAATAAAATAAAATTAAATTAAATGACATCTAATTACAGATTCGTAATCAATGATCCGAAAATCCTTAAAATAACCTTCTGTGTGTTTAAATAAAAAAAAAATTATTTATGAACAAATATATTAATTTACAGATCCTTTAAAGGTTAAACGTAAATTCAACATGGTAGATTATACGTAGTATGCCATTTCTTCAGTGAATCTACGAGCATAGCTATCATTTATATTATCGTACGATTTATACACGTGTATAAACAGCATGTACACACTACACGCATTCTTCATTTACAAATTGCTAAAATGGTTCAGAAGCAGACACAGTTCCGAGATCCGTAATTTTCACCTGCGGTTTACTTACGATCGAAAGAAATCAGATCAATGAATCATAATTTTGCAGTCGTTTCACATAGAAATTATTTTAAATAGTTGGTAAAACCATCAATTATTAATAAAATATATTTTAATGATTTTCCGAGTATTTACTAATGGGCTTAAATAATGCGCATGGTAAGCTCTGAAAGATTACCTTACCTATCTTTCGGTAAGCTTTGAAGATGTCTTTCTATTCTATTCCTTCCTTTCTACCGATATCGGAGGCATATTCGACAAATTTTAAGCAATTTTCTATATGAAATCTGATGTTTTTTCCTATAGGTGGGAACCAATATATTTCCATAATATCATTAAAGACTTTTTCGGTACCCCAGTGTCCTAGCTCGTCGTAACTTGCGTGACTAAATTCAACTCTACGTTTCAGATACATAAAATAATTTATCACGATTCCGTTTTTAGTATATATAAACTAGACCAAGTAAAATATAATTGTTACATATATTAATAAAAATATGAAAGATTCTTATATGTTAACAACTTAAATAAAAAGTATTCAATAACTTGATAATAGTTATGCAATAATTTGGAAAATTCATTTGTTTTTTTTTCTGTAATTAACCAAAAAAATTTTGAAACTACTTTTCGACACTTCGTTACTTTGATTACACCACCTACATTTTAACCTAAAAGATTTTAAATCTCCTAAAGTTTATGAAGTTTATATGTATTATATACACTCAAAATCAATTGCTAATTATAAAAAGCATGGCAGTTACATATCTCTCTATTGTTTTTATACTTACAGCATACGGAGTTGTCATACCCCCCACCAATTTAGTGAAGCAAAAATGTAAATGGTCTTCGATTCACAGCGTAGAAGTAGAATGCCCTTAAATTTCATACTTTGTTTAAAACTGAAAATGAATGGAGAACCTTAAATATACAGGGAGATAGCTATTTCTCAGGATAAATAAATGGCGTCAAGATATAAAGGCAAAAATAGAAATGCATGTTAAGAGAATCGTTTTCATAGTAACTGATAAAATACAAATGTTTCTGGAGCGCCATTACCGATAATGCGATTATTGCGTTTGAAAAATTTATTCAGGAGAACAGATGATGGGCTATTAATGATATTTTGGAAACGATGGTACAAAACTACGTAATGATGATATTAGAATTACTTAGAAAAATAGTTCAACAGTGAAAGTATAAAATCAAATTATTTGTATAGCCAAAAACCAGTGTTACTGTATTGTTATTTTTTTCGAATATAGAGAAATCTACTTCTTGAATATCCATTGTATTTGTTGTAAATACCTGAAAAAAAAATTGAATAAGTTTCAAGACAAACAGAGGAGATGACTAATTGGGATAGGCAAAGTTTTATGTGTACACTGTAATGGATTTTGTATAAATTAGCACAAAAGAATTATTTTATATAAAAAATACTTATATTTGAAAGAAATATCTTTAATATAAAATATACATGTATCACTTTTCTTAATTTCGCATTTTAAAAATATATATTAACATCAATCAATTTCAAGGTTTTTAACTTCATCCCATCTGTAACTTTTACTAACGCATATTCTATATAATATATATAAATACAATAGACTGTATAGAGTATATTAGCTATGCTTATTGTTCATAAAACATATTATAAATTATAGCAAACTATTAATAATAACCAAACAATATATTACATTTAATTTTATTTAAATAATCTGAGATCTGTAAAATATTTAAACTACTGTGAGCAAACAACTACTGCAATACATACTGAACATTTTAAGAAAATTTGTGAAGAATCTGAAAATTTATGTTTTGTAAATACATATTATATAATTTTTTGGAGATACATCAATTTTTGACTGAGGCAGGAGCAAAATTTTCTGTTAAGACTATAAGAATGAAAATAAAATAAAGTTGTTTATGCTTTTAAGGATTGGGAAATATAATATATTACGATAGAAAGCTAGAACATTGGATTTCCTAAACTGTGACTTCGTATTGGACGTGAAATCACGTACTCCAAGGAATATTAATTAAATAAAATTTCCTTTTGAAAGAAAAGGAATCCGTATTCAAGTGAAACCCTTGGACTCCGGTTTATCTAACGGACCGTAGGAAGCACATTAAAATAAAAATAGATTTGTTATTTTTCCTATTCAATTGCTTGATAAAGTATTCCCGAGCTAGTGGAGGAAACTCCAGGCTCAAAAACAAGCCAGAATACATCGAAGGTACAAGTATATTATATAAAAATATACATGTGTACTTAGGATAAAGCTAATGTGGACGAAAGGGTGAATATGCCCAGACGTCACAATATTTATTGAATTTTGATTAAAAAAAACTAGTAAATTTAGTATCATTGTTAGTCGGAAAAATGTGAAACTTAAATGCTTGAAATAATTAGATTATAACGATATAATTGAGAACAATTATACTATGTATTTATACTTATAATTATTATAAGTTTACGTAGCTCGTATAGTGATTCCTATTAACGTCGAAGGGCACCGTGCGTTTTCAGTATCCGTCGAGCTCAGTATGCACTCTCTCTGTCAGCTCCAAAAGCAATTAGAAGCTTCGGCTGTAGCGAGGTGCAAGTTGGTTATATGATGAAACCCACTGGTTCAATTTGTCCTAATACCTTTTTAAAAGCCAAAGAAAGACCAATCAAATACAAAGCAAGAACAAAAGTTCATATTGGCGAAACTATCAATTTACGATTTCAACAAGAGAAGGTAGGGCTATAGACATACTGGCTCATACGCATTCTGGCACAGCAAAACGTGTGCCAGAACGTATACATTCATTCTGGCACACTCCCACTTTTCGAAATTGTGCCAGTATACAGTCTGACGTCACAACGACGAATTACTCAAGGTTCTTTTCGAATCGAGCAATGTCTGGAAGAGTGGGAAGTGCATCTTGAAATGTGCCAATATGCCTATAGCTATTAGATCTACTTTTTTATTTGTTTTTTTTTCTATTGCTTATACTTATAGGATAGATTTTGGTTATTTTAAATATCAATTCTGTAATTTCCACTAATGCGATTCTAATGAGCGGTAAGTGCTCATCTAAGATCAAAGAATAACAAAATTATGCCCATGCCACTGAAATCGAGGTTGTTTTCGTGATGAGAACCTGTGATTTGAGAACTTTCGGCATACTCTCATAATGTAGCGTAAGATTGTATGCATTTGGTGACGCATGTTTTCGAAAAGTTTATTTTTATATTTTCAGTCGATGAGGCTATTAGGAAACTTTCATAGTTTTTTCATTGCACTTGAAGGACTGATTTCGGCTATTTAAAAATCATTTCTGTAATCTCCACTAATGCGATTTTAATGAACGATATGTGGTCAATCAATAACAAAATTATGCCCATGTCATTGAGATCGAGGTTGTTTTCGTGATGAGAACATGAGATGTGGAAACGTTCCATATACTCTTGTGATATGGTAAAGATTCTATGCATACTTATCACGCATGTTTTCGAAAAGTTTAGTTTGTATATTTTCAGTTGACGAGGCTCTTAGGAAACGTGAATGTTGATTATACTCCACTTCATGCTAATGATTATATTGTTCGATTTGAGTTTCTATTCATCAAAGGTTATCAAAAACGATTGGTCTGTTATTTATCCATTTCAACACGACGTCTGAAAAATATTAACATGTTACTGACTTTGATGTCTTATAAAGCGAGATTCTATTAAGTCAAGTTTGAAACCATCGGTTACTCAGGCGTGAAACCTACAAACATGACAAGAATCAGACCTTTCCTGGTAGCTACATTGCATTGGAAAACTCATAATTCATAGACCCATTTTCATTCGAAAGAAAAATTAAAGGGACCTTCCCCACCGTTATTGACATAAGTCCACACGCGCGCGCTAGGGGGACGGAGGCCCAGTGAGCGTGCCCGCTACACAGGAACTCAAGTTTAATGACTTAGATAATTCGCTTAGTGCTACTGGTCATAGGTGTTTATTATGACAGGGAGCAAGAGATAGATTAATGAGGAAACCGAAAGCATGAAATCGTTTTCCACACTTCTCATTTTCTTTTGTAAACATAATTATACAGAATGAACAGTATTTTATGGATTTATATTGATATTTTTGAAAAGTCTTCGAACTGACCTTATTTATTGACCATGATTTTTAATGTATGGAGCTGAAATAGAGTCTATGTGAGTCAAAATAGATGAGTGAGAATGGAAAAATTAAATTTCAAAAAAATGAAATTTCGTGCAATGTTAGATTCATATTATTTGTAATTTTAGGCAGAGATTGGGAAGGAAAAGACTAAGATGGGAAACTTAGTCAACCAATGAGAAAAAATTTTTGAGTTACGGAAAATGAAGAAGGAGCATTTTTTGTTCCAATGAGAGAAGGCTTTTCCTTCCTCTGCTACTTCAGAATTGCTTTAAATACCGCAGAGGAAAGCTGCTTTTCGTCATCTTCATTCAACTTCTATCATAGTTAAGGTAGACAAAATAAGGGTTGAAATTCGCACGAATTGCAGTACTAACAGCAGGAGCATCGGTAACAGATTGTCGCAACTCCAACAGAAGATACCGCCGTAAGACAATAGAAAATGTAAAATTTATTTGATTGCTCGGCGAGAACGGAGAAAAGTTTAGACATTTACCTCCACAAATTGGAGGGAATGGTGGTCTGCGTAAGGTAGACTATAAAAGTTCAAGAAAGCCTAAAGACATTTAGGTGTAAGTAATTTTTATTTATTTTTATTCAATGTTTTTATTAATTAATTAATTAATTTATTTATTTATTGTATATTATATTTATTTAATTTATTTATTTCATTTCATTGATTTAATTAGTTTATGTTTTATTTATGAATTAATTTATTAATGTATTTGTTTCAATATTTAGTTGCAGACGACTAATCCATAAGGAAATATGTGTCAGGCTCTCGGTCGAGAACTCGGTGAATTTTATAAAAAATATTAATGTTATATTAAAAAATAAAGAATTTCATCTTATTTACCTAATATATTTTTTATTTATGGATTATTCTTCATCCCATTTCTTTTAATGAATTTATTATACATAAAACATAGATGAACAGTATATATTTATTTTAATAAATAACTTATGAATATATTTTTATTAATTTGAATTTAATTTTATAATTACCATATATATAATACCATATATATACCCGAAATTAATATTTGATTAATTTTCTACATCTCAGCTATTTCTCAGATAATTAATAAAATTTTAATTTATCAAATATATTTATTTTAATGAAATACGAAATGTAATGATTTCCTAAAATGGTTTGAAGAACATATTAGGAATCCTTTTCTTACACCTTTGGACGAGTTGCAGAAAAAGGATTCAGGATGGACATTGAAAAGTATTATTAGTTTATGCATAAACATGAAAAAAATTTCTCCATACAAGAGTAGATTATATATACCTCTTCCGAAGTTCATAATATCAAAAAAGGGATGTGTTGATGTTCGTAATATCAACTTCCAGCATTATATCCTAATATAATTCATCCGCAAAGGGTTTAGAATTATTATCAGTATACGAATGAATTGAACTTTGGTGATATTGAATTTCCAGTTAAACTGAAAGATGTTGCAAAATTCGAAAAATTAAATAGTATATTTTCAAATGTGTATATGCTTAGAAAGATTGGACGGAAATATGAGGTAGCACCTTATCACATTATATCCAACAAGAAGGAGAAACGTGTAAATCTTCTCCTCATTCAAGATTACTACATCCCTGAATACGAAGAAAATAATATAAATGATGATAATGCTAGCTCGTCGAAATACCATTATGTTTGGATTAAAAGCTTGTCCAGACTTTTAAGCTCACAAATGTATAAATCCTATGCAAAATCATTTCATTCTAAAAGGTGTTTACAAATTTTTTATAGTGAAGAAAAACTTAAAAATCATGAATACTATTGCAAGAATAGGAATAAATGCCAAATAAATTTGCAGAATAAATTTACCAAATAATTCGAATAACATTCTTAATTTGAAGAACATAAAAAGAGCCAGAAAGTGCCATTTTTCATTTATACAGATTTCAAATGTCTATTGCAGCCTACTCAAAATTAGAACGCTTTTCAGCGTCACGAAGCGTATAATAGCATGGGCTATTATTTAAAATGTAGTTATGATAACAAATTATCAGCTTACAAATCGTATAGACAAAAGAGTAGAGATAACGAGACACCTGCACAGTGGTTCGTTCGTGAACTCAACTCCATTGGAGAGCATATAGATCGACTCTATAAGACACCCATACCAATGAAACTGACAGATCTTGAAGAATTACAGTTTCGATGGTCGTCTGTTTATCATATATATGGCAATAAATTTGAAAAGGATCAACTTCCTGTAGATCATTGCCATCTTACAGAACGGTAGGTTTATTGAATTATTTTATAATTTATTCAATATTTTAGATAAAAAGAAAAAAGAAAAATAATAATTTTTTGTTCTCTCCAGTTTCAAAGGAGCAGTTCATAATTCATGTAATTTGAATTATAAAAATTCGAGGTTCATTCCTGTTATTTTTCATAATCTTAATTCTGACACACACTTTATTTTAAAAGAAATTGGTACGTCTTTGTTGATAAAAAGTCGAGTTTTTCTAATATGCCACAACAAAGAAAGGTATATTTCATTCACAAAGTTCATGGATGGCTGTGATGTGAGTTTTAGATTTATTGAGATTCATCGCGATTTTGAACATCATCTTTAGAAAAATTGTCATCATATCTACAAAATGTACCATTAGCTGTAAAGAAATTTGAATTGGTTGTAAAATTCGTTTTTCTCTAGCAGTTTTGTACAGGTTAATTTATCTAATCCATCTACAAAATCGTATGGAAATATACTATTCCGCCTAAGAAGATGAATAGTTTAGTTTGAAAATCCATCTAATTCAAATTTCTTTAACTGATTCACGTATCACCGATGAAGACTACATGCATGCTGTTCAAGTATAGAATAGATTCAATATCTCAACTTTAGGAGAATATTCCGACTTATATTTAAAAACAGATGTTTTACTGTTGGTTGATGTCTTCGAAAGTTTACGAGAAACATCTTGTAAATTCTATGGCTTATGCCATGCTCACTTTAATACAACTCCCGGTTTGACATTTACAGCAGCTCTTAAAATGACGAAAGTTGAATTGGAATTTCTAACAGATATTGATATGTTTTACTTTATTGTTATTAAAATTATTATTTAATATTATTCATCGAATCAGGCATTCGAGGAGGAATAAGCCAGTTCTGCAATCACTGTGCGAAGGCAACCAATCCGTACATGGATCAAAACAAGAAAAAACCACTTTTATATTATGATATTAATAATTTATATAGATGGGCGATCGCACAACATCTGCTAATGGGAAAATTTAAATGGATTGACTATGAATCCAATCCAGATTTCTTTAATGTTCCAGCAGATTTAGATATAGGCTATATTGCTGAGGTATATTTAAAGTATCCTGAAGAAATTCATGACGAACATCGTGATTTACCTTTCGGTGCAACGCATCGTACACGTCCAGAGGCAACGCAGAAGAAACTTCTCACTACTTTGGACGATAAGAAAAGATATGTTATTCACTACCGAGCACTCAAACAAGCCTGAATAATGGTCTTCGGCTAAAAAAGGTATATAGAATTTTCAGTTATGAGCAAAAATCTTGGTTTAAACCATACGTCGAGTTTAATATAGAAAAGAGGAAACAGGCAAAGAATGAATTTGAAAAACTCTTTTAAAAACTTTTTATTAATGCAGTTTATGGAAAGTGCATTGAGCGAGAACAATCTCGTGTATATGTATGATTAGTGAATAAATTTACAGCTCGATATGGAGCAGAAACGCGTATAGTTTTACCAAATTTTCATAGCTATGTAATTTTCGATGAAAATTTGGTTGCTATACAGTTCAAAAAGGCAAGTGTTACAATTAAAAAACATATATACGTTGATTTATGTATTCTGGACTTATCAAAGACACTCATTTATGATTTTCACTACTCTTATATGAAAAAGCGAGTGGGAGAAAAGTATAAATTGCTATATACTGACACCGACATTTTGATATATGAAGTGGAAGACATTGATATGTATAAAATTATAAAAGAAAATATTTACAGATTTGATACTTCTGATTATACCTGACTATACCTCGTCTAAATAATAAAATACGAGGATAAATCAAGGATGAAAGTAATGGAAAAATTCTGATGGAATTTATTGGTTTATGGAGCAAAATGTATAGTATTTTAGTGAATGGAGGAGAAATAGTAAAAAAAGCTAAAGGAATAAAATCGAATATTGTAAAGAAAACAATTACATTGGAAGATTATAGAAAATGTCTTGATGACCTCTTCATTATTCATCACGAGCAGTGTAATATCCATTCTAAATTACTCCATGTGACGATAAAAGATTCGTATTAACAGATAGTACAGGTACTTTACCGTGGGGACACTATAATTATGGAAGAACACATGGCGCAAGCTGTATGTCAAATAAAGAGGGAAATATGAAAATGTCGAGACCTCTTCATTATTCATCACGCAGTGTAAACATTCTAAATTACCATGTGAAAAAAGATTCGTATTAACAGATAGTACAGGTACTTTACCGGGGGGACACTATAATTATGGAAGAACACATGGCGCAAGCTGTATGTCAAATAAAGAGGGAAATATGAAACGAGGCAAAAGAACCAAAAGAGGGAGAAGGAGATAAAAAACGCTTACATAGAGATGAATGAAAGAGCAGTTGGGTGGGGATAGTTGATGATGTAGAAGAACTAAGAAATGAAATCAGCAGTGAAACTAGAGAATTCGTGTAGAAGTCCATACAGAACAAAAGAGGGGAAATATAGAAACCAATGTAAATAGAGTGACACAAGAGGAGGTGACGCTTTAGGGCAATCAAGGGCGAACCAATCACCATTGAATATGATGTATCGCTTGAAATAATGAACGAATATAATTCTGAAGAAACCTTTACAATGGTGGGGGGGGAGGTAAGCTCAATAGAAAGGGAAAAAGTTGATGTGGGGAATGAGCTACATGAACAGACCGATGATGATGAAAAGCTCATGCGAGCAGTTGAAGAAGTTGCACGAAATTACACAGCTCCTGAAAAGAAAGCAAGACTCAACTAATTCTCAAGGTGAAATAGTTTACGTTCTCTACAAAAAGAACAATGAATTATATACATAATTTTAATTTATTCAATTATTTTGTTTTTTTTTTGTTATATAGAATGGATCTAGCTACTCTGAATAAAATTGCCGAGAGCGAATTCCTGCCGAGGAAGAAATATACAGAATTGGAGAAAAATCATCAATATATGGCGACTACTCTGAAGCTGGTCAACACTCGATATGGCGTGAAAATTGTAGCAGAACTTGACGATAGTTTTCAAATATTTTTACCACAAAAGGTACTGTGGGATCGTAACCCATACAGGCACATGTATAGCGGTAGTGCACATGCGCCAAAACCTTGTACATTGTACAAGCAAGCAGCATACACGAGTATGCACTGCGGAGAGATGTATGCAAGGTTAGAGTAGTAGCGCACAAACCTACGGGCACCGTGTTAAAGTGTGTAGCCAAAGTAGTGTTGAATTTCAGCGTACACATGTTAGATCCCTCGAGCGCACACATTGCATATAACTTTCCCAAAGTCACGGGAGTGGAACAGGACTTCGAACACCGGGAGCGAGCGGTGCTCCATTATATCCAAACAACCGAACCGCCCGTGACCCAACGCGCGTCTAGGCTATCTCCCGAGTAACTCTGCGCCGCAAAAAAATAGTTTGAGGAAATACTAGAGCAGAAGGTGATCAGACGATCCAAAAGTCCATGGGTGATGGGGAATGGAGAATATGTGGTGACTACCCCCGGCTGAATAGCATGACGATTGTGGACAAATATCCCATATCACAAATTCAAACTTCCGCACCTTGTTGGCCGGGAAGCGCGTATTCTTAAAGTTAGATGTCCACGCGGCGCACCATCAGATACCGCTCGCGGAAAAATACAAGGAGAAAACCGCTGTGATAACCCCCTTTGGGTTTTCGAATATAACGTTATGAGCTTTGGCCTACGTAACGCAGGCAAGACGTTTCAACTTTATATAACAGCGCGCTTGGAGGCATGAAATGCGCGTTCCTCGACGATATTTTAGTCACACCCGACAACGCAAAGGAACACAAGCGCGAGATGGTTCTGTCGAAACTCGAGCAATACTCGGCTTCAAGCCGAAACCCGAAAACTCGACGCGGTGCGAAATTATCCGTCCGGTCAGGGACACCTTAGACAAGTTTCTGCAGGTGCAACACGTCGATCACCTGGTAACGATAAGCAACGTTCGTTACCAGGCGGTAAGCCTTTCGGCAGAACTGTTCGCGAATTTGAAATACTTGGAAATAGTAAACTGCACCAGGGTGCAGTTAAGTCCATAGCGGAATTCATAAGAGCGAACCGAGTGCTGATCAAGTTCAATTTTGACAACTGCGCATACATCGATCAGGATACGTATATAATGTTTGCTGCACTTAATCGGCGGAAACAGCTGAACTTCGCTGTCTCGAGCGTTATCAGAGTATTATAGATCTTCGTAATTAATAGAACATAATTCTATTCCTTCACTATCGACGTAATCATTTGTGAAGTCAAAATTACGGGAAGCCATTTTACTAATCTCAGCAGATAGGTCTTGTAATAAACGCAATTACGTTTTACGATGTTTAGTACTATGAATTGAGTCGGTAAGATGTGAGCTATTGAAAAACTATTTCAATTTTCAATGATGGAGGTGTAGACTGATATCAGGAACTTCTTTCTTACTAATTCTCCCGCTCTCTTCCTTTATTCTGGTTCTCTCTCACCTTTCTTCCCTTCACTACCTCGCTTTCTCCCCATTTATCCCCTTTCTTATTGCTTCTTCGGATCTTTCCTTCTTAACTACCCCTCGCCTTTCTTTTCTTGCCCACTTCCTCCGTCCTCTCTATCTCTCTCGCAATCCTCCTTACTACCTTTTCAGTACCTTTACCGAACCCGGACCTCTGCTCTTCTTCTGCCCCGGTGAGAGAGAGAGAGAGAGAGAGAGAGAGAGAGAGAGACAGAGAGCCATCGATAGCCACTACTTTCGGGCAAGTCCTGTGCTTCGGAGTACGCGAAGCTAAAGGCTTGTAGTACGTTCTCCCCCGAAAATGCCGCCGCAAGGATCTATCATTATTATTTGTTATTTTCCTTCTATTTATTACTATTGTTTCAATGACCATTATTTATTCACAACGAATTTCAACGTCTGAGGTTTTGGAATTCCGACCCAGGGTGAGCACAAATCAAACTAGTACTGTTACTGTTATCAGTACCCATTATTAGTAACGAGGTTGAGCCAAAAAGAGTGGCGGCAGTAGAAGACACCGGCAGCTCGCAGGAAGGAAAATACCCGGTGTGCTCACGCTGTCCTTCCACCCACGGTCGCCATCGCCAACCCCCTCTCCCCCTCCTTGGGGCAGAGGTGAGTGCGCGTCGCGCGGTAGTCCAGTTCGTTTTTTTCTTTGGTGTATTTTTTTTTATGAAGTTCGAATCGTTCCCCGGGGAAACGGTGTCGCGTCGATGGTCGCAGTGATCGGGACGCGTTAGGCGTGGTGGGCAAGTGACGCTTTATGAATAAAGAGTGGCCAGAGACTGAGATAAGTTAGAGCGTTTTTTCTTTTCTTTTTGTACGATTGTTTCTTTTCTCTTTCCTTCATTTTTCCCTTCCCGCGTGTGGGATTGCATTCTTTTACAGGACGGCGGAGCCACCCAGTGAGACCCAAGTGAGTGATACATAAAAGATTGTTTGTGCGCGCGAAATAAATAAATTTAGGTAATTTTGCCGTATTACAAATTCGATGGCCAGTCACTAAGGAGTCGACTACAATTAAATCACTACGTCTTAGTAATAACTTGTACGTGCAAGACTCGATATTAGCGATCCTCGGACACGCGCCGGTCCTAGAGGAGCTCGCAATGAACGGGATAATAGTTCCGCTGAACTTTCACGTAGATAATTGTATTCGGCTTCACATAATCAGTCTGGACTACTATGTAGAGATTAGCGACCCATTAGTTAACCTTAGAGAGAGAGGCGTGCACGCCATTAAAATAGAGAGTAAGTTAGGAGTTAAGAAGACCCGCACGATCGATAACAGGTACGTTTTCAATATGGGAAGGCACAACAAGTCATTGAAGTATTTTATGTGTACCGTTAAATAACATTCTTTAGATTGGTTTTGAATAAACAGAAATTATCGTTACTTACTTCATCACCCATTAATAAATACTATAGTACTATTATACCTCAGGTTGTTAACTAAGTCAGCTTTACTCATACCGATTCCCGTATCATAGATGGAAAGAATGCGATTATTTTTGTCAGAAACTAATTTTATGTACAGCTGCTTCCATGGATCGTCTCGTTGAATCTGTTAGAGATTCATAAAGATAAATGTCGGAAATTACCAACTAATAGACACAAACATGAACTGATTATAAAATATGAAAAACATAATTTTTAATCTTCAGGATTCTTCCATCAACCTGATTCTTTCATCTTCCATCAACAGAAAATTCAAAACTACAAAACATTATTTTATGGAATTGAATAAATTATTATTCATTACTCAATTCAATTGTCATATTCAAATTGAATAAAACTGAAGTTTTATGAAATTCGTGTAGTGCCAAGTTAGTTATTTCCGACGACACATAGTAACAATATTTGGGGACTCTTTGAATTTAAATACTTTTAGAAAGTATCAATTCTATTCCACATAAGTACAAAACGATCAAATAACTAATATATCATAAATAAACATCTCGAATTACAAAAGAAAAGTTTTCTCGAACCACGCCCGTAACGCTGAACGCAGGTAATAAAACTATTTCAGAATATACTAACTGTAAGAAAATACGAATACTAGTCTGTTGTATGTCTGTCGAATGTGCTGTTGAATGTACGCTCCCATATTCTAGCCCAAGAAAATGCTGATAAAGGTCGAGAATCACGTAATCTACTTCTCGTTGACACCCCAATTCCTGAAGCAAACTCCAATAAGAGTTTGATACTTACCAACCCCCACTACATTTTTCTGGACGGATTCGGAGTGGACGATTTTTACAAGAATGTGCATAATCAAAACATTCATGAAGCAATACAATAAGAATAAGCAGTTAGTTCCATCGTCGCCGTTATCCCTAAAGGGATGTGCTATATAGGTTTGCCAAGCCACAAGTATACCCCTTTCTGTCGCGTTAACTCCTCTCAAGACTTTCCCATTCATCACTGTACTTAATTCACGCAAACCATATAAGAACTTCTTTCAACTGATATTGTAATTTCGCGACACTCTAAGACCTAGGTAACTTTCCACCAGGAAATTTGCGCATTATCCGTTGGAATACGCATCGCATACCGCGAATTTCGTCCTTCTCCGAGCCACCCTTCCCTTCGCAGGAATATTTTCGAGGCTACGTACAGACAGGCACATATATTGCAATGGTCGCGTTCACCGTCCTTGCGTTCGGGGCGGAAAAGCGCGCCATTACTTGACACTCAGCGCGAGATTGCAGAGAACCTTTTATAGATATAATCATCAATTATTCAAAATTTGTAAATTTTGAACCAAGCTATTTCGCGCCTTTTCGTAGAACAGTATAGTGCTGTATATCGATGAAACTACGAGTGTTTATGTTATCGACATTCGGCAAAGCAAACATTACTTTATAATAACATCCGGTGCTATGGTATGCTTCTGTAACAGAATAAAAAAATAACAGAAATTTTATTTAACTGGATATAATTATATACCTAAATACGCGCTATTTGTCGCTACGTTAATTATTCGGCGCTATTTACCGCTCGAATTTCCAGTTTTATTTTCCACACAGAAAATTTATATGCAACGGGATGAGTTCAATAAAAATATAAAAAGATATATTTAATTTCGCTGGTGTTTTGAGGAGCGTTTTGCACGCAGGGTCCAGAATTAAGAAAAAAATTACAGGAAAAGAGAACTTTTGCGGAGTGCTTCGCAACAGAGATCAATCTAACAATTTTATTTCAGAAAAGAAAGGATTTACAACAGCAATAATTGAGCTGTGGACAAGTTTATTAGCTCCGGGACTTACGCAAATGTGCCCTCAGAAAAAATTATTATATGTACGGCGGTGCATTCGAGACATTTGAGACCCTCTATCGCAGTACATGCTTCAATACTTGCGTGGGTGGAGTAGAAAAGGGAGAATGAAAGCACGCGGGTATGTGTTAGAGGGGGATAGGAAGCTCTCTCGCCGTACTCACATAATAAATTGTTTTCTTGTTTTTTTCCTTTTTGCAGAAAATTCGAGAATTGAAAATTCTTTTGCAATTTTCATGGTCAACCAAATGATTGACAAATATAAAATTATTAAAAATAATTTTATTTGTTTAGTTTCTTTTTTTACACATCGCGAGTTCTTCTTCCCATCCCGCACTACCGCCTTATCTGAGAGGCAGGATAACGAAATCCCACACTGGTGACCCCGACGCTGAAAGCCTAGAAAACTAGAAACGCCCGCGTCTAAGCAAACTGACGGACGCTAACAACATCAAGACGGGTTCCGGGAAGAACAGTGCCACCTTGCTGGGGTATAGTAAAGAAAAATAAAAACTTTGCACTGCACTTCAATTCGCACTTACAGCAGCACGCAGCAACAGCACCTGCAAGCAGCTAGACACGAAGGCGCGCAAGGTTGGGAGACGAGAACAAAGGAGGACGTGCACGTATCCACAACGCAGCGCATAGGGTCCCGTCACGTGGCACAGAAAAACCGTTCGAGAACGATATCGCAGTGAAGTCGGAGTCGCGCGAATGATTGAGGGCGCGGAACGATTCAAGTTCAAGTCGACATCTTTCGAGGGCAGTCACATTGAACTCGACGCCGGGATAGTCGAGCGAGTGCTCCGAGCACAGATCGGTAGATCGCCGTAGGCTAAACTGACATTTGAGAAACTTGACGTAATAAGCATCAAGATAACTGTAGATATAGTCAAGGCTGGATCTCTGAGGGCTTCAAGGTGAATAACCTAGCAATAGGCCCGGTCAGGGACACCTTTGACAAGTTTCTATTCGATCACTTGGTAATGATAAACAACATTCGCTACCAGGCAGTAAGCCCCGTGGCAGAACGGTTCGCGAATTTGAAATACTTGAAAATAGTAAACTGCGGTGCAGGTAACTCCATAACGGAATTCATAAGAGTGAACGGAGTGCTGATCAAGTTCAACTTTGACAACTGCGCATACCTCGATAAGCATACGCATATAAGTGAGATCCTTGCGGCGGCATTTTCGGGGGAAAATCGAAGGGGTAAGAATCGAAGAAACCAAATATTGTACGGTAATTAAGCGCAATTGTTAACAAATTCTACCCGATGTATATTCCGAGCGTAACCGCGAGGCACTATGTGCCCCAGGTTAAGATAGATCGTAAGAATGTAAATAAAAGTCAATAGTGTACATCCAAGTATCAGTTACCTTTCTTCCTACTACTTTTCCTTGCGAAAACGTAGTTTAAGAATCGATGTAAAGTAGAATAAGTAACTAGACATAGAGACATCTCTCTTTCGTCATTGCTAACCCTTAGAAAAGTCGCAAAAAAGGGGGAGTGATGTGGGGTCGTAACCTATACTGCGCATATATAGAGTGATACGGCGCATGCGCCAAACCTTGTACGCGGTACAAGCGAGCGGCATACACGAGTATGCATTGCGCACAGAGCGGCGGTGCCCCGATGAGAAGTGGGGGGCCGCGAGCGTCCAGCCGTGGCAGCGGCCGCAGCCAGCTCTTTCCTCCACCGAACTCTGTACAGTGCAAACGCACTCGTAGATACATCGCCGATGTGGCCAATAAAGATATATTTCTCAGTTACACAGCGCGAGTTCTTATTCCCACCCCGCACCACCGCCTTGTCTGGGAGGCGGGATAACGAAATCTCCCACAAGATTATGAGATTTGTAAAAAAAAATTTTAACTTGTGTCAAAAAAAATTTTTTTAGTTAACTATTATTATTTAACATGAATTATATTTGCTTTTATGAACGTATATAAAATGCTTGAAGATTATTCTATTCAATTCGATTGACCAAAATAATTAAATATAATGTACCTTTACCAAGAAATAAACGAAACACTTTCCAATTTTATTTTTCTATTATTAATAATAATATAACCTTCAATATTATATTTGAGAAAGCGAACATTTTTAGTGTTTTTATAGCATATTCTATTTAAAAATGGGCAGTTTTAATTTAAAATTTCATTGATAGGGTCTAAACATTGTGCTGATGAAAATGGTTTTTGTAAATAGATAACTTTGAATAACCATAATTAAATAACGGAATCACTCTTAATTTCTCTCAGCTCTAAATTATAAGAATCATTTAAGTTACAGTACATAAATTTTAATACTCATATAAAACTACAGCTTTTCATCTGGAAATATTTTTCATTGCCATGATTATATTATATATTAAATATGTATCTAGCTCATTGAAAACTCACAGCAGTTCTTTTCTCGAATGTGACGAAAATCTTTGATTATTTAAATAAAATAAATTAATTGCATTATTATTCTACTAGAACTAGTCTTCATTTATAAAAATTAATAACAATCATCAGATCCAGCTTCGTCGATTAGATACAATTCTATCAAATTTTCTTACATCTATTCTGTAATCATATTCAACAAGAGAGATAAATTTTGCCGATTCTTGTTCTTTCTTTTTCTATATGTACATTTATATATTAAGTACATGTTATAGTACAGATCTTCTAACTTTTGTAGACTCTTTCAATAAAAACTATCGATAGATTCTTCAGACGCTTTTTTACTATTTATATATTTTTGATTTCCTTTTCAAAGTTATTTCTAGCTTTTTAATTTTTTATTGTGCATGTAAATAGTAAATTTTAAAAATTGATATGATAATTGATCAAAGATATTAATCTTTTTTATTCAGTTATACTATAACAAATTTTTGCATTAATCGTTTATAGGCGCTTATAAAAAAACAATTTTTTATACTGCTTCGAAAATCACCATTTATATAACATTGCAATTCATCGTAGCTAATTATATTTAATATCTATCTTAAACATATTCAGGTGCGACCGAACGCCCAAATGCCGCACGCAGGTGCACAAATCTTATAGTTACAATCATACCAATCATGAATAGGTGGAGAAATGAATAAACGACGTCTGTAAAGCCGGTGATAGAAAGGATGGTAATATTCTTATAATATCTTGTACCGAAATGTAAATAAAAGCGTAAAATTTGACATGATATGGTCAAAGAATCAAATTTATTACGTATTCTTAGTGGATAAAACTCGAAACGGATAGAGATACTTTAACATATCTAAAAGAGAATAGCACGACGCAATCAAATCCGAGCTATACTAGAGATTATCCAAATCGATTTCATTTAACTTCACGACGTAAAATCATCTGAAGGTGAACTATTGTGTTGTTGACGACTAGACCAGGTATGATAAATGGTAGCTATTTATACCAGTACACTGAAAGAGTACTGAAAATGTTCAAATATGTTTCAATAAAATATTCCTAATAAGAAACAGTTCACTATATTTGTTCATAAGGATTGTGATTTCGACCCACAAATGTTTCTGGTTAAACTTTCTAGAATGGGTAGAAATCCGAATGGTAACCAACGTCAAAATACTAACGAACGTTCCTTAGACTAGAGAAAAACAAAGTCAGGAATTTCAATAGAATATTTATATAGAATTTTTCTTTTTCAACTATAAGTTCGTAGACCAAAAATAAAAGAAAATATGAAACATTTTTGAGTTGAGTAAGCGATGCGGTGGGTGCAAGTATAGTTATGAAATTTATGAGCGATTTTAATGACGAGTATTCATCCACTTAGTAAACAAGATAATTCATTGTTATTAACTGAAGAAGAATTAAAAATGTTAAATAATGGAGCCAAATTTAAAGAAATAACACGGGAATGTCCGGGAATATTCCAGACAAAGATAGTAAATATAAACGAGGAGTATCCAGAAATTCGGGTATTAATATAGTAAGAGCTGGATCGTGTTTATTAATGCCTGTAGATAAAACGCAGGACAAGAAGAGAAAATTAGAGATAAAAGAAATATTGGAGAAAATGAAATTGGAGAAGAGATAAAAGCATGTTATGGAGAACTCGCCAATAGTCAGGTACTTAATGAAATACTCGAATTACAAGTTATTTATAGAATAGCTGCAGGAAGTGACAGAAATATTAAAAAATCGAGTCGAAATGAATGATATACCATCAATGAATCTATATCATTGAATAATCCAAAATGTTATAATATGTAAAAAAAAATAACATTCAAGAAAATTTAGAGTAAAGCTCTTCATTGAATGGGCCTCCGTAATCAGATATAACATGATATTTGGGTGCAGTCAAAATCATTTTACGCAGCATATTCTAAACACTCTGCTCGAATTTATGTCCAAAATAAAAAAGGTGTATTTATCAATAGAATCAACAGAATCAATGCAACACAGCGAATATATCCACATCATCCACAATGGCAACTATACTAATAGTCATTTCGATGCCACATTCTGCGGCACATTGGGAATCATGAAAGATTCATCAGTTATCAAGAGCGACAAAAAATTAAAAAGAAACTATACAATCAAAAAGAAACCAGAGATAGAAAACGTAAGTTTAGCAGACGAGGAAGAGGCTGAGGAGGAGAAATCGAGAATAAAAAAATATAAAAAACAAATTTTAATGAAAAAAACGAAACACACAGAAAATAAGGATCAAAATATAGAGAGCAATTCGGAAGGAGAGAGCCAAACATCGAAGAAAAACAAGGGCAAGAGAATATTAAAGAAAAAATAAAAAAGAACTACAAAACCATCGAAGACAGACAGCGCTTTGATCAGTCAACATTCGGATTTCTCGATTAAAAAGAGGTAAAATCTCTCAGCTCCAAAAGCAATTAAGATTCGGCCGTAGCCGATATGCAAGTGGATATATGATGAAATCCACTGGCTCAATTTATTCCAATATCTCTTTAGAAACCAAAGAAGATTCGTGGAAATACAGTGCGGAGCAAAGCAATGGGTCCACAGTGATGACACTATCAATTTACGATTTCAACAAGTGTTTAGCAACAGATCCGCAACAATGATGGCACCACTCGACATTCAGCAGTTAAATAGTTCTTTGTTCTTCATATTACGATGCGATAATGTAAACATGGCAATTACAAATGCAAATTACAGACACAAATGAGATAAAAGAACAATGTGATATTAACACCACAACGTTACTAAAACGACTTGAAAAATTCATGGGAAGTATTTTATGTGTGCTATCAAATAACAGTCCTTACTCTGTTTTTTGGATAAACAATAATTATCTTTACTCACTTCATAATAATCCATTTATAAATTTTATTATATATAATATAAGCGAGGAATAAACTAGTATGTCTATATATGAAATATTTTTCTATTCAAGTAAAATTTCTAGCAATGAATTAATCTACACAACAAATAGGAACGAAATTCAACAAATGTATTGCACTATTAAGAATCATTTAGTGTAATTGAAAGATTATTAATTTATCAAAATTAATTTAGAAAATATACCTCTTTGGAACTAAAAGAACGATAATGGAATTAAAGTCACTGTCCTTTTTTGAGATCTTGGTGAGGAAAGAAAAAATGTGTTGCACTTCCGTTTGCATCAAGAGAAAATGGAACGGGATTTGCTGTTTTATACTGAACTTTGATTTACTATTAAAAGATAATATTATGAAATATTTATAGATTTTAACGAGAGTTATTAGGCACATTGGAGGCAAAATTATTCTATTCACAAGGATCAATTATTTACTTCTACTATGATAATATCGATCTATATAACTCTCGCCAGGATTTATCCCTTTCTCCAATTGTAAAATTAGCTATCTAAATGCTAATTGACTATTCGAGTAATTAACACGGCTAATAGTTTATGAAGCACATGCATTGTACTTATTTGCAATGCAAAATACCGATGATCTCAAGAACCGAAAGTAATCAAATCATTTTAACTTTTACAGGGCTGGGATGACGCCTACAGGCGTCATATATTTTTTCAGTAATTAAGCACAACTAAGTAAGTCCTTAAGGTTACTTAGGTCTCTGAACACAATTCTGACATAAAAATGAAAATTCAAAATGGTGGAAGTAATACGTCGGATCTATACGTGTTTTTTTTTAATTATTCACCTGAATATCTCACCATTCAGAATCGGTGAAATACGTATTCCATGAATTTGAGGGTGGCGAAAAACTATATAACTAGTTTTCTACCCAAAGTGGGCACACTGTACATATTAGGATGAACTTTAAAATTTTAAAACTAATTTTAGTTCAAGTTGATCGCCATCTTGAAGCCGCCTTTTGAATTTTGAAAGTTTGATTGCAGAATCGTATTTAGAAGCCCCAAAAATCCCAAGGGAAACATTTTTGAGGCTTTCGAAATCTTTTAAACATTTTTTACAAAAAAGAAAAAAATTACCATGCGCATTACAGTACCGGGCCGGGATGACGCCTGGAGGCATCATGTTCCGATCTACCAAAGGCTTGGCCTTAGTTTAGTTTTTTGTGCATGACTTAAACTCACTTTTTTTGTAGAAAAATGGAGCTTTTGCAATTTCTCAAATCCCGGCACTTTAAAGGTTAATGAACATTGAACTGAATTTGGAACAAATAGAGTTAAAACTTTTGAGAGATAACTTTCTCACGGTAATGTGCATATATGAATACTAAAGTTCTTGTTGCAGCTAAATATACACCGACAAAAAGAACCAAAATACCTTTAAAATATTGGAATGATTCGTGAAATTCGAAGTGTGAATAGAAGTTAGAGGTTTGACATGATTCACTATCGCAACCTCGATTTTTTACTTCAACTAAATAATGTCCTAATAACTACTATTTTGTAAGCATGCATCCAAGTAGCTTTCTATTTAAAAATAAATTCCGATTTTGGAATATAGAATACAGATAAAAAAATTTCCTGCAAGATCCACTTCATAACAACCTTTTTTTAATTCATATATAGTGGAACTCCATCGGGCAGAATTAGTGAATAAATTGGCATCTAGCCAAAAGATCATTCTAATCAAGAAAATTTGATTGTTTAGATAATCTAAAAATATAAGTGCACTTATAAAGCTGCCGCATAAAAAAATATCAATATTTAAACACAATTTCTAACTTTTTCTTTTTTAGATATGATAGAAATAGATATATAAATATACTATAATATTAACAGAAAAAAAAATTTAAATTGTGAGATTCAACGAATGGCACAGATGCCAAGAAAAAATCGTTGTCACTAAATTTACTCTCACGAGTGTTATTTCTTACGAAATATGCTCGGCATACTTGGTGAGCCCGTTTTTTGGTGAAATATTTTACTGACCCTTTGACGCATATCTTCAACACCTTGGCCGACGTTTACTGAAGCCATTGATAACGACAAACCGCTGCCTACTGATGCCGATCTACAAAGAATTTATTTATTTATTTACTATTTAGATAATCATTTATCTAATTATTTTACATACTAGATAGTTTTTTTATTGAGCTTATAGATCTATCTAGCAGATACCATATAAGTGACTTCAAAAAATTCAGTGTGACGCGAATAGAATTTAATAATTAAATAAGAAAATTATATTGTTTATTTTCGTATTTTTAAATTTATATAATGCTGTAAAATATATTATTTTCGTTTCTGTAAACGCAGTTTAAAATAAAGTTCACGCTATTATAAATAGTTCTCATTGAGATCTTTTTCTGTAAATCTAAAACTTTTATATTTTAATTTCAAAGTTTTTTTAAAATATACGTGTTATCAAAATACTAAAGTTAAATTAAAATTAAAGATTACATGAATATAGTCAAATTAACAAAATAACAAAAATAAAATTAAAGTCTACAAGAAATGACAGCTTAACAAAAACTTGTGAGTTAAGTAAAAAACAAAAAATTTTCAATAAATTGTTACAAGTAACGTAATAATATTTACCTATCCATCAGCTTGGGCATATCCTTCTTAGATTCAATTTCACGTAATAGTGAGCGTAATGTCTCCTTTTGTTGTGGCACTACCTGATTAACAAGAGTGTCGAGATACTTTAGCCCGGGCAGAATAGCTCCAGTAATGCATTGATTACTCAGAGAGCAATAAACTAGAACTGAGTATGCTTCTATTAGAGCATGTGCTAAGTCAATATTTCGACTCTGCTGAAGAGCCGAAGCTGTTATTCCGGTTAACTGAGTAGCAATTACTAAAAAACGAAATTAATGATTGTATTTTTTCAATGAATAAAATTAGTTATTGAAAAAAAAGAAAAGATATTTAGCTACAATCAAAAGTTGAATAAATATTTAACTACTAACAATAGCTGAAAACACTTACTCTCTTCAACATAATTTTGAGGGCAGTATGGTGCTATGGAAGCTAAAGTTAAGACTAATGGAACCGCTAGAGAAGCTGGAATGCCTTGAGGATCTCGCACGATCGTTTCTAACGTAAGACGCGCTTTGTCCTTCGCCTCTCTCGCCTCGCTTTCCGTTATCAATTTACCCAATACTTGCACAGCTGCTGATTTGACAACTCTGCAGAAATATTATATTATTTTCAAGATCATTATCAATATTTGAAGAATTAATTGTATAAAATCTTAATGTTGACAAAATTTTTATATTTCTTGACAAATAATTTAATTTCAACCAATGTACATCAAGAATTGGTAATCATTGCGTTTTTAAAACATGGATGGTTAGCATATGTTGCACCCAAAGTTACGATTTCTAATATTCTAAATTGGTTAGGCCCAATGCCGTATTCAATATTGTAATTCACATTTAAAAAAACATAAAAAATAAACAAATATACCACTATCTTAAATACAAAAAATTTAAAAAGAAATCATTCTTGTTATGTTTTTGATTAACTGCATCAGTTTCAATTATGAAAGGATCAAATTTTCAGTATGTTCTATATTCGGAGAAAAAGCTTAGTATATTTTATAGCTTTCAGTAATATTGAACCCAAAAAATAAAAATAGGAAAACTTAATTCTGAATATGGATTCAACACGATGCTGGGTATTAAAAAGAAATACAATGGTTGCAATTTCTTTGTAAACACAAAAGAAAACTAAAATTCCAGTTTAAACTTAATATAACTTTATAAATCCAAACAAGATAAATCTATTAAATTATTAAATAAATAAAAAAAATTTATATTAACATCTTTCCTTTTCATATAAAAATTAATGTAAAATCTTACGGATCGGTATCATTGGCAAGTGTAACTATTGCAGATGCTATCCTCACATCTACAAATTTATCTGACACTTTAGAAATAATTGAACTAAATAATAATGCAGTTGCACATTTGACGCTAGATTTTGTATGCACAACACCTGAAAATGAGTAAAATTAGCTTAATTTTAAATAAAATAAAAATTACAGTGTATATACAATATATAAGAAACTGTGATATAATTTCAAGGCCTGTAAACGATGAAAATTTTAAGAACAATTTTTTTGAGATTATATTGATATAATGAAAGTTAAGTACTAACGCTAATTTTCAAAAGATAATTAACGACAATGTTATCATTTCGTATATTAGTGGAAATACGATGTCTGTTCTATAGGCAGATTGACGGATGATTGAGGTGCATGTACTTCAAAATCGGAGGACATAGAATGAAGTATTCATAATGAAAAATATAATAGAAGTAATAAGTTAATTTCATTTTTACTATAAGAATATTTTCATTGTTTGTATATTGTGAATAGCTATTTCAACAAAGATTTTTATATATAATAAAATTATGATAATAGGAATATTATGGTTTGAAATTGTATAATACAAGCAAAATGCAAATTTATAACTAAATGATATATTGGAGAGTTGAGAGATGAAGCTGACACCAAGAATCCTTTGGACTGGGACCTAGGAAAACATGAGCTGCGTGAAAGGATCTAAGTAAAAACAAACAAATTTCATACATTTCAGAAGATCCAGTGGCATCTTTCCTTACCCATGCGACATATAGAAAATCAGCGGAGATTGTAAATCATTAACTTGACAGAATATGAAACAAGTACCGTACTGTAACTTGCTTCAACAATCAAAATTCTAGAAATAAAGTGAACTGATCTTTTCTTTGGCGAGGGAAAAAATATTTAGACGATAATTTATAAAAATCTCGACGAGGCTGAGAAGTTGAATGAGATTCAGAAGCGACATAAATTAATTATCCCTAATCTCCTATTTATTTAAAAATTACTCTAAAAAGAAAACAAACAAGCATCTGAAATCCTATTAATAGGGACTTCAATGTTTGAAAAGCATCTCTTTAAAATTATAAAGATAGAATGATAAATTCATAACTGACAATACCCTAGTACACATAGGTGTTTAATTGGAAGTTTCAGAAGGTTCAGTAAGATTGACCAGTACTTTGTAATAGTTTCTAGAGAACTGATAAATTGAATTGCGCTATGATACTTGATGAAACTTAATTAAATAATTAAAATATAGATTTTTGAGAGAAATATATAGTTTCTTAAACACTTGATTCCTTCCACAATTTTGTGATGTAATATTTAATACGAAGGAAACCCTCATATATTATCATTGTGACAAGCCAGTTCAATGGTGACAAACAACTTTTAAAAAGAAGTGGAGGTGGTACGTAAAGTATTACACAAAATTCTGAAATTAAACTATCTTAAAGCTCTAATTATTTCCTATTATATATGTAAAAAGTATGATTCAAAAGTAAGGTCAGTAATTCTTTTGTAACGTGACTGTACGTCGGAGCGTTATTGAGCTAGTTGCAATTGGTAGTGGGGACTTCAGCTAATCAACGCCGCTCCATTAATTCTACTCTGAGCATCCGAAAAGCTAGGAAGAGGCGATCCCTAAATTACGACCTTGTATAAATAAAAATGTAGCAACCGTTAGAACAAAAAGTTACGAGAAGTTGTGCATGAAACTTGGAAGTACTGGAACGGCGACTGTTTTTATTGTTAACTTCTAAAACATACGGTTTACCCGATCGGCAAGTTTTTCGGCGTTACAAAGTCTTTCTGAAAGTAAGAAAGACGTCAAAAACAAGGACTATTGCGTTACATAATTATATATAAGTGTATTGGATTGTAAAAACCCATAATTGTACTGGGTTTTAAAAACTTCTAGTTCACTAAGTATGATTTTCACTTTTGATTTTTAGCAATTTTTATCTGGAACACATGGTTTAACGTATCTCAACAGACATCGCATGAAACTGGAGTTTGCACCACAAAACCTCATCAGATATTTCTTTGAGAGTGCATCTTTTTGTACTTTTACAAAAAAAATTAATAAATTTTAATAAATCTTTTATTACCATCCCACAATCCTGACAATACATGCTCTTGAAATCTTTCTTGACGACAGAACATAACAACCGCAATCTGAAGGCCACTTAAATCTTCACCCTGTATTGATAGGGCGACGAGAAAATGTTTTAAAAAATTAGTAAATTCATTTTTATCTAAAGTAGACAATATTGTTAAATATGCTGGAATAATCATCGGATTGGTCAATTTTTGATCGGTAGTCAATGCTAAAAGCTCATGTTCAATAGCTTCTACGTGAGGCTTAAAAACTGGTACAACCTAAAAAATACTACTAATTAATCATAAAATAAATCAATACAGAATACAGTATCAAGCTAAATATATCTACCTCATAAAAAAAGAAATTAGTATTTTACAAATTCAATTTTTAAATCATAATTTATGGTAAAATAACAAAATATACTTTGTAGAACAATTGTTAATTATTAATATACATCAATCAATTCATTTTTTTCAACTAAATAATTATATTATATTAATAAAACCTTCATCATTATAACTGATATTACATAATTTATTATGTTAAAAACGTATCCAAATTATAATTATATTTCATAATATTAAAATTGCGACCATAAATAATTTTATATTATCTTATAATAGATTAGATCATGTAACTTTCTTTTTACTTAAGGTGGTCATACCAAGAAATCTTGTATACAAAATGCGTTCCGTTTGGTGTTTATCAATGTTTACTTAAATATATAACTAAATTCTATTGAAACTATATATATTATTTAATTTATTTATTTTATGAGACATATACATATATATAGGTACATATATATTTATTTTATGAGAAATATACAAGGCATATACATTAACGAGCTTAATGTCCACTTCAAAAAAAATTACTGTTTTATAAAGTACTTTTGAAAAATTAAGTTGTCGGAAATCGAACACAAACAATCAAGCAGCCGAATCATGAACGATTGCTTCACTAAACTGACATATACAAGTTCAAATATTAATTTTGATCCTACCAATATAGTAACCTTATAATCAAACCATTATAGTAACTTTATAATTGAACTAATGTATGGCTATAAATTAATTTTTCTCCCATGCTAATTAGGGGAATGGTACATTCTTATTATTCCTTTTTTTAATTCGAATCTATATAAACACTAAACTTTTATTTTCTGGTTTTCCTAAATGATATGATTTTTAATTTTGATACTATAATAAAAAAATAATTTGTTGAAAGAAGGAAGAAAATATGACATCTGAAGAATCAATGGACGAATAAAGATGTAATAGAATGTACAAAAAATCAAAACATTAGTAAATTTCTAAATTTTAAAAGTATTAAACAATACATATCGTTCAGACAAAATGAGTAATTTAACATTAAATTCTGCATTGTTTTCAGAGAAGCGGCATAAACACAACGCTTTGTACTACATTACACAGAAATAGTACTATAATATTGGGTGTACAAGTTCACAGCGTTTTTCCAAAATGTGAGGTTTTATCATGAAAACAAGATTGTATATTCTTTATTCAAAGTATCATCCATCACAAGCTAGAACTTTTTCCCATTTTTCTGGTAATTTATGAATTCCGGACCCAAAAAAATTCTCGTTTTCAAGCCCAAGAAAGTATCAAGCTAATTTTTGATCCCCTCTATTCAACTCAAGCGTAGTCTCGTAAGAGTATTCGGGCAAGACAAAATTTCCCATTCACTATTATCCAAATAGTTTTTATCATCGAAGCCGCAACATGTGCCCGAGCGTTCTCGTAATAAAAAATGATGGACTCATTCCTGAACTCATATTCTTATATATCGTTTTTCCTGTAATGCTCGCTTCAAACAAATAAGTTGGTTTCGGTACAATGGTTCTCTGATGGTTTGACCACTCGGTTGTAATTCATAGTATACGACACCCTTGTGATTCCACCATATGCAAAATATATGACCTTATTTACATTAATATTCGGTTTCGGCATCGATTGGGCGGGCTCGCCAAACTTTGTTTACGATTTTCTCCGTTTAGGCTTATAATGATAAATCCATTTTTCATCACCAGTGATCATACGATGCAAGAATGATTTTTTTATACCGTTCTAGCAACATTTCATCATGCCAAATCGCCGTTCGACGTCTCTCGGCTTCAATTCGTACGGCATTCAATTTCCAACATTTTGAATGAATCTCAATGTTTTTAGGCGCAGGGAAACGGCTTGTTACGTGAAATCCTATGATGCATCAAGTTCTTCTTTAATCTAACACGGATCCTCATCCAGCAATTCTCAGCCCTTATCTAATTCCTTGTTTTCAAAACTTTTCAGCTTTTCAGATCGATTCTTGGCTTCAACTTTAAAATCGCCACTTTTGAACCGTTTGAACCACTCGCGGCACGTAGATTCACCAATAGATTCCGCCTCATAAGTTTCCAAAAGCAAACGATAAGCTTCAGCTGCACTTTTCCTCATATTAAAAAATAAAACTAGCGTTTCTCACAAATAACGTTTATTTGGATGGAAACTTAGTAAGTTAAAACGTGGTAACTAGCTGGAAAGAAATGCTCGAATATAATGCTGCAAGGTTGTTGGCAGATACAAAACCTACAAATATAGCACATGAATTCTGACATTTCTGCCCGGGATCCACAGGCAACGCCATCTTTTGACAAACGCTGGAAACTTACTTGTACTACCAATACGATTAAATAGTTGAAAGTCTGTTCTTATACAGTAATAACCATGTATTTAATTAAGTTCGATAATATTTATTTACACTAGTATTAAACTATATTTTTCAGTGCGAAAGTTCGAAAATCATGTTAAAGCTCTGATTTTGAGGTTCGAGTTCAATTGTTGGCTCTTGTAGTATATATACTATTTTATACCTTCCAAAGCTTACTTTAAAGGAAATAAAATCTTTCAATATCCAGAATAATAGAATTCTATATTATATAAAATTATAAACTTATTGCTGTTTACTTTGACCTCTATTAGACATCTAAGGATGATGTTACGCTAATATACCTGAACATAAATGGTGCCGTTTCTTTTAATTCTGGCATAAAAAATAAGGGGTTTCATTTTAAAAAGTTTTAAAAAATTTTAAAAATGATGTTCAAGGTTAATCCCCAAAGTACTGTTAGATTCTTTGTCGAAAGTTATTTAGAGTAACTTGTTTATACCACTAATCCTGGAAGATGTTTAGGGGTCTTCCATATTTTTTTCCCTTATCGGAGATATTAAAGGAATAAGAAAACTTATTTTAGCATGTCTGATTATTAATTGAACGTCAAATTCGAGTAATTTATACAGGCATCACTATCGGCGTGATATTTTTGCGTATGAAAATAAATTCACAAAGTATTTGCCATTAAGGGGATGTCGGACTTAAATTTTACCGTCATAATGTCCATAACGTAACGGTAAAATTTTTCTCTAACCACCCCTAAATTTAATTATTTTTATTAATAGCAAATATTTGTAATCTTAAATTATAAATAGAATAACAAAAGTAATATTTAAAAAAATATGGATCAAAATACAGAAGTATTGATCATTTGAAGCTGTAGCATATATAATTTTTAAATATGTTCTTGTTCTTTTTATTCCATAACATTCTTTTAACTTTATCTAGATTTTATTAAGACAATTCTGAATTTCTATATGCATTTATTCATACTGCATAATGTGAACGTTTCGACTATTTCCAGTATTTAAGTTATACTCCTGATTAAAGAATAATAAAGTAATTTATTACAATTGAATTTGATTTAGCTAAATTGACCTTTATTAACCTTTCTAATTATTTGTCTGATTATTTCCAATTCACTACCGAATTCACATTTCGCACTCAAACCACCTTAAATAATAGGCTATAAAATGTTCGCGATTAATTTAATTAATATACATTCATAATCTTGGCACGCTTTTTTTCACTAAATAATGTTTTTTTACTTTTGCTCAAAGTATTTCAACTCAATTATATTGTGTAAGCATATTAATCAAATTGGAATATTAATTTCGGAAATGAACTTATGCTCCAGTTTGATTAAAATAATTTATAAGCTCAAAGGACTTGAACTGAAGTCATATTCAGCGGTTTATTTCGTTTTTCTCGAAAGATTTTCTCGTGCAATGAAGACGGTGTAAATGCTATCTCAAAAATTTTTAAGCATTTTAAATACTTTATAACTACTTAATTTTCTTTAAAATTTTTCTTTTATTATTGAAAAATAATTTCAAATAATTTTTATTTCACTAGTGTTACATCCTTATTCGATAAATTAGTAAAATTTGATAGTCAATATATATAAGTAATGTGAATATATAAAAAAAAAAATACAAACCTTATATTGGGTAATATATGTTCCAAATCCTAAGCAAAATGCTTGAAGATACGTAAGAAGTTCAATCACAATATTTTCTTGCGCAGCATTGAGAGACTGAGAAATTTCAACGAGGTCTAGTATTCTGTCAACACAAAAAATATATTAAACAATATAATTAATAATATCTAAAATTTGATTTATAATATCAAAGATGTTTATACTTTTCATTACTTACAGTTTGTCAGATAACCAATCCAATTCCGGCCAATTATAGTCATCCCATGTGTTATTAAGAAATATCGTCATTAAAATTCCTATGTCTATTTCAGATTCATAAAAAACTTTTGGATTGACTATTGACGGGCCACCAAGGCTTTTAAATTCAAAAGCTAAAATAACATTTTATGTAAATTTCTTTTATGTAATCAACGTTAAAAATATACATTTTAAAAATATTTATAATTCAGAAGCTACCATAAATTTGAACATACAACATTTATCTGTATTATCAGTGCTTACATTCTAGTTAGAATTTAGAAGTTATTTAAATAAAAAAGTCATATGTTAAAACTGTAATATTGGTAAAGAAAACGTTACCCACGTGTACGAGGGCGCCACTCAATGAAAACAAAATAACTTTCATGAGTAAACAGATAGTACAGAGTATAAATTGAAAAAACCGATATTTCAATTAAAAATCAGGTATATACTTAAAATATTTAGTAAAATATTCTACTATATTTTCTATTCCTATACTATACTGAAAAAAAAGTATAATTATGATATAATTGTTTTCTTTATACTTTATTTAAGCACAATGTAATAAAAAAATTAAATAAAAATAATTTGTCAAATCGATTTCTTTCTCGTAATAATTGTAATACATATTTATTTTGTTTAGAAAAAACTATCACTATCGGCAGTAAATAGCTGTTTTCTGCTTGCATTTAATTTTTATTTTTTTCTTCAATCTTTATGATTGTTCACCAGTTCAATATCATAATATAATTTAAATCTTGGAATTTTAGTAGTTTAAAGTTCATGGATAGAATGAAAGCTTGAATTAGCATTAAAACTTCTAAAAGTGAAATTTTTTACAGAAGTCTCCTTTGTCAATACTGTATCTATAATGTGAAGCAATTCTGCGATTTGTCTTAAATGTGCTATACACATTTGTGCTTTATTTTTAATGATTTGGATAATTTTTAATTTTTTTTTCTAAAGAAAATTTTTAAGAACTCTGAAAAGTAACTAATGTAAGCCATAATTTCACGTACTTATTGTATAATCACGACCGCTATATTTGTAAGTTCTGCTCTCCGCCGATTTTACCGTATATTATATCTCTTTAAAATTACTTTCTACAATAGTATAAAATAAGGGAAGTATTGTGTATTCGAATTTCTTATCATTTGAAAGTTCTCTTTAATGTAATACATTTATCAATATAATCAATGTATTGTATTTATCTATATAAATTAAATGTTTTCCTAATTAGACTTTTCAACCAATTACACGTAAATGTGCGATGCTTAAAAAACAAATTATAGTTTTATTATTTCTAAATAATTCTGATTTAAGTAAAAGAAAATATTGAAATCAATTTTTACATAGTCAAGTATATGTAAATTTATATGAGTACCGATTCGTATAAATTTCGAAATTATCACTTATTATTATTAAATAAAAAAGTTGTTTATTAAAAGTGTACCTACGAACTCACTTATTTATAACGTGGGAATACAGTACTATAAAAATATAAATTAAAAATTATGTTGCCATGTACTTACGGGCCCGTCTTTGTAAAGTTTATGGTAATTTAAATGGTTAAGAAATATTGAGAATAGTATCTTTTGCAGAACAGTACGCAAAATAAATTATAGTTCTCAGTCCATATTACGTCGACGTAATAATGTAAAATTTCGTAATTATATGAATACTAGCATCTCCTGTTTCGGCTTCGTCCGAGATAATAATGTAATCAATTTATTCAACAATAAAGTAACATCTATGTAAAAAATATTTATAAATCTGTATTTCCATATAAATAATTTTATCCTATAATAATATTTCTGGAGAAAAAAATTTCAATTTCGTCCCGGGGTCCCCCGGAAACATTAGCGGTAGTGTATCTAAATATCATTAACTACATATTTTTTGTTCTATACAGTTTTTCAGTGAAAACAATATTTCTGGAGTAAAAGTCAACAATTCCCTATCGGATCCCTTCAACAATTTCTCATATACTTAATACAGAGGTATGCCTTTAAAATACATTTTTCTCAAGATAAACTCCGTATACAGAATAAATGCCTTGAACAAAAAATACGTATTTTGATGAGATCTACAGCTTTTGTTTGAAATCTTTTGGAATTTTACTACTGTCCGAGATAAGATCGAAAAATCATATTTTTATGGTTTTTTCTCTAAACATTTCATTTCCGCCTAAAATCACTAAGGTATTCATAATCATACCGAGATACCTGTAAAAATCCACCGCGTCGAGCCAAATTACACAACTGATAGTTATAATTTTCAATAATTTCACATTATTAAAAAAGGTTATATTATAAAAATTGTTATCAAAATTTCTGTCATGTTACTCCGACGTTCCGTTAAGAAAATTACTAATGAACACATAATTACATATACTGGTTAACAATCATAATTTATTCATTTAAATATTTTAATTGACTTCTGCAAGACATTACATAGAGAAAAATGGATTGAGTTCGCTTTCCATCAACCAAATAGTTGATAGATATTATCTTTCAAATTCCTATGAAAATTACGAGATGATGGAATCAAACACGAAGAGTTTCGATTTTTATATTACATATAGATTATATATATATATATATATATATATATATATATATATATATATATAATATATAGATTATATATAGATGTGAACAATTCTGCCTTTATTATCTGAGGCACCTATCGCCTTTTTATTATTTTTATTTTTATTTTTATTTTTATTATTTTAATTTTTAATAAATAAAAATATTCAACAATAGTAATCAATAGTTTCTAGTATTCTTATTCAGTTGAAAAAAACCAAGTAACTGACACAATATGACATTAGAATACAGCATTACTTAATTCTATTAAATCCGGAGCAAAATATATATTAATGTAAATTAAAAACTCACAACTTTGGTCGACCACATTTTCCTGCACACGCGCTTTCACAGCTTCGGTATCAACGACATAGATGATGGTATGGCATAGCAAATACCGCAGTACTTGAATAAGAGCTGCCGCTCGATTACCATCAAGATGATCCTTACTGGGCGAGCTTGAAGTCTTCAATAAAGTTTTAAGCTTCGCGATGCAGCGGGGTAGTAAATGAGAATGAAGTCTCCTTAAGCTGACTGCCCATTGTGCAAGAACGGGCAATAGAAGCGTAGCTGCGGTTTCTATGACTTCTGCTGACACGTCGTCCATCGCTGTTAAGGCTAATTCTTCACACTAAAAACGTAACAAAAGAATATTCCGTTTACTTTAATTAGGCAAAAAATAGAAAATAAAATGTCACTAATACTATTATAATGTTTATTAGTAAAATATTTCTAAAGAGGCCTACGATGGCTCGATCGCTAGAGCGAAGGACTAGTAATTCGGTAATCTGAGTACAAGCCCGGTCTCACCTGATACATATAATCACTATTGTAAAAATTTACATGTGCTTTGCTTACAAACACATTGTAGATCTCCATCGCGGATTATCTCACTTTTGAGTTACTACATTACATTATTTAACACTATATTTAAATTTCCCTGAGTACTTGATACTTGAAATTAAAAGGGCTACGATGCCTCGATTACTAGAGCGATGGACTAGTAACTTGGTGACCCGAGTTCAATCCTGGTCTCGGCCGATTGATACAGGCACCGCTGTAATAATTTACATGTGCTTTGTTTACAAACACATCGTAGACCTCCGTCGCTGATTGGCGCCGATATTTGGAAGCATAAGTAGAGTGACGTTAAATAACATAAAAAAAAACTTGAAATTAAACATGAGCATATTAGTTATTTATTCGCCATTGTCTATAGATGCCGTACTACTCATTTCTTAATAGAATTCATTGTTAAAAATGCTGGCTCCTTATTTGTATATAAACACAAACATTACAGGAAATTTCAATATAAACGTTCACAATTTAACGAACTTGATCTATTTCTTGTTCCTTCTGACCCTATTCATCACATTCTATACCGTGACCAACTTACTCATACTTGGCTCGATCGTTTACTTATAAATCTGCTATTGAGATCCATAAATATAACAAACAAATCTAAAACTCCACTCGCTGCAAGACATGACGCTGTTGAACTCTCATTAACAATAAAAAATGCTCAACCATCCACCAAGTTGTTTATTATTCATAAACTTCACCAAATTAATCAAAACAGATTTATATCCAATCTCGCAGCAAACATTACTTCTTCACTCTTTCTAGATTTTACTACTTTATCCGCGATCGCTCAACTTGATTCCACCTTATTTCACTATCCCATAACAATCTTTTCAGCTTTGTGCTTTGATATCATAAACCTAGACCCCCCTCTCCCACTAAGAATCCCTATATCTCTTAAACGGGAACCGAGGGACAAATGACATAAAAAAGTGCAGGTTACTACGAAAGCACGCATCTAATGCCCTGTCCACTGTTAAAATAATTACCTTTCAAAAACTTTCAGTGTTTCTACTTCCTCTTTCGCCCTATAGCGAAATCTACATAATATGTATCTATCAAACATTAAGAAAATATATTCAATAATCTTCTATAGCCTACAGAAATATATTGATTTTTATTCACCTATAAAAAAATGTCTCCTTTTGCATCTCCACAGAATATTAACATTATACTTGATCCGCTCATCCCAACAGAACCCATATTTCTCTTTTTTCAAATATCAAATTTCAAATTATATCAAACGCTCTCGCAATGTGTTCATCTATAATTTCTGGCCCTGATAATATTAGTACTACCATAGACACACTCGTTTACTTGTAATAATCTATTTATTGGCAGACAAGCAGGTTTCCAAAGACTGCTCTTCTTGTAGTTACTGAAATCATTCAGTAGGTATTGAAAATCAATGTTGGGCACTGCTTTTCTGATTCGATTTTTAAATGCTCTCAAAACAGTACAACATCAACTTTAACTGCGTAAACTCAAATTAATAGGGTGCGATAATATTACTCTCAATATTCTACTATTGAATCTGAAAGGCTCTAATTAACAGTCTAGTAACATCTAGTTTAGCCATCATATGTACTGGTACATATATCTCTGAAGGCAATGTACTTGGGCTTATATTTTTAATACATATCATAATATATTTATCATATTTTTGTACAATAGTAGATATAACTTTATAACATTGCTTTTCAATCATTTTTACACATTTAGGTTACAGTTTTTTAAGAAGTTCGCAAGAAATTTACAAGCTGAAACATTTGATGTTCTTTAATTAACATTTCAATGTTGAAAGGGGGAAACAATTTATCAATCCCGCTCTTTCCGTAACATATAGACTGCAATCCCAGATAATGTGATTGATATCTTCGCTGGCTGATCCACACTTGTACCTACTTTGAACTTTCGACTATGTTGATGCGGGAAAGAGAGGCTAATGGATGATAGTGGTTTGAACGTATTTGGTTCATAGTGACGATCGTGACTCACGGAAGTTTTTTATCCATAGACAATGGCTTTATACACTGTTTATAATACTTTTACAAATATATTTTTCCAGTTTCAGAGTTTTTAATGTATTCTGCAGTTTTTAATCGGGATGACTTTTATTTAATATATCAGATCCATAGTTGGAATTTTTGAAAAATTTAGATTTTCGCTTTTGGCCGCTTTTTTCGCAAATTTGTCGACTTATTCATTTCTTTCAATACGCGGTATGCAGGAATCAAAAAAATATTATGTTTCCTCATTCTAATCTACAAATCGCACCTTCATCGCTTGATTCTGGTTCTCATAAGGAAAAATATAGTCCTTACTTAATACGAAAAGGCTTTTTTACGAAGCTCGTTGCAACCCTCGGCTTCGCCTCGGGCCGCAAATCTCTCGTTTTATAAATATTTACATTTTTTATAATTGACTCCCATATTTCAAATACTAAGTTGTGATCTGACATCCTATAACAACTTAGAATATCAAACAGGAGATTTTTAATTATCAAGTGTATCTCACAAATCTTGATTGTTTGGTTAGGTGATATTATTTCACTTTTTTCTATGAAAGTGATACTTTTATTATTAAAAAGATTATTCTTCGCCCTCCGTTGCATAGTCTAACTTTTCTAAACATATTGTATCCTAGAAAGAGAATATGCTTTGTTCTCGTCAGGCAAGATTCGACAGAGATGCAGATATCGATATTTCTTAATTTTGTTTGTAGATCTAGATGTCTTTGTTTGAGGCTACGAACATTCCAAAAAATAATTTCCACGTCTCTAGATTTTATCATAAAGAATTTTTTGTGTTCGCGAATAATGAAAATAATAAAGAATATGTGTTAATAATATAAGGGTGAAAATAATAAGACACTTGACTAGTTTCACAAATAACGATAAATTGATAACTACGATCGTTTCGGCTATTACACCATTATCAAGGTACAAAAGTGAAATAGTTATTTGTGAAACTAGCCAAGTGTGTTACTATTTTAACCCTTATATTAATACATATTCTTTATTATTTATGTAACCTAAACAGGCCCGGATTAGAACTACATGCCACATTACGTGCCTCTAAAGGATCATAACAGGGCCTGTCCACGCCCTGTTCTGTACGCTCAAATAAAATGTGATCGTTATAACGCAGCATATCATGACAGAAGTTTTGACAGCAATTTTTCATAACATAACAATGTTTATACTTCAGTTGTGAAAGACGATTGTTTAACGAACTTACTGTTACGATCGACAATCATAATTTTCCTAATAGTTGTATATTATAAAAAAAATTACGACTGTGATTTACAAAATCGAAGCGGTCAACATCGCGAAACACCTGTAGATAAGGACAGATGATATGATCATATATCTTCTCAGATTTAACATTTCCTGAACCGAATTGATTCAAACATACTTTACCAACAGTGTCTAACAGATTTCTTGCTGCTTGAAATTGAGCTTGTTATGTGTATATATTGACAAAGCACTATCTAATGCATTAAAATAATAAAAAAATAAATATTCTTTAATAAATAAAACTTGTTGGATTATTTTTTCAATTGTTAAATTGTCAAAAAATATTTTTTAAAGAGACTTACAAATATGCCGCTTACTTTATGCGTTACGAAATAAAAATTGCTACAATCGTAATAGGAAATAAATTTTTTTTTCTCTAAAATAACAAAATCTCCAAAAATGTTAAGTTAAGCATCCAAAGCAAATGTTTAAGATTTCAAAGAAATAACTCGCCCACTGGCCAATGTAAATGAAAATTTAATGTTTAGTAGAAAAGATAGTATTAAGATTTATATTGCAATTATCATAAATAAAACTATGCATAAAGTGGATGAATTTTCAATAATTTAAATAAAAATTTATATACACGCCTATAAATATCGTCACAAATACGGCTCTTCATTAAAGACCTAATTGAAATAATAAACACACATATATATTTTTTATCTCCTGACCTGAAAATATTTATCAGGATCATCCATCAGTGCAACCAGAAGGGAAAGGCTCTTGACAACAGTAACTCTGACCGTACATTCCTTATCATCTAGCAGCATCTGCTGAAGCATAGATAGCATAAGAGAGTTTCTAACTTCACTCTTTGTGTAAATTGCCAAGGAGGCGCAGTACTCGGCCGCGAGTAACCGGCGCTCAGAATATTTATGCTGACTTTGTTCCCAGCATAGACTAAGTACCTCCTCGTTATCCGTCGGCTCCTGTTCCAACTTTGCAACTGTTGATAATCCTTAAACACAAGATTTAATTATCAAAGTTAGATTTCTCTGTAGCTTCGATTAAATTCTGATTTCGAAAAATTATTACAGATATGTAAAAAATATATCTTCAATATATAATAAAATTTCTCTGATCAGTAAGAAACACATTAATAAAATTTATTAAAAATCTTCTATTATTTAATAGCTTAAAGCAAATTACATTTAAAGCAAATGTCTTACAAAATTATTATTATATTATTTTTTTTAAACTAAATCAACATGCTCAAAGAAAAGTTAATGCTGTCAATTATTGTGATATGTAAAAATTTAATATTCTTCAAAACAAGTTCCTCTTAAACCATGAATGCTACTCAAAATAAATAAAAATCATCCCCACCTGCAAGTATCATTTGCCGTTCATCGTCGATTGGACGCTTTTGCAGATTAAATAGAATTTGCAGCAGTTTCTCGCGTTCCTGGAAGTTGGACTGTAACTTTACGACGCTCAATAACAACGGTATGACCTCTTCACGTTTGTTTAAAATTACATTAGGTACAATGCGTGGAAGCGTGTGCGTCGCTATCTCGAGTAAGGTGTCGCGATTTATTCCATCCTTAAGTGGTTCCTCAATCAGCTGGGCCACGCGTGCAGGTGCGCGATTTTGGCAGAGCCACAGTACCTGGCATCTAAAACTCTCCGGTAGATACCTACACATGATTAACAAAATAGCATGTAATAACTTGAAATAATGTAAATCTGATGTCTAAAATTTGTTCCCAACTGTATTCAAGATTTTATAAATCTAGATATGGTATAACAATTTAATCAAAAGATTCAAATACATCAATGTCTTACATGGTATAGTTTTTAGTTATTGTCTATGAGTTCAACGGCAATATAAATACAAGAAACTTAGGCAGAAGTTAAGTGTGTAAATTGTTATATTGTAAAAAATCATTGTCAAATATTTTGTCAAATTTTGTGGCGTTATTGTCAAACTTCACTCAAACATTTTCAGAAGGGAATAAGAACATATACTAATTCAAAAAAATTAAAATTAAAAATTTTATTTATGTAAAATATTTATTAATTTAGTTCAAAAAAAGAGAGGAAACTGATTGATGCAAGCTAGTTTATTTTTAACTTTTATTGGTACCAACGTTTCGGCTCACATAGACAGTCCTTATTAAGGCAAGAACAATTTTCTTCCATATATGAAAAGTACACTTGTCATTTATAAAAATTATAAAACAATAAAAATAAAAAAGTTGTAAAACTTTTTATAAAAACCAAAGTTTTGGCAAAAACAAAAATTATTGATAAACTAACTTGTATCGATCCATTTGTGCTTTTATTTAAATTAGAATGTTACAAAGCAAACATATATTAATACTTCGATAATAAAACATAAATATATACTTTCTTATTAAATTCTTATAAGAATATTTTATAAGAATATGTTATATATCTTAGTTTCATCGAAAACATTATTTTCAAAGCAAACATATATTAATACTTCGATAATAAAACATAAATATATACTTTCTTATTAAATTCTTATAAGAATATTTTATAAGAATATGTTATATATCTTAGTTTCATCGAAAACATAATCTAATAAAATGTACATATTATATTTTCAATATACTAAATGTTTTAGCAGTGTCATTTTCATAACATATTGCAACATTGTATGGCTAGTCTTGTATAGATATAATACTGTTCACAACTTTGAATTTTTTAAATTTAATCTGTTTTATTAATTTCATAATACTTTTACTTTTGTAATAAATATATTATAACATATATCTCGATATTTGCTTTGTGTGCCTGAAATAACTAGTCGTGTTGTCAGCATTTCAGTAGATGCCCCAATGATTATCTTTTTGTTAAAAATTTTGTTAAATGATCAATATTGAAACCAACCTCCATTATTTCCATTATGCGTCTGCTAAATGAAACAATTACCCATTACAGTGTTTGTATGGATCCATATTTCTTCTGCATATATATACATATATATATATATATATATATATATATATATATATATATATATATATATATATGTATATTTCTTGAATCTAATATGAATTCAAATGTATTTATTTATTATGATCTCGTATTTACTACGTGTATTCTTCTAAACTTCATTTCTTTTATATTTACATACTGTGCATCTGTTAAAAATCCACATATATAAAGATGAATTCCTGCCTTGATATTAATCATTATTTTATTCTTCATTTTTACCAATTTTTGCTTTTGTTTTGCAGCTAATATTATATTACATTTTACTATTTCTAAGAACTTTAGAACTCTATTGATACATTTATAACAATCTCTTCTAACAAAAATTACGAATTTAGTAATACAATCACCTCTTTTAAAGGACATATTTCTTCTTTTTATTCTCTTAGATTAGCATTTTATTTTGTTTTGTATACAATCTTTATTGATAATAATATTATTTTGTTTTTATATGAATATAATTATTCAAAACGGATAATCAAGTACATTCTTTTACTGTTCCAGAAAGTAGGAACTCACTAACTCAGTATCACAGTGACCAGTGACTATTTTACTTGAATTTCAAGAATGCACAATGATGATGACGACTGATGAGTAAATAACAACTGACTACAGTCTACAACACTATAAAATCACAACTACTTTTTTTGGTTAAGTTGACGCTGTCTTATATAATGGCAACATGGACATGGCCTAGTATATATACTTAGTTATTTACAATGCAATGCCTCATGCCTGAACTCTGATATAAATCAAGAGAGCTTCGTTTACGTTGATAGAATAAACTCACAACAATCAGGCCATGGAGTGAACTGCAACCTACTGCACGTTCCTATTTAGAGTGGCCACTTTTCCAGACCGATTCAATTTCGAATCGTAGTATAGATAAACAAATAATCCATTAAAATCCAGGATTTTTAGCTATAATTTGTGAATTTGAAACTCACGTTGAACGGTGAAATTAAAAGTATGCTTTGCAACCGGCATTTTGGCGATTTTGGGTTACACTAGTTTCACGTGGTAGCCGGCATTCAGAACCGCGGGCCGTGGGATCGAGCGTGCACACACATACACCACTAAATACCCATACCACCTGATACCACACATTAACATGAAATAAACGTAAAATTTTGTTATTATAATTATTAAAGAAGGTAAAAATGTTTTAAAAAATACTAGTTTTTTAAGAAAATAAAATATAAATAAATTATTGAAACTAAGCTGGGAACAATGACAAATTTTACTGAATTTTAATCAAGGGAACAACAATTAATATAACTTTTTATTCATTTGTAATTATTTGTATTTGATTTATAATGTTTTTAAGAATAATTATCATTGCTTATTGGCTTAAACTTATAAATAAAATGTATTGTCAGTTTTATAATTATATTTTAAATATGTGCACACGTGATAGCAGGTGGTACATATGTACATCTTAGCTAGTATAGGCAAAAATATTTATTTTAAAGGTATTGCAGACATTTTTTTAGACCTATTAGGAGCCTTTTCTTATGATGCTCATTATGTTTGTATTTATATTCCTTAATGCTGTATAATTTTTACCCGTTGGAAAAAACACTGTTCAGATGCGCATACGTTCGTGGAAAACATTTGGCTCACTCAGTTTTTTTATAGCCATCTATAACATATTCAATAAACTACAATATAGAAAAAATAACGGAACGCTCTTGTCCAATTAAAGTTTAAACAATTTGACAGTATCCTTTTAGAATCACAGCAGTCACTTCACCTTTACTAATTTATATGAATTAAACTTCATATCACATCTTTCAGTTTATAAATTTTTGCTTTTCTTTGTATATTTTAAAAACATATTTTTCACGACACGACATTTTAATTTAATATTTAACTTTATTTATTAAAGTTCTACCAATTAGAAAATACATGCGAAAAAGCCAGTCGACAAAATTGACCGGCAGAATCTATAAATAGTGCAATAAACATGATTCATGCAAGAAGAACAATAAGAGAGTTTTCGACAGAAAGTACCTTTCAGCAAATTTCTCGAATGTAAACATTCTAGCAATGAAACTTTTTTTATACAGTATAGATATAAATGAAATATTTAATTCTATTGTAAAAAGTAAAATTGTCTTCTCACATTTATTTATTTAAATCGTTAGATTTATACTGGAATCAATATATTTATATATATTTAGATTTAGCATTCAAAGCTGTTTTTACTGTACATCAAGAATTGTATTTGCAACATAATATTTTAAACAATGGAGCGAGGTTGCGCGGTTTCACTGTAATAGATGTTTGAAGACCTGCAAATAAGTATTCTGAAAAGCTGAATTCCCTGCATAATTTTAATAATACGACTCGATTAGCTGGTTACGATTGGTTTAGAAAATTTTTAGACATACTGCTTTATCTTTGCGAAAGCTATAGCCAATGTCACTTACCAGAGCTACGTCAATAAAAAACGTTTCTTCATTTTTTAAAATTTAAAAACTGTAGATGAAACTGTAATGTCTTGAGACCCGAAAACGCTTATAAATGTTCTTTTTCCGAAAGGAAGGCAGCATGTGGGATTCAAGGTTTCAGCTGAACGGGACAGGAATGTGACTGCATATATACACGTACGTTTTTCAGCAAGTGGAAAATACATGCACTGTACTTTAATTTTTCTAAGGAAAACAGAAACGCTATCCGATTTGAAATTCATTGGTAGAATTTGACAGCAGTGCCTTGATGGGGAGAACCTTTTTATGAAGTGGTTTTTCAAAGTAGTCCCCTCCCGCATCTATACACATATTCCAGCGAGTTTTCCAGTTTTCCTAACAATTCTGAAATACGTCTTGTGAGACAGTGTCGAAATGTCGACCTTGGACGAATTTTTTCAAATGGGAGAATAGGAAAAAGTCGCAAGGTGACATGTCCGCTGAATAGGGCGGTTGTGGTAACGTTGCAATGCCTTTAGACACCAAAAACTGAGAGACGCTGAACGCACTGGACAGGAAGCATTGTCGTGACACAGAACCCAAGTCTTCGAGATCTTTGGATGCACTCTGAGCACCCTTTTTCGAAATTTTTCGAGCACATTACGGTAGCATACTTGATTTACGGTTTGTCCAGGTGGTATAAACTCTTTGTGAACCACCCCTTTGCTGTCGAAGAAGCAAATGAACATGGTTTTCACTTTGGACTTGCTCATTCTCCGCGCCACGTCTTTGACGCTCACATGGCCTTTTTTAAAATCGGCATGCCATCGAAGCACCTTACTACGACCCAGGGCATCACTACCATACACTTTAAGCACTTTTTCATAAGTTTCTGTCGCGGTTTCGCCGAGTTTCGCACAAAATTTTATCGCGCACCGTTGTTCTAAATTTGTCTGATCCATTTTCGTGACATGCACTACTCGCGCGTTGTTACAAAACTCTAACCAGCTGGCGAAGAAATGATCGTGCAAGGGTCGTCAAGTTTTCAATCGAGAGAGTAAGTATCTACTATCACGGTGGCGGAGTTACAGGTTCGCACTGTTACCACAAGCCGAGAAATAAAATAGTTCGTATTACTTAATTGTCTGACCTCGTAGTTCTAAATCAAAAATCGATTTTTATGGAAATCTATTGGAAGTCTATTGAAAAACCGATAAAAGAACTTACTAACAAAATACATTCATAAAATAAAATTAATATCAAAAAAAGTTGTAAAAAAGATGACGAGCTTAAAAACAAATTTATCATCAAGGTTTTCTAAACCTGTTATCTCCGCCACATATTTAACATGTTCAACTGGTAGACTTACCTCAAGAAAATGATGATGATAATAATGAAATAATAATAATGATAATAATAATGATAATAATGATGATCTTCGATATATATATATATATATACAAAAAAATCTCTGAAATTTTCCATGTTCATACGCCCCAAGTTTCCTATCTATGATAAACGTTATATGAATAGCCCCCCATTTAAACATTTAACAGGATAAAATATTGTTTAAATCGTAAGTCTTTAAACAAATAAGCAATAGCTAACATTTTATATCAGACAAATTCTTTTCAAAAAATATAAATAATTTTAAGCAAGAAAGCTTCTAAAGTTCTTACTCAAAAAATGTATATATAATACCTGAAAAGCCTTAGAATAAATTTTTATTTTCTAGATTTATTTTATTTTTATAATGAAAAGGTGCTTTGAATGCTATTTTCATATATAAATTAAATTAATTTTCTTCAATAAATATTTTTTTCATTTGTCATATAGTTACGTTTGTGTTTTGTGAACAAAGAAATGTTGTCTCTTCGGCAAAATTGTCGATTGACTACTAAAGCGCTTGCTGATATTGTTCGAATTTCAAATGGGTCAGTCGACACCATTTTGAAAGACATTTTGTAGCGGAAAAGAGTGAAATCCGGTTTGGTGTCAAAACACTTAATTTTTTGGAAAAACAGCGTCGCATGGAGGTCTGTGAAACGACACTTTAAGACTATCAGGATACCAGCTCACACTGCATTGATTTTACGTGAACATTTCGTCAAAAATTCAACCAATATCGTTCCGCAACCACCGTACTCGCTTTATTTAGCACCGCGTGGCTTCTGGCTTTTCAGCAAACTCAAAAGACCACTTCGGGGACACGGTTTTGATTTAATTGAAGAAATAAAAGCCGAATCGAAGAAGGAACTGTCGGCCATTTCTGAATACGAGTATAAAAATGTTTTCAAAATTCGAAAAAGCGTTGGCAGAGTTGTATTGCATCCGGGGGGAGGGGATTATTTTGAGGGGGGTGAATTAGATTTAGAAGAATAAATAAAGAATTCAGAAGTTATAGTCTTACTAATATGTTTACACAGTAGTACATCTGCTTACTCTGTACATTCATTCCGTTATCTCCAATTTTCTCTGTACCTCTTTTAAGAAAAGAAAGCCCACTTAATATGGAAAAATAGTATGTTGTATTCGGGAGCAAAGGTGTTTTCAAGCTCGGGTAATTTGAGGCCCTCGCTGTGTTGAAGTTGCAGATATACCCTCGTCGAAAAACGTTTACTTGCTCCCTTGTGTCACAATGTACTATATGTCCCATGCAATTCAATGAAATATGTTTATTTCATGCGACAGAATATTTCTGAGGCTAAATATGCTAGCAAGATATTATTTAGCAAGTGTTCAAGTAAGTATTATACAACGATACTCGATGCCAACTTCTGGTTACACTCAGCCGTTTGCGCTCATGGTGCCAAAACTTGTTGATCGCGACAAGTAAATGTGTCATCCAGAAATTCATCCAGCGCTTTTATTCCAAATATGTGTATCTTTTACTGACGATTTATTCATCCCATGTTCTTCCCCGCACGAAAAATAACATTATCTATATAAGTTACCTGAAAGACGTCTTTGATCCAGTAACTGAACCATCAGTAATGTCTGGTCGAGAAATTCTTGTCCAGCCACGCTCGCTCGTTTCTGTGTCGCCAAGACTCACTACAATGGACACAGTGTCGTCTTCCTCGGGCTCGTCCTGATGCGCAACCGGCAGTGGCAACGTATCCTGAGGTGGTGATTCCAGTATTTCAAATTTATCAGGTGTTGTCGAGCTCGAATTAAGAGTTGGTATTGAACTCTATTAAAAAATTTTTTATAGTATCAGTTTAAATTATGCGAAACTATAATGAACTTTTTTTATAAATTTTAATCAGTAATAATTGACTTAAATAGCACCTTCATTCATAAAAAACAATTAAATCTTTACTTTCTAAATATACATTATTTGATAAAATATGTTTAAAAATATAACAACATAGAAAACGAATAATTTAAGGATGCTGTTGCACATTTAGCCATAAATACAATTTTGTTAACTGTGCGGGCATGAACAAAACTCGTCTTTTCATGTGTAATACAAAACAAGCATGAGGAGACTAGTTTTGCACAACCCATTAAAAAAATAAAGTTCGATGCATGTAAATCAAGCAGGTGATTGTTGCATGGGTATTTAAGTCATTCGCGCTTACTTTGGGGCATCATTTCATTCCCATGCGGCAATCAACCACTTTACACGCTTGTATCGGAATCCAATATTTATAGCCAAATGATTAAGATTTTTCTCTAATTTCGAATTGGAAATTTAATATTAATGTAAATATTAAGTGTTAAATATTAATTAGTTTATTATTTTATCTCAAACTTCAGACGGTAAGGGCAATTATGAAACTTTTAAGATGCATAGACAAAATTAGCTTAACAATGTGAAAATTGAATTATTGTAAAACTAAACAAGCAAAAACATATTTTAAGTTTTCCTATTTTCAATTTGTCTTTTAGGAGAAAATATTTTAACATGATAATCTTGAATCAACTAAAATTGACATATTCGTGGTCAAAATTGTAGTAATATAGTATTTAATAAGGAATGCACGTAATAATAAAATAAAAAGTAATAATTCTGAGATTATAAAATTAACTCATTAAAGTTCAAATCATTGAATTTCTATCTTTAAATTCGAATACTTAAAAATTCTCGATTGCAAAACCATAGATGATTTTTTTTAAACCTATTTTAAAGAATTCTGTCGAAAAATTGAAGAAAATTATCTTTTAACCTCACCATTGAACTTTTTTTTAAAAAATTGATTCTTTACAGAGTAACATTTTTAGAGTAATTTATTTACTTTCTAGGGTAGTTGCATGATTTTTTGAAATTATTTTAAATGCACTGACAATAAATAAATATATTTTGAAAAATATTTTTCTCCGAATCTTTTGGTTTATATTTAGTTGTAGAAAGATTCTGAAAATATTCAAGTTTATGTCTGAAGGCTGTGCACTTCGTTTTTGATATATTTATCAATTTGAACAATGGTTTTATCTTATCTTATGTTTTTAGAATATAACATAAGATTCAATTTAATCGGAATTAAATTATTAGTAACTTAACATGTGGATATTAGAAAATTCGTATATAACTGCTTTTATTAAATATACTAATAGTATTTCTTTATCATAGTGACAATAATTTACTACAGCTAAGCTTTTTTTATTGCTGCCAAATAATACACAAGTCATAGAAATGATAAGAAATGAAATGAAAAGCTGTATCTTTTTTCTATATTCAGTGTTTCTTACTATCGAAATATGACATATTTCATATTTCAATCAAAAGAAATCATTTACTCAGATCTCTAAATTATTTGAATTTAAAAATTATGCTTTAAGCTTAATTATTATTGAAAATAAAAAATTCTTTCACAGGAAATTAAAAAAAAAAAATAAGTATAAAAAAGAAATGTCTTGTTTATAAATCTTTCATCAATACACCCAACGTGTATGCTTTACTTTTTCCAGCATTATTAACCTTTAATTTTTACTTTTTTCCCAACTGCTTGAAAGTTTTACATTGTTTAAGAACAATCCCAAAAATGAACAGCTATTAGCAATTGATGTATAATAATAAAATTTATAATAATATATATTAGAAAGTTACAAGCTAAAAAACTCAAATTGTTTTAATAGGTAATGTATAATCTTTTCTTCATGTGTTTTACTGAACAATCACTAAATTATATTTTTCTAATAAAATATTTAATGTTTTTCATTTATTTTTAATGGAATCCGTATAAAATTTTATCAGTCTTAAACTCAGCCTGTAAAGATATCAGTTTATTTGCATCTACGTAACCAATAGGCCAGATCATGCTTTGCTCACAAGCTAAGGCTGCTGTACAGCTCTGTAATACTCCCTTGAATGAAATTTTTAGAGTGATTTTACAAACAACGTCTTAATATGTATACTAGATTATTTAATATAGAAATAAGATAATAGAAAAAAGTTTTTTAGACTATAAAAATAATAAACTAAATAATTATTATTACACTTGTCAAGCACAAGCATATACAAATATGTAACTATACAGTTATCTATTGTTAAAATCTTCTTTAAAAAATCATGTATTGAATATGAAATTTTTAAATAATTAATTTTATAAATTATTGTAAAAAGTTCTATCATATTTAAAATACAAATATTAATAAAGTTATTATAAAATTAATCTTATACCCCAACAGTAGTAGCATTTATATTTGTATTAGCAAGCATTTCTTCAAGATTTGTTTTAAGCTGCTCCAATGTAATAGTTTGTTGTTTTAATCGATTAATCTCTTCTGTCTGCTCACAAATTATTCTACTTAACTCTACTTCCTTTGATTTATCCTCAGGCTCTTCATCCTCAGTCTGTGTAGCAATGCTATTTGAAGGTGGCTTATCATAACCTGTAGACCTCATAAATTCTCTGTATATCTGTATTAGTTCAGGAGGCTTAGGAATATTCAAACCGACATCTTGCCAGTCTTCAAAATCTTGATTCTCATTTTCATCACTAAATGTAATCGATGTTAGCTTATAAGAATGAGCCAATAAATATTCATTTACCAAATAATTTAATGACCGTTGTTCGTGAGGCTTTATAGGATGTTCCAAAAGTTCATGTTTTTCTAAATTTTTATCAGGAGTACTAACTTCAGATTCTATAAATTTCATATTAAAAATATTTTATTCATTACGAAAATCTCAATATTTTAATTACATTTTGAACTAAATAAAATATTTTACTATTAAATTATTCATTCTTTATAAAATTCATTACTAAGTTTCTAAATTTTATTCTCATTATATAAAATAGTTTTTATATATAGAATAATTTATGTAGAATATTTTGTTACTTTAGCAATAATATATTAAAATTTAATTAACATTACCTGTTACTACAGTCAAATTAGCACGTAAGGAATTAATATTTTCTTTTGCTTTCCTTAGTTCAAATTCAAGAATAGCAACTCTTTCATCAACACCACCACCATCTTCGGAATAGCGAGTCATGTCAAGAGAATCTAATGTTGCCTGACTAGATGATCTTGCTGTAAGCAAAAGAGGAATAAAATAGTGTTATTAAATTTGAAATATAATAAAACTGCATTTGAGAATTCTATAAATCTCAAAATAAAAATTTTTAAATGTCAAACGTTTTATATATATATATATATATATATATATATATATATATATATATATATATAACATTTGAGATTTAAACATTTTTATTTTGATATTCAATGTAATAAAAATATTTATTTTCTAACTATAGAAAAAATAAACTCTTACGGATCGGTAAACACGGTTCTGGTTTTACATTTAAGCATTCAAAATTGTTAGGATTTGAGAAGAAATCTCTGAGTGCTGGCAATTCACGATCTGCTTCACATAGTTCAGTGTGGAGTTCAAGTGCAGTAAGAAGTAATCTCTCACTTAATAATTTTGCAGCAATTTCATCATAAGATATAACTTTTTGCCTTTGTTCATCTATCAAACATACCAATAATATTATAAAATGTACATTATAAACTTTTTAGAGTAGTAAATAAAAATACAAAGTCCAGCATAAACAATTATTCAACTAATGATAATGAAATTAAATTTGCTTATTTAAATTGAATTGTTTTAGAAATATCATTGTAATTTGTAATAACTAATGTTTCATCTTAATTATAAGCTATGTTACCAGTTACATTATTTATAACTAGATCTTTATTATTTACCTTACAATTCATTGCTATTTTAATGACTTTTTTTAAACTAAAATTGCATTTAAAAATTACAATACATTTAACATGACTTTTTAAATATAAAATGTCAATAATAAGTACACGTCATTTACCTTTTCCAGGAACATCTTCAAATGGAATGTTTCTAACCTCCTCGACGAATGGACTAGCCATCCTCTCAGAATTTTTCTTTTTTCGTAAGAAAAAAAATAAAAGAAAAGGAAAAACACCATACAATTAAGGATGAAATAAGAAATAAAAATAATCACAAGACATGACAGCGGCGAGTTTAACAATAATACTAATTACGTAAATACTATTTCAACATTTCTATATATTCTTATCAACTCCTTCTTCTCGAGCTCACAAATACGATTGGGAATAAATTGATATTAAAAAGAAAAACTGAACAAAAGTAAAAATATAGAAAATTCAGCTTAAATTCAGCATTCAGCCAAATTTACCAATGTCCTTACAGATTCTGTTACTTTTATGCATACGTCAGTCGTCAGATCGTCATCAGGTATTGCACCAACACCACCCAATGCACCTACATAGCACCTATAAATGCACTTATACCTGTTTATACCATTTTTATATACATTATGCACCAGCCTGATATATATATATATATATATATATATATATATATATATATATATATATATATATATATATATATAACGGAAAAATGAAGCTTCGCATTTAGATTCAAATCGAGCTACAACTTCCGGTGCGGGAGGTTTAAAGTATTTCGTACGCGGTTTAAAATTTACAAACATAATAGAATCCCTAACATATTGTTTGTTCTCTTTTGCAAAATGAACCAAAATAATAGAATAATGAAATTATAGTAAACTTTATAATCATATTTCTAAAACATGTATAAGTGTACACGTAAACTTATTTTTAGCTCGTATCAAGTTCCTTCAAATGAGCATTTTTCGTATTTCATTCCAATGAACATCGCAGTTTAACAAAACCTCATTAAATTTTATTATTTTGAAATGTTAGACAATCCTAATCTAATATCCTAACCTTTTAGCCGACCCTAATACTCATAGGCCGAGGCTGATATTTTGTGCAACAATTGTTGAGATTATATTGACGAAGCAGCTGCATAATGACAGAATCATGATAATTTCAATGTTTAAAAATTCTTGCGTATATATAATCAGGTATGACAGAACGCAAGAACGCAAAGTCGACATTTGCGCTACACTGCCATACGATGATCGCCGAAAGTTCGAACGAATCTTTCTATATGTAATTCACTTGACATTAAATATATATATATATATATATATATATATATATATATATATATATATATATTTTTTACAATCAATGCCAGATCAATGGGAGGAGAGCTGAATAGTGCTGAAGCACCGGATCTCTGATATTAGGAGCCCCCATAAAGCTCGACATAAGTAGTCAGGCACCAATTAAAAACCTTTATTAATGAAAGTACCATCTAAATTATTTTCAAATAATCGAACAATATTTCTGTAAAAGATGGATTCTAAAAACTGAATAAAATAGATCAACTGATTAGCTCTCATGAAAATATAGAAAAGAGCACAATTACTGTATGATGATGTATCTTGATTATAAATTAGTCAGTTTTCACATCAATGTAGAAGCAATTGGTATGGTACGAATAGAAGCTAAAATTGTACTACAATCTTGAAGCGTACCGTTGCCGTGATCGGTTCTGAATAGAACGAGGATTGCCATTTCATGATAAGAACGAAGTATTCGATTTCTCCTTAGAACGGTAAATATATATTATATATATATATATATATATATATATATATATATATATATATATATATATATATATATCTTAAAATATAATATCTTAAATTCCTAAAATACTTTAATTGTGCTTTTGTCGACTGCTTATATACAAATTAATAAATATTTTTATTGGTCTTACAGTCCAATTAAATCAATCGAAAATAATACGTAATAATATCAATATATATTTATATTAATATTAATACATCAATATACAAAAATCATAAAAATAAAAATTAAAATTAAAAATTATAATGACAGTCAGATTGTCTTTGTATACAATCATCCTCGTAGACTAATCTGAAAATAAAATATTAGCTGAAATTTTTTTTTTATATTACGTCTTCAATTAGGTAAGGGTGGTGGGGATAGTCAGATTGCACTTTACTAACATAAATTTTTTGAGCTAGTATTTTCTTTTCAGATTCGTCTACGGGGGTGATTGTATACGAGGACAGTCTGAGTGTCATTATAATTTTTAATTTTAATTTTTATTTTTATTATTTTTGTCTATTGATGTATTAATATTAATATAAATATATATTGATATTATTACGTATTATTTTCGATTGATTTAATTGGACTGTAAGACCAATGGAAATATGTATTAATTAAATTCCTAGAGTTGATTTCTGAGTTCGATCCTATATTAAAACAAAATATATCAAGAAACATAACTTAGTTTTGATAATTTAATAATTTACATATATATAAATTGATAATTTTATAATTTAATAAGAGTTTACTAATACAACAAGCAGAAAAAAATATTTAGTTCTACATTATTTTTTCTGTGATTTTAAAAAGTGAATATATTTTCATTATTTATTTTTCCGAATTTATTTATGAAAAATTTCTTTTTCTAGCGAAAGTCTGTAGTTACAAAACATAGTTATTTCCACATATGCTCTAGAAATTACAACCTTAAATAGGGCGAGGGGGGTGGATTTTAGCACGAGGTCTCGCAATAGCTTGATTCGATACTACTTATTGTATAAATTAAGAAATTTAATTCTTAATAATAATTTTTATTTATAAGTTAATAATAATAATTTAATACTAAAAAATTAAAATGAAATATTTATCCATATGACATTATTGTTGTGTACAAATGTGCCTTCAAAACTGTAATAAAAATGACCAATAATCAGTTAAGAACATGAATTTTTCACTAAAATTCAGTAGGCATATATTTTCATTCAGTAGGTATATATTTTAGTCCAAATGAGAATATATATGTATATACACACATCTCTCTCTTTCTCTTTAGCCGAACTAATAACCCTTTAATAACACAATAGGATCGGTCCTTGCTGTGCATGGCTGTATTGGATTGGCTTGTTGCAAAATTGACTTATGAGAGATTTAAATTTCTCAGTCTATTTATTATTTTTTTCTCCCAAATTCATCTGGCTGATTTTTTTGTGAATTGTTTGAACATGGCTGGTTTACTTGCTCAAATTCTGAAACCAGGCACACATTTTCAGAAAGGTCATTATAGTGCATTCACGTGTTTGAGCAGCTCGTTTTCACTGATTTCTCTAGGTTTTCCAGATTTGCCAATTGTATCATTTGCCAGATAATATGACCCAGGACCTTAGCATGTGCGCAATAGTTTACAATCTTCTAATTCTCTACTAAATACGGTTATTAAATTGCCTCAATACACTAGTGAACATATTTTTCGATGTTTAAATGGTACGCAGTCTACCAAGCGCTGGAAGTCGCGCTAGCATTCCTGAGTCCGAAAGTTATTACGAATACACAAACATATACGTTTTGGTTGATGAGTACTGGATAGGCCCAGAGCATCGGATCATCCTAGTCAAGGAGGCCTCGTTAATGGCGAAACTTTGTTTCCCGCGGGGCTCGATTTTCCGAGGTAACCCTGAGTTTATAAAAGCATCGATGTGGAAATCATTATAGTCGATTATTTGCCGAAAAAAATATATCTACTTTATATATGATAATTTTTTTTTTTTCGGTACAGCTTTGTCTTATTCTCTATGTTCAGTGCTGCATATTTTATCCAATTAAACTTATAGAATAACTAATATATGAAAAGAATTACTTTGACAAAACAAGCTTAAGAAATATATTTATATCTCATAACAAAATAAAATAAAAATGATTTTTAATTTTGAATATTGGTTTAAAAATAGTTAGAAATAAAAAAAAAGTTAATGTTAGTGCATAAGATGTCATCAAATATAAGTAGAAAATAAAATATTATTTTTTATATTATCAATGTTTTTGACAATCCCAACAGTGAATTGCAATTCTGAAAGATGGTTTCTGTTTTAAAAAGAATAAAGATCATGTACCTATCAACTATGTTAGATAGTTGTTTATCTTCTTTAGCGGCAGTAGCCATTGAAAATATTTATTGAGACCATTAGATTGCAGTAACTTAATTGCAGATTTCGCTGACAAAAAGTGTAGAAAGAAGTTTTTTCTTTAAAACTTTATTAGATTGATTTTAAAAATATTTATATAAAAACTACTTTTAAAATTTGATATTAAATAAATTCTATTTTTTTTTTAATGTATAAACATGGTATTTTTATTTTCTTTCTTTTTATGTATATGTATCATTTCAACTAGATCAAAATGATCTTTCGAAGGAGTCTCAATCTTACAGATAGTCCAGGACCACGTGTAAGTCTAGTCCGACCCTGATGGCCGGCTTTCTTTTCTATATCACGGTACCTTAGGGAGATTTGTCAGTTTTTAGCGTAAATGTTTAATGTTGACATGCATGCTGGCTCTTTGCAGGCATGCAATAGGTAGCTCATACGTGGTAACGAGTAAGGATCCGCCATCGTAATCCTAAATCATGCCAGTTAAAAGCATTCGATCAACATCCTCTTTCAATGCTTGTCGTGAGGCCGTAGTAAGTAGTAAGGTGATGTTGTGATTTAGGAACGATCTCCGATTACAGTATGATATTCAGTAACTGCGCTTGATGGCACTGTTGACTTAACCATCTTGCTAAATTCTTGTATAAGTTTATGAAGATCGTCACGTATAGCATAATAGAACATTTAAGAGCCGTGATTGAACGTAAGCAAATATCGAGCATGTCTATGCTTATCTTGTTATTGCATATTGCTTATCTTGTTATTTCCTCTTTGAATGTCTTTTCGTTGTCTAAGACTCCTTAGATCGTGACAAAGGCTTGCTAAAGCAAAATATCTATTATTTCTATTTTACTTTTGAGCGTATTAGGCGATACGAGGTTACTTCTTTTATCCTATTGTTGCTCACTATCACGTTGCTTATGAAATGAGATTTTTATGGTAGTGCTCAATCGATTATGTTATTATTATGCGTGGACATAATGAAGCGACGTAATATTACAAATTTCACCAGAAACCAAATTGGCACTAAATTTCTCGTTATTTCTAACTGCAGGAAGGAAAACGAAACGGATTTTCAAGGTGCGATTCGCTAACATGAATTCTACATTGTAAGTTGTAGTCAGTCTTTTTCTCCAGTACTACATTGAACAGTGCTTAGTAGACGCAAAGCCTGCTTCTTGTAAACTTCATTCTAAGGAGTAAGTAATTATCTTGGCCTAAGAATCTCTGTCTGAATGTTGATCTCCAACCGTGTCGTTGATTGCAACATCAACGTTTATTTATCGTCGTTATCAAAGAAAATATATTCGTTATTAACTAATAGATACGATGTTTTCTAACAGAAGGAGAAGAAACTATTAAGAGTTAATATTATAAGCAAAAACAGAACTACTTATTATATATAACAGATAATTTAAAAGAATATATTGTTATTCCTTTCCTTGAATCCGATCCCTGTAACTTCGGAAATGCCCTCTGCATCACAACCGTTGTTCATTTGACTCGATCGAGTACCTCATCTGAAATTTTTCACTGTATAGTTTATCGAGCGGAAGATCAAACAACACGATTTGTGCGAATATGCATCCTGAATTCTTGTTATTCTTGATTATATATGTTGGGTAAGGGGGGGATGAATCATTCGAAATGTCTTGCACGCGGCTGGTCCTACTTGAATAAGACATTAAATGATTTGTTTTTATTTTTCAACATACTCCCTTTTTAGAAAGATACACTTCTTCCAACGTTCTGGCCATTTTTTAGCCCCTCCAAAAAAGGATTATTCAAACTCTCTAAAATAAGCCGCTATCTCGGCGATGACTTCCTTGTTTGAGCAAAATTTTTTTCCCGTGAACCATTTCTTCACATTAGGGAACAAGAAGAAGTTGCAGGGAGCCAGATCGGGTGAATACGGGAGGTGCGGCAGCAATTGATAAGGAAATTGATGCAGTTTGGTGGCGACAACTTCAGATGAATGTGCTGGTGCGTTATTGTGATGAAACAACACCTTTTTTGCACCAAATGCGGCCGTGTCTCCTTCAATTTTTTTGTCGAAGCGGTCCAATAACTCAATGTAATATTGTCCAGTGATCGTTTTTCCTTTTTCTAAAAGTCCATCAGGATGGTGCCCCTCGCATTCCAAAAAACCATTGCCATGATTTTTCCGGCCAATGGGACCGTCTTTGCCTTGTTTGGAGCAGATTCACCGCGAGAAATCTATTGTTTTGATTGTTGCTTAATTTCTGGTATGTAATAATGAATCCAGGTTTCATCAACGGTCCAAGGTTTCATATCAAAAAGTCCTTCGGATCTCGCTTAAATTGTTCCAAACACTGCTTCGAAGTTAACAGCCGCTTCCACTTGTTGTCTACCGTGAAATATGAAAATGAAAAATAGAAAATGACAATTTTTTTATAGTCAACTTGTCATGTAAATTATTTGTTTATTGATATTTGAAATTTGTTTTGGTGTCGTTTGATAGATGGCAGCACACGATAATAACACCAGCTTCCCTAAGCAACGCCCTATGTCTTCAAACACGGGTACTTATTGAACCGCCCTCGTACATATATTACAAGAGAACTAAATGTATTAAAGAAATGTAATAAATTAGTATTTACAATGTTCTAAATTGTTGCATATTCAGTATCTCTTTAGTCTCTTTATCTAAATAAGCTAATGCAAAATTGTGATTCTAAACAAAATATACAGATTCTATAACGTTGATATAATGACTGCTGCTAATAATGCTACTTCGTATATTATAAATTACTATCAATCTAAAAATCAAATGTACAATATCGATAAAAGATTTAAAATATTATGAAAAAAGAGAGTGAAATAGAAAATTGGAAATTAACAGCTATTTATTTATTCTTAAAAAAAAAACAATAGGTAGATGGTATCTATCTTGATCTTGATTATAGCTAACATTATTGGGCACGTTGTAAAATATTGAATAATCATTACATATTATTCAAACATTTTGTTTAATGGAATTACAACTGTTTTTTTCTTCCGACTAAATAAACGGTTCTCTGTTATAAAGTTTTTTATATATGAAAATTAAACTATAAAAATTTAGTGCATCCTCTTACTCTAGGTATATTTTATATTATTAATCATTAAGTGTCAAACAAAGCTTTATAGAAATGCAAAAGTTTTTAAAATGTCATAACCATAAACCATAAATAAAGTTTTAAAAACTTTAAATTAATTAAAAATGTTCTGAGAAGCCAGACATATATCGCTATTTGGTTCGATTCGGTTTGAGCATGAGACGAGTTATCGCGAAGTTCATACGAAAATTGTCTAGTCTGAAGACTGGGCCACGTTCATACATACGGTCCGGAAATTTTAATAGAAATAAAAATTAGTTACATTTTCAACATTAATCGCTGCAGACATTCAACACTTTACACGGCACGTTCATGTCAGTTGGTGGCACAGTTTGGTTTCACGATACGGGCGTCCAAAGCGGTATGACTTTAGTAGCTATTGTTGGAAACTCTTATATTGCGCTAACAGAGATCATCTGTCCTATAAAAGTTTTCTAGTCTGGAACAAAAATATCAATGTATTAACTAGATTGACTACCGTGTACGAGTGGTCGATATAACAATGATTGTTCGGATGAAAAATTGAACGTTACACCCTCGTTATACATAAACTACTTTGATAAAATTTGCTAGAATTAATACTGCACGAATATGATTATTTAACAATCAATTCGGTGTAATTATCTCAAATTCCAAACTTAAAATATGAAAATAAAGGAATTATTTCCGTTGCATTATGTTTTTATTACATAAATAAGTTAAATGTAAATTTTATACTTAAATTGTAAAAATGAAAAATAATGCAAACGAGGTCGTGAGTAGAAATATTATTATTAAATATAAATTTGTAATTGTCTATTTAATAAGTTCCACACACATTAAACACAATTTTTTGCAATCTTAGTTAATCTAATTAAATATATATGAATAATTAAATTTTTAAAAATTGTATATAGTTCAACTTATTTTTAAAAATAAGTTATTAGATTATGATTTTAAAAATTGTTGTATGTTAAACGTTCTATTAGATCGAAAATATGATTTGTTCATGCATTATTTCCAAAATTAAAAGAATGTACGTGTATGTAAGTGCACACGCGGAAATGTTCATTTTAAAGAATATACCCAAGGATACCAATAAGTTTTCAAATGTAGTTAAAAAAATACGAATATATTCAAATATAAATTAGTATTGTTATATTGTAATAAAGCTCCAATATGTTAAATATTTTACGACTTCTCGTTTATTCTAGTTTATTGTTTTTTATGCATGTTATACCAGCCTGTTTATTAACAGTCACGTATACAGAATATTATTTATATGCATATGTAATGTAAACATAGTAAAAATTAATTTGAAATAATTATATATGCTATTTACCATATAATTAAGTAACTTTTTGTTATCAAATGCACAAATTATTTTTATATCTTTTAAAAATCAAAATCAATATTGTAGGGCATTATTTTCCTGATTTATTTTATTACGATGACTAAGAAAAATCTTTTAAAAAATTACATTATTTACTGAAATTAAAATAATTTAAATTGTGATAGGATTTTTATTATAAGTATTTATTTATAAATTTTCATTAAACCAGTTTTTTTATTTATATATAATGATATTTTATTTATGTTATAATCATTTTTCCAATTCGCATATTCGATATTTCTTGTAAAATTTAAAAAAAATAAAATTAATAATAATATAATTTATTAAATTTATTAAAAAAATTTTAAAAGTTTTATTTCATTTCTAATAATGCAAATTATAATTACTAAAAATATTAAATGTTATCACTATATTATAGAATGAAGAGCTTATGTAATTGCGAAATCTGAATAGGTTATACGTATTTTGATTTTGTGAAACAGAAAAAGGTGTTCTATATAATAAAACAATAATAGTTTTTATTTTGCTTTGTTATGTATTAGCAATTGAGATAAATAAAAATTAAAGTAAAATTAAAATACTAAACATAAATAAATAAATACTAATATTTTCTTGAAATTTTTTGCAGATCTCTACATCTTAATGAACTAATTAAATTGTCGTAATCCATCGATTGAATGGTTATAATTTCTTCATTTATAATAGTTACAGGCAAACAATTTCAATTAATAAAATATTTCAAAATATTATAATTATGACCATAATCTACATGAAAATAGTTATATGTTTTTTATTTATCGATAGGAATACAAATACAAATAAATAAAAATTAATTTAAAGTTTGAAAACTTTCCTTTACGTTTACTAAAATACGTAGGAATGAAATATTATTTGTTATTTTATGATTACTAAAATGCAAATTATTTTGTAAATAACTTTAAATATAAAAGCATTTTTGATAATATTAATGTAGTTTGTAAGCCTAAAATTTAATTTCAATGAATAAGAAAAAATCCATAAAAATGCATATTTCTAGTTGTACGTGCATGATCCTCTATAATATCATACAATAGCAGTACAATTAAAACGTCAAGTTAAAAAAAAACTATAAAAATATTTTTCTGAACAATGTACTTTTGAACAAAAGTAAACACAATGAAAAACTGGTATAATTTCTTGTCGTTTTTAAGTAAAATATCTTTGCAAATAAGTGAATAGTAGAAATGCACGTTTATAATTATTTTTTGGACAGTATAAAACCTGGGACGCAGAAAATGATCTCAAGTAGTTTTTTTTAGTCTATACCCTATAAACATTTATATTAAACATGAAATTAGTTTTTATTTTAGTTCTACTTTTTTCATGCATTTACAATATCAAGAGTGAATATTTATTTAAAGGAAACGATGACGAATATTTGCAAAAAAATTCAATTCACGAAGGTATTGTAATTATTTTTTTAATTTAATTTTCATTATACCATTACTACATTAATACACAAAATTAAAGGAATCTTATTTTTCCTCTCATTTATGTTTTCTTTAACATATAATATACAAATGTATATAGTAAAAAATTTTGAAAAATAACTTTCGCTTTTACTTATTCTTGCAGTTATATTTATATTATATAAATTACTTTCTTTTTCCGTGTAATATTTATAACCAAAGTAAATTCAATGGAAAAAATATATGTAGTAAATTCATACCACTATAAAAATACAATTAAAAACTACTTTCAAATATGTTATCTTCTGCACAAACATTTTTTTTTTGTTTTTTCTAATATTACAAATCTATATAAATGATTCCGATCTTTGCATAGTTGATATATATTTGAACAACAGAACTTTCATATACTTTTCTTTCTCGATTATTTTATAAAATTTAAATGGAAAAATATATATATATCTATTTTTTTATAATTTAATATAATTTAATATATTTAAAGAAGTAAAATTAATACATTTTTTGTAGAAAACCATATACGAAAAAGCAGAGACACAATGGATGATATAATTAAGAATATGCGTGAAAGTTATCTTGATTTAAAGCAATACAACGATCAAAAGGAATTAGAAAGTAAGTGAAATATAGTTGAATGGTGAATTATTTTCTAACTTTTAATTACAAGTAAAGGCCGTTTGATATGAATTAGAAATTTATTGATACATTATTTATTGAAAGAGACTATTCTAATTACTTTCAGAATGAACCCTGTAAAGCTTTAAAACGTAACTCTTTACCATTTCCACGTTATATGTGACTTTCTTACTTACAATTATTAGCAATTAAATTGGATATATACTGTATTATCAGAGGAATTTTTTAAATACAAAATTCCTAATTTTTTCACATGGATTTTTAAAGAAAAAAAATCAGAAGTTAAACAAAAAATTTCTGATTTTGCACGCGTTAGCAAAAGACATTACACAATCACTCATTAACGCCTACAAATTCAGTCGTACTTTTATTGAAAATTAACTGAGAAATTAATAAGGATACATTTTTAACGAAAAAAATCTCGATTAAAATAGATTTTGGCCTATATACTTAGTAATAACAATGAAGAATACCATCAATTTCTTCCTCTTTTTATACAAAAAAACTTTTCGATAATTTATTATTTGCAACGGTTTAAAGAGTAGCTGCTATTTATTGAGACGTGAAAATTATATAAATTGCTCCACAAAACTAACTATAGTAGTGGTTTATGTAATGAAACTTTTATTATTACGAATTATTTTAACAAGTGATTATAGCTTTGAGGTATTGTGTAAAAATATAGTTAAAAAACACTGATTGTTAAATATGCCACTGTATTCATAAGATCAATTTAATTTCTTAGAGACTGCGATTTTCTTTATTTGTGAATTTAAATTGTTAAAAAATTTCATAGTATATACGCATTTTATTACAAAATCATATTGATATACATATAGGTATATTTTACTTAAACGTTGGCTGACATATATGTCCATAAAATTTTTTATTAAATTATTATTCTTGTTCAAAATATTCCTTTGTTTAAACAATATGTCCAATTCCATTATAGAGAAATATAAAATTTATTATAGAAAAATACGATATTTTCGGAATGGAAGAGTGTTAGATCCTATATAAAACGTCTACAATTTTAGAGGGATCATTTTGAAAAGATAATCCGATTTACCTCCCTCAATCAGTACAAAATGAAGATATGGTTAACAGTATTATTTTTGTTGAATATTTACAAAAATAATTTTTACAGCAGAGCAATTAACATAATATGCAAGCAATTATATTAATTATATTAATATCTTTGTCGGGGTTCATATGGCTCTATTGTATATGTTCATTTGTACTGAATATAACAATTCATTTGTACTAAAAATAATATTATTGAAATCAAAGTATTAATTCATTTAAATATCTCTATAATAATTTTCATTTTTAAATATTAATAATGCCAAATGGTTTGCAACACTTTTTTTTCTATTGAAAGTAATTTCAAGATAAATTAATTAGATTCATTTTGTTAAACTTAAAACAAAATTTATAGTTTGTAGACTACAACTGTGTGTCTTTATAAAAATCTTTCAATTTTCTCATTTTGGTTACAATCATGGTTCGGAGGTAAATTATTTTTTCTAAAATCTTAGTAATTAAATTCTTATTATTTACTTTATTTATAAATAGTGGGGAAATAAAAAATGTATAAAATATATACAGGTAAGAAACAATTTATGCAGCATGAAGTACAAATGAAAAATGAAAGGCATTTAAGCAATTCATAATTAAAGTTGAAAATAATTGCTGGTATTATAATAAACCTCAAAAATACACTGAAAATAATATTTTCCAAATCAAAAGAAATCATTGCTCCAAATACAATTGATTAAATAATTTAATTGAATGAAATAAATTGTTACTAGATGAAACCACGTTTTGTTTTATTTTAATACATATTATCTTTGTTCAAATAAATCATTCAAACAAGTGTACTTGGTTTGCTCAATATTCTTTCATAAGAGATTGAAATTACATAAAAAAAATGTATTTTATGAAATGTGCGTTTTATTTTTTAATATAAATTTTTTTGCAACCTGTAGTATGTTAGAGATACTGTGAGTAAATTTCTTTCATAGCGGTCAATTAGAAACACAAGGTTAAAAATTTATTGATTCTAATTAATTAATGTTGAAAATTACAAACCAATTCAGAAAACTTACTTAAAAAATTCAATTTTAAAGAAGAATTTTTTAACCAATTTTTAGAAAAATGTGTTTGAAATAAAAAAATGAGCAATCTAACAGCACGTTAGAAAATTCACATAAGATAAAAATGATAAATTTGTGAAAAATTAAAAATAATATTATATTTTACAGAATCTAAAACGACGACTACAACAACGGAAGCACCAACAACTAAAAAAGAAAATAGCGATGGAAATAATTCGACAACTAAAGCTGCTGCACCGGCTGAATAAAGTATTAACTAAATATAATAAAAATCAAATATCGACTGTAAAACGATTATATTCATATGATTAAAACTCATTTTATACAAATATAATATATAAAATGTTATGACATTTTATTTATATGTGATTGAAATCTATGAAATAGATAAAAGGAAATTACTACTGCCTAAAACTTCTTTATGTTTATTAAATATTAAATTTTATTCATTCTAAATGCATATTTTAGTCCTCTATGCCTGAAAATCGTTAAAATTAACATCTTGGCTTGTATACATTAAGGAATATAATTTAATACGTATTATGAAGGATTCTTAGAATAAAAATATATTTAATTCTGGATATTAGTATTCACATATAATAAATAAAAGAGTTGTATAAATATCATGTTCTTTGGCTAAGTTAATTGTTCATATTATTAATGATGACTTGGATATCTCATAAATACAAACGTTTTCAGATACTGCAATATGGTAAATCAGTTGAATTAATAAGTAAAAAAATAAAAAGTAGTAAACAAAATAAACTTATTCTTAGAGATAACACAATTGTAAATAATAATAAGCTTTACATTATATAGATTGACAAATATGTTCTTTGGTCTTACAGTCCAATTATAATGGCAGTCAGATTATCCTTGTTTGTAATCGCTCCGGTAAAATTGGAAATATAAAATTGTTATGACTACAACTACCCTGGAAGAAAAATATAGATATCAAGGATATATAAATTTTATATTTCAGATTCTATCGGAGTAGTTATAAACACGACCATTATAATAGGACTATAAGACCGATGAAAATATTTATTAGTTTGTTAAAAAAGACAGTCAACATGACTATTTTTTCATTGGCGCATTATGGATTAAAAAGAAAAGCGTACTCACTCGGCAAACGACAAGACTTTTTCACTAAGTCCATCTGTACTTCCAAATCTGTATTTTCAGATCGATTCGTAGTTTTCTTAAAAATCTGTAATAAAAAATCCACAAAAATATTGGGTATCACTTGACAGCGAATTATGATGTATTCTATATATTTATATAATACTTCCGTGTGCTACAAATAATGTTCCAACCATTAAATATAATTGAATTCGTATTGTAAATCAGTTATTTTTTATACGAGAAAGCAACCAAAAGCAAATACAACTAAGGTATTCCGTATTCTTCATATACGTATCTACAGATATCGTTTCTGCTTCGGACCTAATGATTATACCAATCCCTTAAGAGGAGCCGAAGTGAGTTTGAAACGGTAGACCAGGCTGTACCGGTAAAGCTGTAACAGTGGATTTAGTAGATAACTTGGTGTGAGGGGCAGTCCGATTGTTCTGTACTAACTATAATTTTTCTTTTAGCGAACTAATGATTTTTATTTCAGATTTGTCTACAGCGGTGATCATAAACAAGAGCAGTCTGACTGTCATTATAATTATAATAATTTTTATATATTTATTCTCTTCCATTTAATCTTTATAATGATAATATTTTACAAAAAGTTTTACAATAACATCAGCTCTGTAGTTAGTAATTGTGATAACAAAGCATCCAAACAATTAAATGTCCATAACAAATATAATGAATTTTCAAACGGCAATCCGTGCAACTAACTAATGAAAGGTATTTTTATATTTCACTTGTATATCCTGCTCATATTATTGTTTTATTATATCAGTTTCTTAGATCATCAAGGCTTATTTAAATGTAACCCAAAAATGCTGATTCATGACATATTAAGCTTTTATTATTTTACATAAATATTCTCATAAATATAAGTATATTTTAAGAAGATGCTTGAGACGTGTTATAATGAAAATTGTTCTATTTCATAAAAGCGAAAAGGAAACATTTCAATATTTATGCGTAACCCAAAAATATCGACAAAATGACTAGATAACGTTGTTTATCTCATAAATTCATGGAATATTATACATTATTCAGTTAAGCTTTTAGTATTTGTGTTTATTATTTTTGAAACTTAATTTTTATTCATAAATGTAAGTATATGAAGAATATTTTTTTTTAATGCGAGAACACAGAATATCTCATTGAGAAAAATCTTTATAGATTTTTATTCTAGTTTTAGTAAATAACCATGAAACAATTAACACATTTTTTTACGCATGAAACTACAAACTCTTCGCTTCTATATATAGTAATTAGTATTCTATATATAGTAATATCATATAAAGACTAAGTTTTTTCAAGCTCCACTGACAAGAATTTTATCTAGACATATATTTCTCACTACACGCGTAAAAGTATTGAATAAATCTGTAGATCAAATAGAAAGCCTATCAACCTATTTAAATGCTATTATAGAATGTCAAATCTCACCTTTTTCTTTATTATATTTATTCTGAAGAAAGCGGCTGTTTCTAATCTTGATAATGAAAACAATGATTTGAAATAAACAAAAGTCTGCATTTCAACGATAAGGCATTCGTTTGAACTTTCGGCTAACAGGAAGAGGTCGACAATACTTGTCAATGAAACGTGGTTATGCATGTAAAAAACATCTGCGTTTTATTTAGTTTGAACTTGATCCAAAAAAATATTAAAATTTATTTTATATATATATATATGCACAAGTTTGAAACAAAATATCTATTTATTATTACTGTAATTTTCTATATTTTCTAATTTGAAAAGGCACACGCGATTTGGATATGAATAGATCCAAAAATTCTTCTGTAAATTTATAGCTGTCCTAAAAATTTGTAACTACGGGAGAATGGCAAAGATTTATTCGTTTTGAAAATAATTAAGTGTACGTCCTGTATTAAGTTACTTACTTAATACCCTTACCCGCTATAAAGTTTACCAGGTGATATCTTTGCAGAAGGGGATTACATTTTTGTATAGAAGAAAAGAGAGAAAGAGAGAGAGAGAGGGAGAGAGAGAGAGAGAGAGAGAGAGAGAGAGCAGGAAGCAAAAGAATTTGGTTGATGGTGCATAGAACTGCAAGCGTTTCCTCCGAAATATCTAAAGCATTTTTCTGATTATCAATAGCAAAGAAATCTAAAAAACTGAGAAATCTAAGTTAAGATATTGTATTAAATTAATTGACAATAATAAATATCCAAATAAATAAATTTATTCAGTTAATAAACTTAGGTTTTGCAGAAAAATTAATCTTACGACTCGATGCGTTTTATCAAGTGTATTAACAATATTTTCAATTATTAATAATTTTATGTTATTATTAAAATATTTCATCTCTTTTTATTTGAGTTTATAAAAAGTCACGCTTGCTTATCAAACTACATGTAAATAGTTTATCAAATTTTGTAATGTTCATTTCAGAGCCTATTTCATCTTTTATCTAGATAACATAATTACACGTAAGACGACCTATTTTTTTAAAATAAAAACATTTACATGAATCGCCCGATAACTAGTAACAAATATTTGCTCCATCAGTTGCACAGAAGGTGAGATCATTTATTCCCGAAAATTTATTCAAAGCACTTATTTCTCTGCTTTAACGTTAATTTCAAAATATGCATTTAATTTATCATTTATTATTTCAGATAATATTATATTACATCAAAAAATCTTATAAATATTCATAGAGTTTAACGAGGGTCGAAAGAACCAGATCGGATTGATTGAAATTTCATCAGAAAATATGTATTCCAAAATGTTAAGATACATCATAGCATGCTGTATTATATCTTTATGTAATTCAGCTCCAGAGTAAGAAATTAAAAAGTATCTTTATATTCTTTTAGCGCCGAACTTAAAAAATAATTAAATTAGATGAAAGTGTTGAAAACTATGACAATATTGTCTATTAAGAATAGAATACAAAATCAATATTTGCTATCTTAGATATTTCTGGACTTTTGTCTGAGCTTGTTAAAAATATCTTTTAACGAAGTGGAAGTATTTGTTGTATCTATACAACAATTATAAGAAAAATTATAAATTCAATTTCTAAATTGCAATATAATTTTAATATAAATGAATTAAATTTATTTAAGTCACAAAATTTAATTTTATTATAAAGGCTTACAATAACGATGATGAAATCGATATAGCTCATAGCAATCATGTTTGTTAATCGATTCTTGATGATCCGCATTAGTTATTGTATTCAGTAGGATTTGTCGTTCTATAATGAACCAATTCACGTTGAAAGAACGTTTGTAAATAGTCCAATTTTTTACCAAAATTCGAAAAACGACATCACTACTCAAAGAATATCGTGCAGATAATATCGTTGTCAGATACTCTTGTCTTTACAGTGATAATACTTTCGGGACTATGTCCACTTCAGTTTCTATTCGGTGGCTTACTATCGTGTAAAGTCATTCACTTTCATTCAACGTAATAACGACCATATGAGGTACGAAAGACTGTTTGAGTATAGCAACAATATGTATCGAAGATAGATACAAAATTTATACAATTACCAAACGTTGTGACAACGTGAACTTATTTTTGGACGAATAAAAAAGCTCATTGGAGTACAATTAAATAACGTTTTTTTAAGACTTAAGTGTGCAAATTTTTTTAATATTTACTTAGTTGGTCGCTTCTACGCACCTCATTAATATTTTTAAATAACTTTCGACTGTTCTAAATTGTATTTTCTAAAACTATAAATAGCAAAATTTATATAATTTAGTTAGCCATTGAACCTCATTTTTATTAATATATTAATTATTAGAAAAAAATTAAAATTAAGGGAACTATTTAAGGCGCACTTATGTCATTTATAAAATATAAAATATGAATATCTAACAAGAGAATAAAAAAGAATAACTTAGTTTTTATTATATAGAAGAGATAAGATGTAGAAACTATTTATTTTTATTCAAATCGAAAGAAAGATATTTTAAAGTTGGAATATATAAAATAAGTACGTATAATGTCAAAAAATAGAAGGTCAGCTTGAAAATTTGAATTATTTTAGTTTTACGTTTTATTAAATTTTATCTAGTTATGATAGATCAGTGTTGAATGCTTTATATGATAAATGAACTGACTTAAATAATGAATTAAGTATAATATTTTTTAGTATAATATTTAAATAATAATACATTAATAATTATTTCAGTGAAGTGGGTTCTTATAAGGAACTAGTATTAGTTCAACATTTAAGTCGAAGCCATGGATGGATTATACTTGGATTATGGGGTAAATTAGAGAACCGCTTACTAACAAATTGTAAAGATTCAAACAATAAACCACTAAAATGTGATCACAATTCACTGTCAACGACCGTGAAGTATGATCTAGGAAAGAATTGGCCCTCTGTGGCTATAAGACCAACCAACCAAGCTCTTTGGGAGTCCGAGTACAATGTTTTTGGATCCTGTATTGAAAAGAGTCCGACGAACTATTTTTCGATGGCGTTAGAGTTATTTAACGATCATAATGCAGGAAATATACTTAATAGTGCTGGAATTTATGAAGGCGACAGTTACTCTCATGATCATATCGTTCAGGCCATCAAAGATGATCAGAATGCAGTGGTCTACTTAAGATGTGTACAGGATAAAGTATGATAACATAGCCAGAAATAATGTCTCCCAAATTTTATATAAAAAATTAAATTGTTTATTTCTTGTTTTATTTAGAAATCGAAGAAACAACATCTTGCATCGATTGCGGTGTGTTTGAATGTAGAACACCAATTAATAGATTGTACTTTAAAACACTCTGGAAACAATGCCCGTGAGCGATGTGACACGAAGAAAAACATTTACTATCCTACATCTAGTGAAACTAGTGATGAAGAATTGATAAAATCTTACGCTAGTTCTAGCAGCTAAAAATAAAACAGTCGAATAAGATTTATAATGTTATTTAAATTACATGTGTTGTTTAAATTATGTTATATAGAATATGCAAAATAAACGAATTATACTGTGTATTTTTTTATTTTCCTTATATATATGATGTATCATACAACTTGTCATTACATTATAACTTCAAAAATGTTACTTTATACATACGATTTACCATTAAGAATATTTATATAACAGTAAATTGCTTCTTATTCAACTTAGACATTCGAATAGTTATTTCGCGGTTAAAATACTGTTGTAATTCATAATTCATTTAGTACAGAAATTTCTAATTAATTATAATAAAGATAAATCTTCAATACCTCCTACTGATGGTAAACTTAATCTTTGGCATCTTTCGGTAAGAAAATATTAAAAATATCATTGCTAAATTAAAATGCATCGAGTATTAACTAAATTTCATTGAATAATTAGTTTTAACGTATTAATATTTTAATAATTTTTAGTATTTTGCCTTTTCACGAAACGAAAAACAACACTATATAAAATATTCATTGATACACTGGCACACTACTTTAACAAATAATATACATCCGCTAATAACAACCGACGTGAAAACTATAGATGAAATTTCTAGCAAAAAACGAACGATAAAAGAAAATAATAGTGCGAAACCGACTAGCGACGTGAGTAATAAACACACTAATTTCATATACGAAATCATATTGGGAAACTCAAAAAAAGAGAGAGTACGCTATATATACGCTATCTATCTATGTATTGATATATATGTATCTCTCCCCCCGCTCTCTCTCCCAGCCGCTGGATAAAAAGTGTGAAATACAGGGGAGGGAATAGCCCACCCGTAGCAAGAGAGAGTCGCGCCGACTATATAGGACTGCGCCTGTTATTCCTCTCTAATACATGCTCATGCATTCTCGGTCTCTCTCATTCGGCCCGCGCAAGTATTGAAGTATATACTGCGGTAGTGGGGAGTCAAGAGTCTCCAGACAACAGTACATAAAATAATTATTTCTAAGGGCGTACTAGCGCAAGCGCCCGTATTATATGAATTTTACAATATTTTTATATAATGTATATGTATGTATACAAATATATGTCTATATATATATATATATATATATATATATATATATATATATATATACTTATGTAATGTAAGAATACGATCACCGTAAAATTAATTATTATTATTATAATTATTATTTTTATAATTATTATAAATGATTATAATTATTGCAAACCGGCGACTTATCTGACATTACACGAGCGGCGAAATAAGCCGAATCAAATAGTATAAAATGGCCTGCAAAGAGTAGAATTGAGTACTGACTCCGATAAAGTCAATTTACACGAACTCCTCCTGAAACTAACACACGAGTCAAGAGCTCAATAAAATCCTGTCGAATATCATTTCCCGAATTAAAATTATTAGCTTGATCTCTGTTGCGAGGCGCTTCGCAAAATGCAGACGTTAATAATTTTTCTTTCCTAAAGAGATCATGATCCTGGTGGTGAGGCGCTCCTCAAAAGACCAGCTGAATTGAGAATACCTTGTATTATACTCCTGCTTAAAATAATCCTGATTTATAGCAATTCTTCGCATCGAATAATTAACGTAGCAGTAACTAGCGCGTGTTTAATATTAGGAGGCGTACTTAGTTTCCGACCTTTTTTAACGGAAAAAGGACATTTATGATGAAAAATGAGTACACATTAGCTTAATCAAAATATATAGAGATTCCATAAATAACTTTTGTTGTAACTATAATTATTAACATTATTCTTATTAGAAATCATCTTTAAAATTATTACAGGTCAGCTTATATTGAACAACTGAGCAAGCCGTTACTAAAAATAACATAGTCATCAACTAGGACGCCAATAATGTAAAGTATTTAGTATCTCTAAATAGTATCAGAAATTCTTGTACGCACCGATAAAAAAATGACCGTCCATCACATCATGGCTGAGAAAATTGTATGATGACTGTGTCATATGATTATGGCTTTGATCAAAATTGGCATATAGTCCAGTAGGAAATGGACAAAAATATATGTAACCATCCGCATTTTCTAAAAGTCAGATTTTAACTTTATTTTATAATTTACATTACGAGAGGTATTTAAAAAATAAATTTCGCTATGGTCGAAAAACAATAGAACGTTAATGTCAGGCTCTAAAAATAATTTGACTTTATTCGTTTACTCTTGAACAATTTGCTACGTAGTCGCTTTAGACTTCAATAAATTTGTTGTATCTGTTTACAAGCTTAAATAAACCTTCCTTAAGAAATGGTGGGCCCTGTTCCTGGATCTATGATTTAACCATTTCTTCAATTTCGTCATTTGAAGCAAATTGCCAACTTTCAAAACTCTGTATAGTGAACCAACGTTTTATCTCCTATCACAATACGTGACTAAAGATCATTATCTTCTTTTTCAAGCATTTCAAAAAGCTTTTGGACGACGTAAAGTCGTTTTTATTTGTTGTTATCGCAAAGCACCCAAACTTTCTTTTGACTTTCGGAAAAGAAAATAGTCACTTAGTGCGATATATGGGAAATAAAGTGGTCGCAAATTTCCAAGTTTGTGATTATCGTGAAGCCAGCGTGGGAATCATCTTGCACAAACTTTACTATAATCAAACTCTTCCGACAATATTTTATCGATTGAAGTTCGGTGAATTTGATTTTTCAGAGGCATTATTTTCAAAAAATAATTAATAGTCTATCGTCTGTCCTCCTGAATAATTTTTTCTACCGTTGCAATTGCATTTTTGGTACTAGGGCTATTTGGGTATCCGGCACGCTACTGATTCTGCACTTCTGCGCGCCCTCGAGTATATCTTTGCGCCATCTGTACAGTCATACAGTCTTTACGTGAAGTCACGAGCACTGTAGACGACATGATACAAAGAAACAGAGAGAGAAAGGGGAGAGAGAGAGAGAGAGAGAGAGAGAAATCTGCTCACATGCGCAGAGTGCACTCACGGAGACCGTGGATGACGTACAAAAAAAAAGAGTAGAGATTCAGGCTTCGACAACTGAAGGTGCCAAATGCAGCTTGACATCTACGGAAGATGTATAAAAAGAAGACAGCTTGAACATTTATTCAATACAAGTGTCCATCCTTTAAGTTGGCCACGAACTATTTGCTATAGGCGCTGGGTACGTCTGGTCAACCTTTATGTTAGCTGTTGTAATTCTTTAGACGAATGGAGAATGGATCATTACAATTTCCAAAGTTGGTTAGTATATAACATTGCCTTTTCTTTTTTTTCATTTTTGGCATCGTAGGGAAGGGAGATTATCCAAGGACACCTCTCAAGAAGATTAATTTATTCAAAGAGACTAATCCAAGAGTCTAATTAATCGCAACATAGTTGAATGCCTATTGACTAAAACCCTTCCACTGCGGGAATCCTACAGCGAGCTGTCGTTGTCGTGACCTGTATGGAACAAAATATAAAATTATTTGTAGGATTGCAACGAAGAGGGAGTAGGCGAGGGATATTTTAGGAAAAAAGCTTTGTATAGTCTGTCTCCATAGATAGAGAAAAATATTTAAATACGAAAATAAAGTGCGAAGTATCGGAGGTGGCGAGAGGTTACGGCTTACTAATCAGGTGATGGATTATTGAGTTCGGGTATTGTTGTATGATATGTTTTAGCTTTTTGCGAACCGAATGTCGTATTCACTGACGGTGCGTAGGTTAACTAACTTAATATTTCGGATGTGCCAATGAGTAACGAGTGGAGTAGTTTTACGAAGATGTCTTAAAGCGGCTGAATTTCTTTGGAAGAGGGGTTAGAACACCAGATTTAAATAGCATAGGTCGCAATGCTTTTGATGATAGTGGTAAAAGAACGCAAATTGTTTCTGATTAAGAGAATTATTTTTTTGAGTTGAACGAATGCTCCTATCTATTTTCCCTGGTAAAACAGTAGAGAAGGGAGGAATCTGTTTAGTCTGAAAGTGCTGTAGCAGATATTCTTTGTGAAGTCGATAAGAGCAATATCATCAACATATAAATACTGTAGCAATCGATTCCTGAATGGAAAAGTCGTGACAGAAGCTGGTGAACAGTGAAGGGAAAGGTTTTCAACTCTGAGGGTCACTTGCCTTTGGGGAGTAGAGAGCTTTACTAATTCTAACTCGTATGGTTCTATCTGATAGGTCCGATTTGATAATTCCCATCAGATAATCGGAGGTGTGGTTAGCTCTAAGCTTAAAGATAAAACCACCATACCAAACTCTGTTGAAAGCCTGTTGTACGTCCAACAAGAACATAGTCGTCTGTCGCCATCTGTTCATGTAGATAGACATGATATATGTCTGAATGATCTGTGGTCTGAACTGAATGCGCAAATTACTCAGGGATCGCTTTGGATATTCACATTTTTAGTGATAAAAAAATCAACAATGTCGAGAACGTGAGTGTTACGGATGTGTTATAGCGTGAAATGATCCTAAGTTCTTTATGGAGGGAGATTTCTACTCCGATACTCCTGTCGTAGTTGTTATCGGTGGAGATGGATCGATACCGGAAAGATTTATGGACAAGGATCACGCCATCACTTGAAGAGTGGACCTCGGTCCTTTCTGTGAAAAGTGGAGTTCGGTATGCAAATCTTATGAAAACTTTGAAGGTAGATTTAGGTTATACCTGCGATTTCGATTTCATCCTCTCTTAAAAGCAACTGAAGTGTTCTCTCCTTGCCAAGAATGACTTTAGCTTTCAGTTTAGAATTTTCAACTTTGAATTAACCATTATATTATCTAGAAATGGTGATAGTAATACTCGTAATGAATTGTAAGATGATGTTCTGAAGATTCGATGAGATAGCAAGCGAAGTGGCCGAGGATTTAACAGCATGCGTTGCTGGTGAGCCGACGACTTTTGTATACTATAACAAGGGGTGAGTGGTGTTGTAAGGGGTGCTAGCCGCCTCCTGCATCTTCTGTGAAGATGATAGGATGATAGTCTTGGAATTGGGAGATGGAATTAGAACTGTCTTTGCTGTCATTGTAAGTTTATCCTTTCTGGACAAGTTAGGAGTTTTGGAATAAGCTTAGTAGGCGAGTCCAATGATCAACTTTGCTGTTAACGCAGAGTAACATAACTGTAAAGCTAACTGTAAGCTAATGCAAATGCTTTTAGCCCAAATCCACTCTAGTCCATGCACCTGTTCGGCGGTTAAATTGCCAGGTAGAGAAAGAGTGAGAGAGAAAGAGAGTTGAGAAAAGAGATAGCATCGCAGAATAGTCCAGTCCTGCGCGCCTGGTTGGGCAGCCAATCTGTGGTGTTGAGAGAGAGAGAGAGAGAGAGAGAGAGAGTGGGAAGACAAGTGCGTCTTCTGCGTTTTCGGGTATTCAGCTTGTCAGCTAGGTTATCAGACTCGTGGAGGTGCTCTTCACGACGTGAACTACTTGTGGAGTTGGCGCGTTGTGAAGTGCTGAGTCGTGTCTGCTTTTTGTGGCTTTATATGTTATTAAAAATTTGTATACCCGATAAAAAGTTGTATCGGGACCAGTTGTAGATCATCCGAGTTCGTTTTTGGATGGCACAGCGCATAAAATTACGACTCGGGGAATGCCTTGACATCCAATCCACAACGCTTCTCTTTTTCCCACGATGTGCGTAATATTGATGTCAGTCTACTTTGAGTGACATCTTATCCATGGAAGACGCGAAAGCGTCGAATGAAAGACTCCATCAAGAACACTCGTTAGTGGAGGTTAACCGTTCTGATTTAAGTTTTAAGTTTCTAATCTTCTATATCTATTATTGCAACCGTACACGCATAGAATCACCACCTCCTCAAGCAGTAGTTGCGCCAGGTACACTATCGAATATAGAAAGGGAAACGATTCTATCCTCACAAGCCATAAGCTGGCATCTGCATATACTTCTACGACTCATTGAACAGGAATATATCTGGATGCGTCTGGAGATTCGAAAACAATATAAGGAATATGTAGAGTGACAGCTCTCAAAAGTAACTCGACACAATAAGCCAGATCATTGCATTGCACTCATCGTATGGTTTAAATACGTCCGCATAGATTTAGTAGGACTTTTACCTGTCAGTATATCCTGATAATAATCGACCGTTACTTACGATGGCCATAGACAATATCTATTTCTAAAATAACCATTCACTTTATTTTGACAATATCTATTGTCAAAATAACCATCTATTGCCAAAATAACGTTTCCCGAGTTCATTACCACAGACCAGTAACAATTCGAGTTTTATTATACATATCGAGTTACAGTTCACTTGGTGTTCTAGAATATGCACTACTGCGTTCCAACTCTCAGCATACATTTTGATAACGAGATAGCATCCCGACCTTAAAGGCGCCTTAATATGCCAAGGCGATAACCGGACTCGCCGAGTATTCTATTGATGGTACTCCTGGATCTGCGAACTCACATATGAATAGATACAGCTGTTAGTCTAGCGAAATATCAATACGGGATTACCTTGAAGATAGATATTCATAAGATCTCATGGAAACCTTTTGTATCTAAGGATATGAACAGTTTTATACACATCTAGATGCACACTAATCACAACAGGGCTAATACACGAGCGTGATCTGGCATCACAGTCGTCTGGCGAGCCATGCTTCAATCTCCGCGAACCGGAATTCTGTGGAAAGCAGATATTTTGGGAGGGGAGGCGTAAGTAAACCGTGATTTGTCACGGTCAAAGCCGCTCGATAGTTTGTCGAATTTTTCAACTACGATACATCGGTTCTCTCATCGCTCACGTCGAAATGCTGAGAGCAAGCACAAACAGAACCTAAAAGTGGTAGAATCGCACATACTGGTCACGAGTGAGAGCAACGGGAGCAACCAATAGAGCGCATATGTTATACCGCAACATCGCGAACAAAATGGTACGATTCAACACAAGCCCACTGTTTTAAAGAAAAAAAATGTTCGTTTTTCAGATCAGGACGCCAACAGACATACTACTATGTTAGTTCCTTGGGGAAACAAGTCTTTCCCGACGTTTTCGACGAACACGTTAGCGCCCATCGCCATAATACAACCACGATCATAATGAGCAACGGTACATAATAAAATTTTGTGCGAAATTCGGCGAAACTGCGACAGAACTTATGAAAAAGTGCTTAAAGTGTACGGCAGTTATGCCTGAGTCGTCGTCAGATGCTTTGGTGGCATTCCGGTAGAAGGCCGTGAGACCGTCAAAAACAAGGCGCGGAACGGAAGGCCAATTCAAGTGCTAACCGACGAGAGATTGTCTCAAGTATGTGTGAGCAGTGAAATAACTCCGTGAACAGTGGAGCCTTGCTATGACAGCCAATATTTTCCGCTCATCGCACAAGATATGTGAATAGCATTTTGAAAACGATTTAATTATTGCAAATTATATTCATACTACTAAGGATGCACATGTTATTACAAATGTGAGTTATATACTTTTCAGATTGTTTATACCGATTATGTATTTCACTCGACACATTTACTTAAGATTGGAATATAGGTTCCTTTAAAAAAACATATATTATATACACGAAACAAATACTATAATGAGAGACAGAAGTCTTTTAAGAATTCAAAACTCTTACGATCATATAACGCACGATCATTGTTATGCAATAGAAGAAACAATAGAACTGTGTAGAAAAATGTAAAAAATGCGTGTATATGTCTTACATATTATATCGTTAATTTATATGTTTATATAATAGATCGTAATAATTGATAACTAATTTCTTTGTATTTTTAATAACATCAAAAGGATTACATAATCAAAAATTAAAAAATAAAATGCAAGATGAACCGGTCGATAATAAAATTTCTTCATTATTTAAATAAATTTATTATTTAAATTTGTGAGTATTTAAATAAAACGAAATACTCGAAAAATATTTATTGTACATAAGGATTGTTTGAAAAGAAATTATATATTTAAAATTAGCTTAGGAAATGTACGTTCGGGTGCAATAAATAAACTCACACTATAGAAATTAGTTACGGTAAAAATTTATTGTTTATTAAAATCTCCCTAGAGGCATAAAAAACCTCCATTCAATGAGTGGAGGAAAAAGCCGTTAAATATCAATAATCATACGATTAAATGTGTCAGTATGTAAAAGTAAAATAATTACGCTTCTATATGGATAATGCTGTAACGACCGCTACAAATATACTCTACAAAATACTCTATACATTTACACATATACGTTACTCACACTATATTTTAGGTACTCGAGCACACTTTGCGCCAATAAGGCTGCCGTAACTCACTCTATTACGGTAGGTGAGGCTAGGTGGGGAAGGAGCGTTCCGCAATTGCCTCCTGCTCTGCGTTGTGGCCCCACTCCTCGGAGACGCGTACAACATTTACCGCAACGGCAGCTACTAAGCACAAATGCCGCAGGGAAGCTCCTCGGAGATGAGCAAGGGCAAATCTCCACAAGGTCGACAAATGCCCTGTCCCGGTGATGCACCACTTCACACGTACACTGTTACGCGCGCACACTTAAATATTTAGATATACACGTAATTTACATAAATACGTACGAAATATTTATATTAATAACTTATAAATAGATTATTAACAGCAAGATTAAGATCTTCAAGAAGTTGAGAATAGAGAAGAAAGCGAAGTGCTCTGCTTGACGATTAAATTCGAATTGACATCACTCAAAATATCCTGATGGCAATTCTAAATGAAAAAAGGAAAACCAGCGCTCTGTCTCAATCCCAGGCGTATATTTGGGCCCCAGATGCGATCGTTCTTGACGTCGAGATAATAAATTTGCGCCTTCTAAACAGAAAGCGCACAGAACGCGCAAGTGACTGTCATACGCACACCTTTCGATCGCCCATGGTCCTTGTTCATACCGACCATTCTTCGGTTTAGAGGCCATCGCATCTCACTTTCTACAATTGCCTCAATAAAGCAATTTAAAGCTTCATCTCCTTCTGTCTTCTATATGCTGCCTTGCTTAAGATAGAACGGCCATAAATGTCTACATATATACATAGATTTATACACACATACCTACATTCGCACGCATAAACACATACATACACATACACATACATACATCTATATATACCCATATACACATATATATACATATACGCACATACATATACATACGTAATACATCTTATCACGAACAAGGATTATGTTTAATGTTAAAAATGTTAAAAGAACATATTTTGCCATATATTTCATAATGTGACAGTTCAGAAAAGGAAAGACATAATGGAAATAGTGAAAATATTTCTGAAAATAAAGAACCCGATAGTCATGCTATTGACATGGATCATACATATTCTTAATCTACCAATAACATAAATTTAAAGAATTTCATTGATGACATAAGTATGTATAATAGTATGTTTATAAATTTTTTAAATATGAACATTTAATAACTTATTTATATAAAAATATTTTTTTAGTAATAATAAAATTAACATGTTTAAAAAAATGTTTACTAATCTTTTGTTTTTAAAACCTTAAAATCTGAAAAAATAAATATAAATTTACAATTCGTAATTACTTCAATCAATGCTACAGCAGTATCAGTTTGAAATTTTTGACTCCGTGTAAGTTAATATAATATATATTATTACAAGTTAAATTAATACAATTTATAGTAATTTACCGCAATTATCATGTAAAAAGTTTTTGTGCTAAAAAAATATTATGCTATAAGTTATGTTGAAAATGTAACTAATTATAACAGGTAATGACAATCAAGAAGATAACATTGAATTAGAATTACATAAATTGTGGGGTTTTCAGAAATCGATAGTCGGAAAAAGAAAGTTTTGATTTTTACGTATATAGAAGAAGGCACAGATAAATGCTGGCCTTGATGTCCTCTAAATCCAAGGATGTAGCCTATATATATACTGCCACCTCCTTTCAGATATATGTGGACAGTGACACAAAATATGTTCAGGGGTTTTATCCTCTGTATAACAAAAGCGACAGCAGGGGTCCTTTGTGAGATCCATCCTGCACTTCTGAGCATTAAATTATCGTGACCCGTGAGGATCTCGATGAGTACCTTAGACCTTCTTCTACTGAGATCAAGAATAACCTGGGTCCAGTTCTTAGCGTTTCTAATCGTAATGAAGGCTTTTTGTCTGCCTATATTTCCCATTTTCCTCTTATTGTCGGCTGTTTTTCTCCACTACCCATTCCTCTATCTCACCCTGGATGAGGATGTTGCAGAGTCCTACAGTCGGCTCCGGGCCATTATAGGCAGCTCTAGCTTCCATTTTTGGCTAGATCAGCAGCCACCATATTTCCCTTGACCCCTTAAAGACCCTGAATCAACAGTAGTGTGACTTTTGCATTCTAAGCTAACCTGTTCAGGATCAGAAAATAGTCTCTAGCCAGCTTGGATTTTGCAGTATAACTATTTAGCGCTTGTAACGCGCTCTTACTGTCTGAACAGATGCAAATATGGGTGGTGTGGGCCGCCGCCGCGGCCATCTCTGTCCCTCGCATTATTACCATTAGCTGAGTTTGAAAAACGGTGGGGTACAGTCTCAATTAGACAATTGTTCCCCTGCCATTACTTCTACGGTACACCCTTGCACCTGTACCCGTTTCACTCTTAGCAGATGCCTGTTTTCCATTCTTCTTTGGATGGGATACTGACTCTATATTTCTTGTCGAAGAGTAACCTTCTGTTCGTAGCGTCCAGGTTCCTTCGTAAAATTGCCTTTCTGCCCTGTCCCTTGATGAGACGTAATGGCCCCTTCTTGTTAACCTCTTCGAGTAAGCTTTTACCTCTGTCGAGGACTTTTGCAGCCACGTGCGCCAAAGTCAGTGTGAATAATTCTATCTTGAGGAGCATGTCTAGCGCCGAAGTAAGTTTAGACCTAATCGCACCTGAGATGCTTTTCACTACCATACTTTTCACTCTATCGAGTATGCTGACAACAGTGGTCAAAGCCGTTCTCTTCCTCCACATCAGAGCACCATATGTTAACCTAGGTTTTAGAAAAGCCTCATATATCCACTTCATCGTATCTGGTTTAAGGTCCCGCGTCCTGCCTATGGCGCTCCTATCCTGCCACAGGCATGCCGTCAGCCTGTCAGCTGTGTGCTCCAGGTGATTTTTCCACGATATCTTACTATCAGTGATAATAACTAGATACTTCACTTATTTCTTAAGGGTTATGGGTTACCCTCCTAGAGTGAAGTTGCATTCTCTATTTCATTTGTATTTTCTAGTGCAGACTATGGTTTCGGTCTTCCTTGAGTTAACAATCAGACTAGTCTATCTACACCAACTGTCCACCACATTAAGGGTGTCTTGTAAGATCCCCATAAGGGGGTCTAGAAATGGTCATCTGGCGATCACCATGATGTCGGCAGCATAGCCCACAGCCGTATAGCCCATGTTGTTCAATCGTTTCAGAAGGTCGTTCACCCCGAGGTACCAGATGAGTGAAGATAGGACTCCATCCTATGGATATCTAGACTCCGCGACACCTCGTACGGTCGTACTCCCTTTACTGGTTTCCAGAACGCGATTTTTCTACATATGATCAATCCATTCCGCAATGTACGGAGGAATCTCATGTCTATACATGGCCTCTTTGGTAACGCTCTATGATGCGTGATTGAAAGCTCCTTCGATATCCAGAAGAACACCTACAACAAAACCTTTGGACTCCACTTGTGTACGAATCACAGATACAGTCCTATATAGTGCCGTCTCTGTGGATCTTCCGGCACAATAGGCATGTTGCTCCCTATGGAGTCGATTCTTCATCAAGGCATTGTGCCTTATGAATCTGTCAATCATTCTACCGTCTTAAGGCTAAAGAATGTCAAACTAATGGGTCGAAAATCCTTTGGGGATGCATAACCGCATTTGCCTGCTTTAGGTATGAATACAACTCTTTTGCCTATCCACCTAGTATGGACACAACACAGAGTGATACTCGCCCTAGCTATTTTTCTCACTGGACCAACGATGGTATCCTCGGCTCTTTGCAAAAAGGCCGGACAGACTTCATCCTGCCCCGGTGCTTTAAATGAGTCAAACCAGCTGATGGCCCATCTGACTCTGTCAGATGGGTCTAGAATACTCAGACCAAACTCCTTCAAGCACTGTTGTACTCTCCTTTTCTTCTGTATCATAGAATTTACGAAAGTATACTGGAATGAGATACCTCAACGTTTCTTCATCTGATGTTGTATAACTGTCGTCGAGACGTTTCAACGTGTCAAGGTTGGCATCACACAATGTTCCACCAGTCTCAGGACTTCCACAGTCGGGTCGTCAATGCCGCCATATGGAAGGTAGGCGGATGTAACAACTACTTGCCCAATCCCCTCTACCTCCACAGCGACCATCGCTAGATCTCTAGTACAGAGGCCAAGATACAGGCTCTAGGCCTTGGCGCCTCTGGGTCTTTGATAAACGTGACCCTCGACCCAAGTCCCCTTATCACGCCCTTCACTATCCAAGGTTTTTGGATTAGTGATATGCATGTTTGCACACCCGCCAAACTCTTCTGTATAATGGCAGAAGTGTCTTTGCAATGGTGCAAGTTAATTTGGAGGAATGAGATACCCGATGGACCCATTTATGTCTCCATCGTGATCTCATCCTCAGCATTGCCGGCAGGTACCTGTTTCTCATGGCGGCTCATTTTAAAAGTAATCCTGATCATGAGCTACCAGGACCTGTGGTCAAGAGCCGCCAGCAATCCGGCCTGCGATTGCGGGATGGTCAACACCAGATGTTTGCCCCTCTCACTACCATCTCTTCCTCTCCGCCCTGAATTTTGACGACCCTCCACGACCGCGTCTTTGTCTTGAGGGTGGGGTTATGCCCCTCCAGACGTTTCAAGACAGTGTACCGACTCACCGGACGACCTGGTATCCACATCACCGCCTTTAGTCTGGCCTGAAGGACCTCCACAGTCCCGAATTTTGAGTTTTGCCCCCCTCCCCCAGGATAAATCCAGAGTGGCCAGTCTTCCGGCTAGCCAGTCCTTCGCCTCCTGGTTGTTGGCCACCGCCACTATTGCTCCCCCTCCACAGAAGGAGGCATCAAACCTAGGCCATGTATCAGATGGCACACTGTACATTACCTTCGACACCGCCTCGAGAAACGCTGAAAACATTTCCGAGGTGATGGATGTCTCCGAATGATCCTCGTGTACCACAACACATGTCAGGGTGTTTGATCTTTGGGCGTTCGAGAGGCTCCCAGCTCCCGCCAGCTTTAGCCCTGAAGGGAGCGGAGGGTCAGATCTTGGGATTGGGGGTTGGATGTCGGACCAAAATAAGGAGTTAAAAAGGTTGTCTTTAGCCTCTGAGGGATCCGCATGGCCGTTCTTGAGAGCCCCGAAGCCCAACTCTAGCTCTGGAAGAGGTCCGAGCAGGTCCCCTTTAAGGATCCCGCTGGGCTGCTTACTTTTGAAACCCGAGAGGCGGTTTGACGCATCAGCACAATTTCACCACCATACTTCGCCCAAAGGCTGATCCTCCTATTTCCGGCAACCGTTGCCGGGTCAGCCGCCCGGAACTCTCAGACCAGCCCCTACACCGGCCTATAGGACACACAACGAGGTGACAATCCCCGGTGGGGGAAATTGTAACTAGATATATTTAACAAATTTTTAATTTTTAAAACTTGTACAGATATTACAAATGCCAATCCAAAACTTTTAAAAACATTATTGACTATACAATTTAAATATATACCATATACTTCTTGATATGAATTTATATTCATTCAAAATTGGTAATAATTTAGTGTATGAATTAAAGTTCTACTTATGTCGATATGATATACTTAGATGTAAGTACTACTGTGCATATAGGCTATCTATATGAAAGTATATATATTTCGCAATTCGTATTTTTCATGTATGTTTCCACTATGGAGGGTAGAGAGAAGGAATGGAAACTCCGCTCGCTGTACATGTGAAAAGATTATCAAAAATTGATGATCAAAAGAGATGGTAGTAGAGATTTGTCCGGTAGAAGTTGCTGTCTTGAAAATCCCTCGATGGTTCTGCGTGCAATAAGAAGGGAAAGCAAAAGGGTGCGAATGTGCGCATGCTCAGTAGGCGGCGCCACGAGGTCAACGCGCGAAGACGTAAGCCCCCGCGGGCCGTCGCTGATCAGACGCGTGAAAATTTTTATAAATATTTCATTTTAACATAATTACTAATTACTTAGAATGCATTAATAAATGTAAAGATAGATGTAACTTTTTATTTGTGCCTTGCTAAATTTGAAGTTAAAATGTTAACTAAATGGCAAGTGATAAGCAAAAGTTTAAACAAAAATGTTCTCAACTTCTATTAATCGTATAAAAATGTGCAAGGGCTCAAAATTTTTCTTTTTTTAAACTTAATAAAACGTATTTCAGTTCACTATTTTAGCACTAAAAACTTCCGAGATAGCATCCCTAGCAACGGTGTTTTTCACTTTAAACAATATAAATATTTAGTTAAAAAATCTGGTCTTTTCAGCTTTGATTACTATTAATACTCTAACGAATACATTTTACTGCATTGAAAAATTCAAGCCGTTGGCGAACTTTGCAATCGTTAATTTTCAATATAAATAATTTTGCAACTGGTCGTCATATTGAAATTACACTTTGTAATTTGAAACACGTTATGAGTAGATAAAAAACATCTATTTACGCCATTATTATTGAATTTAAATTGTTTAAATAAATTTTATAGCTCTTTGAATATCAAAAATTTGTCCATTTTCATTGTTTATTTAACAATAGAAAAATTGACTTTTTAAGTTTTTAATGTACGTACTTTTGTTCAGAATTATGTCCTGCGCAACTTTTATACGAAACATTTTTCGATTAGAGCAATAGTTTTTAAACTATTGAAGAAAAAGAAAAAAAAGAGCATTTGCTATTTTGCAATAATAAACACGTCGCCGATGAGTTATGAGCCCGACAATTTAGGGTCTTATTCAACACATCCTTAGCTATCATTTAGTGCAAAAAAATAGACGTTGGAAAAAATGTTGAATGTTGAAGTCAAGATATACGATAGTACCCTCGACCCTATTCCCCGCTCTTCTCGCAGAATGCGGGAGATAACCTTCCTCCTCCACTATATCTATGTCCTTTATCTCTAACTGCAAGCAAATTTCAAGGCACCGTTCAAGCGCGCAGTCTATGCTAGTATATAAGTCTATGGTTAATTTTAAAATTTTTCCGCGTTTTACGAAACCATGTACAAACTGGCATAAGTTGCGTTCTTAATATACATGCAGTATGCAGTAATGTACATATATCATATAGTAATATATATGTAATATACACGTATGTATAAAACTAATAATTTCCGTAATTTGATTTATGAACCAAACACCACCAACAGCCACCACCACTGGACCGGCTACTAAGTTATCACTGCACTGGTCACCAGCGCCAATGCCACCGGCCACCGGACGCCAATGCCATCAATAACTACAATGAAGCGATAGTTGGTAGACTGATAGTTTTGTGATAACACGGCATTTCGCCATATTGTGATTTTGTGAAGCCTAACGTTATGTTTTCTTAATTAAATCAATGTTTTGAGCTAGAGTTTGCCGCTGGACTGGAATATTTAATTGTGATGGATAGCATTTAATTTTATTTTTATTGCGTGTTGCTGCATGTGCACATATTCTTATATAAGCAAGTATTAATATTTTTTTACTTTTAATAATTAGTAGATAATAAATAATCTTATATTTAATACTTTCTACTAATTGTATTTTAAACCTTCAATGCTAAGCTACTAACAAGTTATAAGGACCAAATAGATTTCTACAGCTTTGACCATTAATTTAGCAAATAAAAAACAACTAACTTAAGAAAGATTTGTACTTTGCCTAATCTCACTAAAGAAGTGAAAATAGTTAAGAAAAAAGGATTTCAAAAATCTAATTGAAAAAATATTAAGATCAAACTAAAGAGAGACAATGATGTTCCAGGAAGCAGATTCCAATCAAAGTAAGTTTATTGTACTATGTATTATTAACATTAAGAAAGTATTTAATAAAATAAATGCAAAAATCATAATAATAAAACTTAAACTAAGAAAGAAAAAAAAAATATATATATATATATATATATATAGAAGTTATTTTTCCAACCTAACAAACTTTTAGCGATTTTTTCTGATTTAATTTTCACAAATAATGTGCGATACAGATAAAAGAATTTAATTAAGTTTCAAAAAATTATTATACCATATTAATTTTGACAACACTTTAAATTTGACTTATTTGCAAATATTAATTAGGGGCTAGAGCACTCAATAAGAAGAAGTATAGAAATTATATAAAGAAAAAATAATCTCTAATGCTAATACTATTGTAATATAGCTACTTAATGAATGAGCATTGTACAGTAAAGATAGTTGTCAGAGGTTGTTAATATAAAAAGAAATAGAAACTTGTGTAGTAAATTGTTAAAAACTTGTGTAGTATTTTTTATTTTTTATGATTATGCATATCTGAACCAAAAAAAAAATAGTGACAACCGGAGTGCTGGAAATTCATAAAAACATGTACAACTGCTAAATTAAAAATTCAAAGTTTAAAGTTGATCAAAATGCATATGAAATTCATAACATAAATATTGTTAAATAATGGGTTTCTAGATAAGTGTTTAAAATGAATTAGTTAGAATTAATAAAAATTCTTTTGAATAAATTGTATTAAATTTTTGTACAATTATTTTCATTCGGGGATTAGTTAACGACCATAATAAAATGTAATGAAAATTTTTTTAAATATTTTGAGCCCTTAATTTACTTGACTAGATAAAAATTGAAATTTTGACATCTAAATTTGTATATTTTTCAAGCTTATGAAGCAATTAATAGGGCAACTAATGAAGTAAAAACAGATAATAAACCTTCTTCTTGCTGTCATATACCCTGATTCTATCCTCTAAGAGTCTGCCCACATGAGCTACTTGTTCCCTTGACACATAGCTGGTTTTGGCTCATTCTCGATCTAACACAAATTCTGAAATAAAACACTAATAAATTGAAAATATCACTGAATAAATCATCTAATTTGCAGTCATAATGTGAAAAACTAATGCATGCCTAATTATGAATTTACTTCAATTGCTTCATGTTAACCATCTAATTTCAAAATCAAAAAAGAAGAAAAAAAACTATTATAATGTACATAATGTAAGTAAATTCATTCATATAAAGTCAAATAACATTTATAAACATTAACGTTGCTATATATTAAAATTTTTTTAATTAATTAATGCTGTTTATTAAAACTTTAAAATAAATATTATAAATTCAATATTTATATTTATATAAATATTTATATAAAATATGATAAATTTAATGAATCATTAAAACATTTTAATATTCTTGTAAAGAATAATATAAATGAATAAAAAAAAAATTAATCCTTATATAAAATATAAATAATCATAAGAACATAGATGTAACGCAATTTCTGAAGATTGAGCTATTTTCAACTATTATTGCAACAGAGTCCAAGCAGAAATAAAGAAAAGTAAGAAACAGAAATAATTTGATAAAAAGGTTATTAAATAGCTTTCTGTTTGTCATCATCTTCTATAAAGTATTAGATTGTAATCATCATTTATTTGAACATTTATCTACATATTATATGAACACGAAACTTTTGCATCAGTTCACAATATTCTTTTAAATTATTTAAAAGGTTTAATAATTACCAGAATCTATATATAAATATGCCTGTAGGATATATTTAAACATATTAACATTAATTATTTTTCTCAGCTTATAGAAGCCATATACAAACATCGATAATGGCGGTTGCAATACTAATTATGTTGTGACAAATAATGACAAAATAAAGAATCCTATTTATTTCACATAAAATAATATGTATAAAAAATAAGTACAGCTGTTGACTCAGGTGGGAAAGGCATCAATTGTTTACATTGCTAAACAACAAATTTTGCTGGCAAAATCAAAACTGCTACATTTCCATTTTACAAAATTTCATTAAATATACTTTATAACCGTTTTTTCTAAATTCTTTGGTGGTGAAAATTGCAACTCATTATATATGTATAATAATTGAAAGTATTAGTGTTTCTGATAATTTTTTTTTATTTTTATGCTTCTGCATCTTTTGATATTGAAGAGGAACCTTTATAGGTTCGAAACGTTCGTTTTTTTGATAAAAATAAAAAAAGTTGAATAATAGAAACACTAATAGTTTTGATTATTCTAGTCCCTATACTAACAACTAAATAGAAACAAATCACAAAATTATATTTAGAAGTTTTAGAGTATAAAATTTATGTAATAAAATCAATTGGTTGGAAATTAAAATGTTGTTGGCTAATATTTAAAAATAAGAATGAAATAGGGTTTTTATAAAACAGATGTGAGTGAATTTAAGGTAAAACTTGCGATAAGAATTTGAAGAACAGTTCATTTTATCTTATTTTTAAAAAATATAGATCTATTAAATTTACCATAGTTCAAAACGTATTCAAAATGAAGAAGAAGTGATTCTGTATTTTTAATTAATTAGGTTTATTGTATTTGAATATAAAATGAAAATGATCATTTCTAAAGAAGAATTTTCCAAAGTATAAAAATAAAATTTAATATATAAATTTGGAACAGCTAAAGATAGTTCAATTAAGCAATTTAAAGTGTGAACTTCAGTAGAAAGTGTATATAGAAGGACCTGAAAATACAGTTCGAGAGATTTTGACTAAAGATGAATTGAGTTGTGATATTAAAAGACAATTAATGTTAAAAAAAAAAAATTGAAATAAGAATATAAGTAGAAGTCTATAAAATAATTATACAAGTATGTTTATAATAAGTATGGAAAATTCAAAATTTACTTATGCTGACTGTGAACACTACTAAATATTTTTACCAGTGTTAGAGTATATTTATAAACTAATAATTATGCTGGCAGTCAAACAGCCTTTATTTGCAATTACCCCTCTAGAATCTAAAATATATATTAAAAAATAAATATAAATGAAGTATTGTTAGTGAGGGAAAATCTGACTGCATACTTCGACAAAAATTTTCACCCATATCTCACATTCGCTCGAAAAATGCTAGAAAAAAAGATGATAAGTATTTAATATAAAAATTATATCTGCAGGAATTGACGATGAATCTAATGACAGATTAGCTATAGTACTAAAAAGAATCTGGAAAGAGGAAGATTTAGATTTATATTATAGTGGACAACGATTGTATCTAGCAACAGTGGATGGGGATCTAACAAAACTTCACATAGTTTTTGAGGACTATAAATCTATAAAAATTGGACATCTATTAAAAGATAGTGAAATTGAGAGCTTAAGAGAAATTTGGCCTGAAGGTGTAAAAGTCTGGGAAATTAGACCTCCCTATGAATTATCAACTGATAAATTAACGAGAGGTGAAGGAAGAAAAATGATAGAAAGATCTGAAAAACGAACTCAAAAAAAAGCAGAAGAATACTTTGAAAAGTTTTTAAAATTTCAACAAGAATTTATGAGTTCTCAAATGAAAGTGACTGAATTATTGATTAAGGCTACAGCAGAAGCGTTTGGCAAAAAATTAGATGAAGTATATAATAAAAAAGTTATGGGAAGTCACCCGACCCTACCTGAAACAGAATCGGTAGAGGTAAAAGAAAAATCAAAGTATCAAGATTCGGTATCTTTTAAGGATACAAATGAACAAATTAATGCTGAGGATTTAGAAGAAAAAATCCTTAATACACTAATTAGATCAGAAATGGTTGAGGAATTTTTACGTACTAAGAATACATCGTACAGAGAAGAATATGAAAATTGTAATTCTTACAAGGAAAGAGCAACAAGTAAAGAAAAATTGATTCAAGAGGAAGATATACATGAGGAAGTTGAAAATAAGAATTGGAAACAAATGTATGGTAAGAGAGAAATTGACGATGATTTTCAAGAAAATGTAAGTATTAAAAAATTTACTTGTATATGTATTTATGAAAATTTACTAAAGATAGATTTGAACAATGAACAAAGTAACGTAAATAAAAATTTTGAGATAATTTTTTAAGAGGGTATTTGAGGTAAAAATAAAGGAAATAACAGAGTAAAAAATATTAAACAAATTAGCAAAATAAAACGTTAGACTTATTTGTTAGAATGACTATTAGACGAGTCGTATGTCATATGAATGACTAAAGGAAAAATAAATTTGTAAGATGAATTTCAAGAGAAAGTGAAAATCTATAATTTAATAGTTAATATTTTAAAAACTATAAAAAAGGAAAAGAGAAATATGTTTCTGCAAGCCACTTTAGATACATATCCTAAAATTAGTGTAGCTGACTTTATTTATCAAGAAGATATTTTTTTTAAAACTGAAAACTTTTATTTTACAGATAGAATTATCAAAAACCAAAGTAAATACTTGGAGAGATTCATCTTCTTGGGACAAACCTGCGGGACCTGGAGGACCTGGAGGACCTGGAGGACGAGTTTACCGAAATAGAAGTAAAAAGTCATTGGAAAAGACACGATGCTTTTCATGTGGAAAAAATGGACACTTGAGTACCAGTTGTCCAACTCCTGGACTAGTGCATTGTTACCGCTGTAATAAAACGGGTAATCATTTAGCTAAAGATTGTCGTCAATTTAAAGATAGTGAAAGACGAGACAGCTATAGAGAGACTGTTGCAAAGAGAAGGCCATACGATGACTCTTTTGGAGAAAAAACATCAAGAGAAAGATTTCCTCCCAGTACCAGTAGAGATGATAAAAGTAATTGGAAAAGATCTAAAACCACGGCCTACTGGAGTGATAAGGGTGAAGGTAAATACAATACAAATACATTGACAAATCTAAAGTATTTTGGAAAATAGATAGAAAACTTACGAAATACTTGTACAACGAATTTTGATGATTTAAATGAAAAATTAAATATATAAATAAAGAGAGTAATTGAAAAATACAAAGAATAAGGGTGAGGAAATAAATGACTTGAGATAATGTTAAAATGAGCTTAAATAATGAACTTTTTGCTAAAATTTTTAAGCACGAATAGCATTGTTGTTCTTATTACTATAATGAGTTAATTGATAACATATTCTTTAATTACAGATAGTGACGGATCTAGGTACTAACCTTCAATGTATTGAAGATTGGATTTGAACATGGCAAAGAAAAACCTAAGATAAGAATAGACAGACCTGTATATTCTTATATTACATTTATATAATTATAAATTAATAATACAAAATAAATAAAATCAGTTTTAAAATAAATAATATAAGAACTAAGCCGTTACTTATTGCCAGTTAGTAATTTCTAATTGTATTTGTATAAAATATCAAAATTGATATTTATAGTTGCTTATCTCTCGTATTATTGTAAGCATAATCGAAATATTGATTAGATTTTACTGATAACTGGCAATAGCTAGTAATTATTGTTTTGAAATTCTGTATATGTAACATAGATCATTATGTTAAGATTACTTAAATGATGTTACCTTTACTGATGGTACAGTATTTAAGAACTTATATAATTTATAAAACTTTTAAGTTAATGTGGCACTTTTTTTATGTAAAAACGAAAAGAACAATTTAACTATAGGTCTAACCCTTATTACAGTAAAATATTTAATAAAGAAAGTTATATAAAGGATTAAATTGATGTATTTTCATTTTTATTATCCTTACATCAAAACGCTTGCTTACAATAAAGCAAATAGGTTAAAAAATTCTTAATTATGAAATATGGTATTTTGATATTTTTATAATAAATATTTAATGCGCGAATTGAAAAATCAGAATATCATTCCAACTTTTTTAAAATTTATTTTTTTTTATTAATGTTTTAAGATTTTTTCTACGTTTGAGATGATATTAAATGATCCATTTCAAGCAAATAAATAATTTCAAATAATAAAAATACTGATTGGTGATGACTCGTGATAAGAAGTAAATGGTACACTTTGAATTCTTATTATTGTAATTTCTTTATTTTGTGAAAAGGGATATTTTATGTGATCTGAAATATCGCATAATGAAATAAACAATATTATAAACAGCAGCGATCATTAGTTTTTTATTTCAGAGATTTAAATTTACAATTCATGAAAACAAAATTATTTGTTTTTAGATAAAAATAACAAGATGGGAGTTATTGAAATAAATGATTATTCTTTTTTTTAAATTTAAATACAAAATATGACTTCATTAGTTTTTTTTTTGTTATACCCATAAATCTAACAGATGTTTTTGTGTAATGTTTAATTGTTTCTAAAAAACCATCAATGTGGATGTGAGAAAATCGATGGCAAGTGATTTTTAAATTTCTTTTTGCTATAAATAATAGTTGGATAATGATATATTATATTGATTATATGATATATTATATTGACTATATAAAATCATAATAAAGAAAAAATAAATCAATCAATTCTTTAAGTTAATAAAGAGGTATTTAATGAACTCGTGGGATAAAAGTTAAATAAAAAACAAAAAAAGGAAAAACAAATATAAAAACTAAGAATCATCTATCTCAGTTTTTTCATGTAAGTTATTAAAAGTTTTATTAAACTCGTCTTCAGCAAATCCAAATTCATCCAGGTAGGTACATTAATTCGAATTATAATGTTAGATTCGGAAATTGTACAATATCAGAAATGAATGTTATACAATTTTGGATAAAAATGCTTAGACATTTTCGTTGCTTAAAAAAAATGATTTTGTTGAACAATAAAATTAATAGATTTTTTAGTTTTACCATTGAAGAAATTTATATAATGTACAATATCTATAACAAATCTTATTAAATAATACTCAAAAACAAATTTAAATTGGTCGAAATAATGTAATTATGCGATGTAAAATAAATAAAATAAAGTCTTTTTTATTGTTATTTTTTTTATTTATTTAAAAATGTATTGGACGTGTGTTAAGATTTTTTAAAAAAGGAACATTTAACCATTTTACAACAATTTTCATTTTACTCATATTTTGAGCAACCAAACAATAATTTTCCACATTAACATTTGTTGTTCACAAACCTTATAAAATAAAATATAAGCTTTTCAAATAATAACAATTATAACCATCTGATCAATTGCTAAGTGAGCATGTACATCATATGAAATCTATTAATAATACTTAAATTTATAATGAAAGTAATTGTAGTATTTAAATATTATTTCTTATATTAAAAATTCTTTTCCCTCAAAATTAAAACTATTATCTTTTAATTTTGATGCTACTACTGAATTTGTCAATAAACAAGTCGAGGACTAAATTTTTCACTTTTTTCTTCAAATTTTATTTGAATCTCCCAAAGTATTTCTCAAAATTTAAAAAGAATCTGATAAGATTATACGGATTGAAATAAAAATTTTTTAAAAAAAGTGTTTTTTCGACATTGCATTGCCATTTTTTTTTAGATTAATTATATTTTTATCAGAACATGCAAAAACATATTTAATTATATGCTTTATTTGAGTAACATATATTGAGAATTCAAAATAAAATATTCAAGTCTTTTTTTACATAACTGAGATTAATTATTAAACTAATATATAATTTAAATTTAAATATAAATTTTAGAAAATAGATATTTATTTATATCTAAAATTAAGTACTTGTATAGAAGTCGACATTTTGATCAACGGAAGGCTAGACAAATAATTATAAATACTTTATAATTATTAAAATAAAATTCATAATAAAATACATAAAACGATCGGTTTCTAATATTATTCAAAAGTTGATGTATACACTGAGAAAAAAATCTGTTATCAAGTAAATATTTTCTTGTTTTGTACCAAGTAAATTATTTTCTTAAATTGAGAAAGCATCTTCTTAAATCAAGGAAGTATTTACTTAATGCAAGAAGAATTTACTTGAATCAAACCACGTACTCTTAAATCTAGTGCATCTTTTCTTACTTTAAGAAAATGATTTACTTGGTACAAAACAAGTAATTATTTACTTGATATCAGAAAATAGTTTTTTCAATGTATAATCAACTATTTTTATTAAGTATAATGCACTTTCTTCTTCAATCAATTATATTTGTTTATGTACTGTCGGAAATATAATTATACATACCACTACGTCAACAATAATGCGGATAATCGTAAAGAGAATATATATACAAGAAATTACAGAACACAGTGAATATAAACAAATTATCTGATCGATGTATTGACAAACACTTTAATATAGCATAAAAATACAATTACAAGAAGCAAACTTCTAAATCCTGAACAAAAAAGCATTATTTCTTTGCTATTTTGAGGAATAAAAAACGAGCCTCTCTATTTTATAAATAAAATCAAAACTAAATATTCAAATCCATTGCACATACGAATTATTATAAGTTTATAAAGTACATATAATGAACATAATCCTTAAATAAAAATCTTTTATTTTGGTTTCGTAAGAGATTTTCTAAAAAAACTAATCTACCATTATATGTATAAAACATTTTTTTTGTATAGCCTTAAAACATATAATTCCGCAAACGCGAGAAATATTTACCAGTACTTACTAGGCAGCAATTCTTCTAAATGCCATAAGTACTGAGCGAACATGATCGAAGATACAATGCGTTAATTTTATACGAAAATTGATATATCTAAATCATATAAAAGGTGATACTAAAAATGACCTCAAATCATGACGATCTAAATATTTCGCTTTAAAAAAATATATCATTTAATTAAACTTAACAATTTGACTAAATTTTTTATTTAATTTTCCTACATTAAAAAAAATTCAGGCGATAAAACGCCTAAATATTGCACGTGAAAAAAAATTTTTCTAAAAACCAACTTTTTCATTTAGATATATGGAATTCCAATTTAATGGTACCCTAATGTCCAAAAAAAAAAACCCTGAAAAATAGAGTTTTGGTGTTATATATTTTTCTTCAACTTTCTAGCTCAATTTCTACGTTAAAGTTACTATATGACAATTATCATCAATATCATATCGTTTAAAGAAAAAAAATTGCCTAAAATACATAAAAATGTAATAAACTATAATTATACAATTTGTAATTCTTATCGTTTGTTTACAAAATATTTAATAAAAAATTATTTACTTATTGATTAAATAAGTAATTTCTTTTTTTTGTGCAGATAATAATTTTGACTACAAATCACAGTTGAATAATCTATATAGTCAAATTGTCAAGTGATAAATCGAGGGTTTTTTTTAAAGCTGACATATACTTAAATCGGTAAATCAAAGCCAATTTTCTATATAGGTATATATATAGAAAAGTAAAATATAAAGCTACACGATTACTCGGTCAATATCAGCAGATTTCAGTCTTATACGGGGGGGGGGGGGAAGTGTACAAAACAATTTCCTCACTAAGCTAAGCCGAGGTTTCCAAAAACGCCGCCGGCACTGGTGCCGATGCGCAGCCAGTACCTTGCCGACGACGACGAGTAGCGGGAGGGGGTTACTCGCCCTCGATTCACCGATGCTCCATCGGCGCAGCCGAGCCGTCATCGTTGGCGTCGTCGCGGCCACCGCCGCCGCCGTCGCAGAGCGTCACGTGCTTCTTCATCTGGGCGGCCTTCCTGAAGCCGAGGCCGCAGCCGGCGCACTCGTACGGCTCGCAGCGCTCGTTGTGCACCTTCTCGACGTGGTTGCGCAAATTGTGCTTGTAGCGGGTGCGGAACGAGCAGTGCCGGCACGCGAAGTCCGGCTCCCGGCCGCAGAACTTGCGATGCTCCCTCGCGTCGCTGCAGTAGGCGAACGAGCGCTCGCACCCGTGGCAGCCGAAGGTGCGGGCCCCGTGCTGGCGGGCGGCGTGCCGGCCCAGGGACGAGGGGGTGGTGAAGCGCCGATTGCACCGGACGCAGACGAAGGAGACGGGTTGCTTGCAGTCGCGGCAGCGCGAGCGGCCGAGCTCGATGGGCCAGCTCTTGTTGCAGCCAAGGCAGATCGACATCTTCTCCTCGGGGCCTGATGCGTAGCGCGACGATGGCGTAGGACGATCGCATGGAATTTTACAAAGAGTTTGGTTAAAGTTTTATATAATTACACATGCGACGAATCGATGGCATGGCAGCATGAGGATAGTTTCTCTGGGACTTTTAAAGTTCGACGGCGACAGTTGCAAACCTTGAAATTTTTGTCGAAACTTCCTTACTAACAAGGAGAGAGTCGCATGTTTCGATATACACCCAAGTAGAAGATCTCTGTAGTCGTTCGTTCAAACGCATCCCTGGTCCAAAGAAATGTAGAATTAAAAGTTTAAGCGAATACGTATTCTAATAAGTAATTTAAATTTTTTTTTAGATACATTCTTTGCCGAATATAAGACATATAATGAACAATATAATGAAACCATAATATAAAGTATATTTCATGCATTATTTATAATTTTTAAACCCTAAATTTTAATAAGAATTCAAAATCCTTACAATTCAGGGCCTGTATTTATAGAAATAATTAATTAAAAAAATAATCTAAATTAAATGAGATACTTAATACAGATATTGACTGCAGTCTTTTAATTATTCTATGATCTTTTAGTTAAAGAATAATTGTAATATTATCTTCATATGCATTAATTATTTGTAAAATTGGCCTGAATCGTTAAGATTGTTAATTGAATATTTGAAATATTGAGTTTTAAAAATCACAAATAATACAGGGAATGAAATGTGTATTATGTGTTATTTATGTTTCATACGTTTAAATAAAAAAAAAAAAAATAGAATTTTCCAGTGACATCGTGTCGTATATGAGATGAAGAATGTGTCTGAGAAAATGTAAATTCATTATTATCAAAATGTTAATTCTAAATTTCTTTAGACCACGACGACATTGGCAATAATGACTGCAAAGATGTTCCATTTTGGAATATTAAAAAGGTGAGTAACATCCAGGATACAAATATATCACTCTTTCTCCTTGTAAGTCGTGTATTAAATTTATATAAATCAATAAAGTATATTGATTATACTTTTTTACATAAATGCTTCGATACTTAAAAAGAAAGTTAAACAATATATTTTAAAATTTGATGTATGCTTACATTTTGAGGGTCCTGTTTATATCTTACAGTTTTTGAAACTTGACGAAAACTGTATTTTAAGGGTGAAATCTACAAAAACCTATGTAAATATCGTGGTGTATTGAAAAATGTTTAATACTTAATAAATATTTAAATAAATAAACGTTGCAAAGCTTACGAACATCGATATATTTTCTGTTCTATACATTTTTGCTGAAGAACTTGTATTTTTCGAAAAACATGTGAATCAGAAAACAATACAATCAGAATGAGTAAAACAGCGCGGATACTTCAGGATACTTTCTAGGAATACAAAGGCGCAGCATTGTTGAAATTTTCTCTATAGAAATATATACCAAAAAAATTTACAGAATAAAAATATACAATTTAATTCAATCTATACAAATATTGTTTTTCATCTTGATAGGGATAAATTAGAAAAGCTATGATTTTTATAGGGTGTTTTTTTATGATTTTTATCATACAAATCCAATTTTCGCCAATTTATGCAATAAGATTCATAATCAGCGCCCTCAAAAAACATAAATATATAAAGATCTTTTTCGTAAAAATTATAAAGAATTTCAAAATATAAAGTTAAGTTCAAAACTTTCATGAATCTATATAACATATATAGTAAATAACAATTCGATCATCATATTTATAATGTTTTCTTTGGGTAAACTTAGCGAAGGATGGATATTTTCTTAATATTAGAACTGTTACTTTACAACAATTTTTCAACAAAAAAACTTGCAACTAATGTACTATTGAGAGTGTATTAAAGAAATGCAACTTGAAATCGAACTTTTTTGTCTTTTATGTCTAGTTTCAAAAAAAAAAAAAAAACTTATAACTAATAAATATTTTTATCGCTCCTACAGTCTATTTAACAAACTAATAGAATATAATTAGATTTTCAAAGACATGAAGTATCTGTTATAATGCAAAAAAATTCACGAGTAAAAGATTAGTCCTGTTTGAAAAAAAAAGTAGACAAGTAATATTAAGAATAATTCGTTTTGGTTAAAGCGTACGCGTCAAAAGACTTTTAAATTTTAATTTATCAGTAAGAGAAATAGTATAACAACTTTTATTATAAATCGTCAAAAAATTACTATATACTGTGCATAGATAGGATCAGACTTAATAAAATTTATTTATAGTATAATAATTTTTATTATTATACTATCGAAGATAACAATATTTCACTTGAGAATCTAATATAGTATTAATATCGAAAATAATATAGTAAAATAGAATATAGTATTTTTCGAAATTGAGAATTTTAATATTATTAATATTATAAATTATATAATATAAGATACACTTATTTATATCTGTTTATGAAAATTTTCTGAGTATTAAAAAACAATTGTGAAATAATTAATTTATTTCAAGAAAATTCAGCAAAAAATGGGCTAGTACATTCTATCTAAAATCTAATCTATAATTTTATATTTGATTCATAATTATTAAAATTCATCATTTAAAAATTATAAAAATTATATATTTTTGGTACTTGAACATTTAATTCAATTGTGATAAAAGTTACTATGTTATTTATCTTAGTAAACAAATTCTTCGTCTAAGTATAACTCAATTTCTATATAATTCTACTGAATATAAATGATTTTATACGTATGTGTATTGTAATTTGGAAAAATCGTTAAAATGTTATTATTATATTCGTACGGATTTTCCATTCTTGATTCGAATTTAATGAATTATAAATTGTTGAATGCAGAAATGATTAAGTAAGAAAAATATATAAATTTTATAATTTTTAAATGATGAATTTTAATAATTATGAATCGAATATAAAATTATAGATTAGCTTTTAGAAAGAATGTACTAGCATAAATAAATAATTTAATTATTTCACAATTTCTTTAAATACTGACAAATTTTTCATAAACATATATAAATAAGTGTTTCTTTCAATTTGAAGTGAATAGTAATAAAAGAAAGTTTTTAGAATTTTTATAAACACTAAAGTTTCCTATAACCGAGGCATATATCAATGCATTAAATATTTATTTATTTAATATGTTTAGTTAATTGCATTTGTAATCGATAATTACATAAATAATTCTATTTTTAAGGATAAACGAAAATATAAAAATAAAGTTAAATCGATTAAGTATATATTATATAAGACTTACGCAACATATTTCCAACGTTTTGAACCGCCTCTGAGGATTTTTCTTCTATGGAATAGTAAATAAATTATTAAAATAATAATATTTTAATAATTATTAATATTTGCTTAAATTAAAATAATATATTGATTTAAAGAAACAGTTTAAGTGATTTGTTCATTATTTTACTAATCGTTCAATCAATAATTAGGACTTCTATTTCAATTAACTCTAGTCAAATATATTTGCTATAACAGTTAGAAAATTTCGGGTCATATATTTCTTAATAAAAACTCGTCAGGAGTACATTGTTTTTTAAGTACTGTTTTTATACAATATCTAACACAAAGGATTTGTATGCAATGATTAATAATAACGATCCATTTACTTATTCTTATCTGTTATTCCAATGTTATCAATTATAGAATATATAAAATAATAATAAGAAAAAATATATTTAAAAAAAGTTTGAGGATGAATCTGTAGTTATAGATTACAGTTCTAATTGACGAATAATTATAGAATGGATTTAACATACTCCTATACATATTTCTTCAGATTTTCTGGTATTTTTATAAATTAATATGCATTTCACAAGCCAGTTGAAAAAATCAAATATTATACTGAACAATATCTAACTCTTATGAATCGTGCTCGAGAAGTTTGCGGGACGGCTAAGTAACAAAGTTTGAGAGATTGAAGAAAGAGAAATGTTTAATCATCAATTTGAGCTTCACAACAAAGTCGGTATATAATTCTGAACGATGGTCTTTGTAAATGAACAATTTCAAGATTTTAAATTTAAAAGTCAGAAAATCGATTGCACTAGCGTGTCAGTTCTTACATTTTACATTTAACTTATTGCGATAGAACTGTTGAAATGAGGTTTAAATTGACTGACTCAAGTTGACTATATATAACGATTGTTTTGCACATTAGATTCTAAAATGTTTTGCTTGTATACTAGTAGAATATTTGAATCAGGGCTATACTTTTCACTTCATCTAATATAATTTCCGTTCCACTATATATTGGGAGGCGAACTTAGTTTCCGACCTTCACGTTTACATGGCGGTATAAGTAGTACGAAAAGTCAGATGTGTCGGATCTAATACTTATTTTTTAGTTTTGGCATTTACCAATAAAATTCAGTTAACAGGCGCCATCATTTGTGTAAATATTATAATTTTTTGATCAGTGAAAAATGAATCGTGATAAATTGTTTTTTCAACATGTTCTTTTGCACTACTTTGATTTGAAAAAAGTGTAGTAGAAACTTATGGATTGCTTCAAGAATTTTATAGCGAACAAGCTCCATCGCTTACAACATGTAAAGAGTGGTTTCAGCGGCTTAGAATTGGAAATACTGATGTTAATGACAAAGAACGTTCTGGACAACCGAAAAAATTTGGAAATAGAGAATTGCAAGCATTATTGGACGAAAACGCAGCTCAAACGCAGAAAAAACTCGCTAATAAGTTAGGAGTCAGTGACAGAGCAGTTGGCAAACGTTTACATGTGATGGGAAAGATTCATAAAGAAAGAAAATGGATGCCACACGATTTAACCGAAAATGTCATTATGAATCGATACAACATCGCACTGTCTTTGCTTGCCAGACAAAAAAGAAGAATTTTCTGTGGCGTATTATGACTGGTAATGAAAAGTGGATCTTCTATAACAATCCTAAGCGTAAAAAGTCATGGGTGGACTCAGGCTAACCGTCTACATCGACACCAAAACGGAATATTCACGGCCACAAGGTATTGCTGTGCATTTGGTGGCACCAACAGGGTGTGCTATACTACAAGCTGCTAAAACAGAATGAAACAGTCATTGCCAAGGTATATACATGGCAACTGCATGATTTACAACAGAAATTGATCGAACATAGATCAGCAATCGCGAGCAATAGGCGCAAAGTCATTCTCTTGCATGACAACGCTCGGTCACAAGTTGCGAAAGCCGTCAATAACACCCTATTGGAGCTTGAATGGGAAGCGTTGCCGCACCCAGTGTATTCGCCAGACATGGCGCCTTCTGATTACCACCTATTCAGATCGATGCAGCATGATCTCGTTGATACGCACTTCCGACATATTCATGAAGTGCGAGAATTTGTGGATGAGATGGAAAAAAGTAGTAGATAATGATGGAAAATATTTTGATTAAGCTAACGCGTATCCATTTTTCATCATAAATGTCCTTTTTCCATTAAAAAAAGGTCAGAAAGTTCGAAGTTCGCTTCCTAATATATATATATATATATATATATATATATATATATATATATATATATATATATTTGTTTTTTTACCGCTGCTCTTCGTCTTTTGGTACGTCATTTCCTGCATTATAGCGTTCATATCTCCCGGCTGCATTTGGTCCTTGTGCACTGACGCCAGATGTTTCTTCAGATTCAGGATCAATTTCGGCCTGTACGAGCAGAATTTGCACCGATAGATAGGCGCTACGCACTGCCCGGCGTGCTTCTTCAGGTTCTCGAGGTCATTGAAGGCCTTGCCGCACTTGATGCAATTCAAGCCGGGCATGTATTCGGTCTCGTGATTCTTGCTCAAGTGCCGCGTCAGCATCGTTTCGTTAGTGCACTTGAAATTGCAGTCGCTACAATAGTATATTTTCCGCTTGTTCTGGCACTCGAGCCTCCAGTGCTGATACAGTCCAGAGTACGAGGTGTACGTTTTACTGCATATTAAACACTCGTACGTCATGATCAAATTGCACTTTAAACATTTTCTGTCCTCCTTAGAGCCAATCAGCTTCTTCGTCTGACCGCATTTCGTGCATCTTTTAATAAAGGATTGAAGCGGCCCTGAGATAAATAATAAATTGGTATTAATAATACAGGTCTACATTTTGAGTATGAAAAATGAAGCAGCTGCACGTGTACAGAATTACACTAAAAATTATATTATATTATTGGTGTTTTCACGAGTGCAATCAATGATCTTATCGTATTGTTCGATATTTATATTGAAAAATAGTAAATATAGCCGGATTATGAAGTTACTTAAAAGTGTAAGATACTTTGTCAAAAATGCAGTGCATCGATTATTAGAATTATTTTTACCTGACTTGAGTCCATTTGACAAAATAGATTTGCACTGCAGCTTTTTATGCCTGTACAGCGCGGGCAACGATTCGTACGCATTTTGACATTTATTGCAAATGTACGACATAGCTATGTTACAGTCTTCGCATGTACTAGTAATAGTTACGGTAAACACATTTTTGGTTTTATTGCACCTTGGACAGTTAAGCGTAATTGAAGTCAGCGATTCTATATAGAAAACGGCTTAGCTTAAATAATCAGCAAATTAATTACAATGATATATTTTTAATCTATCGAATACTATAATTGCATATTCATCACAATATGAATAATATGTGACGTACATATTCTTGTAAATTAATAAAAAAGTTCGAAGGCTTCTTATTTGACTGGAGTAGAGTTACAACCAGATTTCACATGAAGTTTCATATGTACGATTTGAAATTGTAATCAAATAGCTTACGGTACTTTTAATTCTTCTTACAATTTCACATAATTTCAAATTATTATAAATATTATTTTATGAATTATTTTTTAAAACGATTGCAATTATTTTATGACATTTTAATTGATTTAATATGATGATACTTTGATAAAATAATCGAAAAAATAATTATTCTTTAACAATTATTCTTCCAATTATTTCATAAAAAAATCTCTTAAATAAGCTCTTTTTCGGAAAAAGAATTGATAATTAATTAAGAAATAATAATGAAATAAATAATAGATTTTAATATTTATAACGCTTCTACAAACTTACCGTCGTTATTTTTTAATCTATTTTTTGGAAGTCTATTCGCTTGCTTAAAATTACGTTTTATCACTTTAGTCTTATTAGTATTTCTATTAATTATATTCTCGTTATCTGAAAACAATAGATTATTTTTATTTGTGTGTGTGTGTGTGTGTGTGTGTGTGTGTGTGTGTGTGTGCGCGCGCGCGCGTTATACGTTATAATTGTTATACTTAGCCATAATATTTTTACGCACCACAATTACTGTCCGACTCATCGGAAATTATAATTTCTTCTTTAATATAGGATTTTGACTGATTATTTATTTGACAATTTACTGTAAAAAAAAATGATGAAAGTAAATGATTTGTGTACACACACACACACACACACACACACACACACACACACACACACATACACAATTTTATAGTTGAAAAATAAAAATTCAAATGATCACCTGAGTTTCTATGTATTTTTGTTCTTTGGTAATTTTGTATTACATTTTTAATTGTAGTATCTTGTTTATTACGAGCTATGTTTTCACTAACTGCGATTATCTCTAAATCTGGAATCCAAACGTAAATATAACAATGACAGTTTAGTTATATAAATATTTTGTAAACAATATTATTATTATATTTAACCATCTAAAATATTAAAAGAATTAATTTCTTAATCTATTTGTCCGATATGTATATATCCTGATGTACGATTTTGTACTTTACATTCGGAACATAATTTATCAAAATTTATTATCTGCTTTTGGAAAAGGGAAGTAAATTCGAATTTATCTAAATCTTAAAAAGCAATAAAGAAAAATGACAATAATTAATACTTAATACAGGTGAAATTTAAAATTACATGATGGTGTGCCTGATAATTTAATTTGTTGTAAATATCTATATTTATAATATTATGTAAAGGATTTCTTCTTCAAAGCAATTATGTGACTTACATCGCAATTATTTTCTGTATAAATTACCAACCTGCTTGAACCTGATTTTCTAGAAAAGAACGTGTGATATATTTGATCGACTTTAAAATGTCTTTTCCTGTTACTTAAGATGGAAAAATTGAGAAACCAAAATAGCTTCGTCGTTCTCTGTAGCGCTTTTCATTTTGCTTTATGCAAGCTTTTTCGAAAAAAAAATGCTTGATAATTTTTTATACCGATATATGTTGCTTGGAAATACTAATTTCGATATAGCGCCATATAAATTCCCGAATTATTAGCAGTTGTTGGCAAATACTGCCAGAATTATTCAATTACAATGTTGTTCTCCAAGCTCTTTTCTACAACTTCCAAAATCTCGAAAGTGTGATTTTTTTTCAAAACTCGAAAATTGTGCCGCAAAGTTCATTCTTCTCGGAAACTAATTACCGCATTGGAGTCGTATAAAAGTGCCTACATTTTGCGAAGTGTACATAATTATCCATATATTTTTTTATTTAATGTGATTTAGCTAATTTGTTTTTTTTTTTTTAATAACAGCTTCAAAAAATTGAAATTGATAATTGGGAAAAGTCGCTCAATCGTATTTTCTCAACATTTTACGCACATATTATTAGTATCACATATTATTAATATTAAAAGTATAGAGTTCGTCCTTTTCGTATTTTAATCACCTAATGATCTTCTTTCCTTTTCGTGATGCACTAAATACTTAAAAAGGTTGTAGCAAAAATTGAACGCCTCCAATATGGTAAAAGATTTTTACCAATTAATCCCTATTTGTTCTATCTATCCTAACTATTTAATATATATAGTTGAAAATAAATTTTCATTTTATACACTTATAACTGAAAATAAATTTACTTCGCATATTTTATAGATTTTATGTAATATTTACCTATTTCTGACGGTTCGCTGTTATTTTTGTAATTATCCATGATTTATTGGATGTTTTGTTTATTTATTTTTAGAACTTTTCTGTCTGTATCACTCTAAAGCATCTTCTACTTAAATGTCAGCTGAAATTAACATTATGAAATTAATTATAATATAGATGGTTCATGCCAATAATGAAAAGAAGCTTGTATATATATATAAAGAATTAACAATTTTATTAAGCATCCCCTTTATTTATATTTTCACTTTTATTTGAAACGAGACAATTTTCGGAACGTTCTCATTTTTATGTCGTTTAAACGATTGACTTGAAACTTTTTGCACCACTTTGAAATAGTCGTAAATATAGCGTATTGATTAATTAAAATATTAAATAGTTTCATAATTTATTTAATCAATGAATATTAATTTCCAAAGCCCTTTAATTAATTTTTATTAAATATTTTTGTGTTATTTTTTTAAAATTCTGCATAAAAGTTATATACATTCAAAAATGAAATTGATATCAAGCAATGATTTAAAATATCGAATTCTGTTAAAAGATCTGTTAAATTTTGTTATTTTATTATCATTATGATATTAATGTAGTGCCATATTAATTCCACAGAGCTATAGCAACATGCAACATACGCAAGTGAATCAATAATTCCGAGATGTACATATAATCTAAAAACATAAAAGTTTAAATAATTTAAACATGATTAACGGCTTATAAAATTATCGGCCATCTTTTAAAAACATTCATTGTTTTTAAATAATATTTTTTCACGTATTTACGTAATATTTTTTTTCTGTGTATAATATCCATAATGTATAATGCATATCTATAATAGATATTTTATATGCACCGCACGCGTTTTTCTACTCCAAAAGACCATACTCCACAGAATATATACTGAACATAACCTTATCCATTTGTCAATTTGTTACCGGCGTCTGCACCCTTCTAAGAAATATTTTGAACTAAAATAAACTAAAAAAATAAAACTAAGTAGAGAAAAATATATAATATTATTTAATTAAATAAAAAAAAATAATAATTTTAATTATTTTACTGTATTCAATTAGCATACAATTAATCTGGATTAATATTAGTAAATAATTTATTCAGATTATTAATGCATATATAAAAATAATATAAAAAAATTTTTAATATATGTTTCATAAAGTTCATTTTTAATAATTGATTTATTTAATTGCCATGACACTACAAAGCATTAAATCGATACAAAACAATTACACTCACTTAAACACTGCTTTAATCAATCACAAAGTTTGTTGAATTGTTATAATTTACATTTGAAAAAAATTTCCTTTCGAACTAATCTTTTCTAATAATTTTCTTAAAATACATTTCTATACTTGGGTACGCTATATATTCAATTAGGCTACTTAGGACTTACACCTTACACCAGTCGCGTAAAAAATAATATTCCCAATATTCCCATTCGTATTATATTTTAATATGATTTCAACTCGTGTTCAAGTTAAGAGTCAGACACGGACCCTCTTCCCTTCAACTTTTTCATTTAGCAGGCTTAGCACGAGATATATAAAAGCAAGCCCGCGCGTGCGCAGAATGTTAAGTGTACAAATCATCGCCGCATGAGCCCCACGAGTTTCGTATATTGTCACTGCTTATAGATATACGGTATTGTAATATATATTGATAATTCCTTCAATGTGTATGTGTTGTTACATATACTATATCAGTAACAGTTGCTATTAGATCTGCTATTAATAAAGCCGGTTGCATTTAATTTGCTGTATAATATGATTCTATAATAATTCTACTATTCCCTTTTATCTTTATGCATCGTATATGATTTAATGCAATAAACTATTTGAAAATTTAATAATAGAATAATGTGAATAATAAAAGCAAAATTTATAATAAAAATAATTTAGTGGGAAAAAAGGGTTAAAAAGTAAGTAACTTCACGTATACATTTTAAAGTTGTTCTGTACAATAAAATATATTTATATTTACGCACGTAATACAAAATTCAGATGTATTATTATTAAACCAATATGCTGCAGATAAAGCAAAAAAGAATCAATGTTTGTAACTTACGTACTTTGTGTAATTTTTCATTAAACTCATACCATGCTCATGCAACGTAAGAAGTATATATATAAATATACAACCTAACCTTATGTCTCCTTGTGTTTATTTTTATTCTTATGCTTTATTACTTCATTCACTGAGGTAAATTACTCACCTTCGTGCATTTCCGGAATTGGCGCATTCTTTATATTTTTATTACGTTGGGTATATAGGTTTGTTATGATCATAAAAGGATCAAAAAGATTGCGGTGCAGCGGAGCTTTGGAGATCGAAGAAGAACTAAATATATAGATATAATGTACTATAGAGGATAAGAGACACACATAAGGTAAGAAAAAGTAAGGTGCAGGCCGGACTCTCGTGACTAGACTGGCTGAAGTGTGCAGGTTGAGACAGTGGTCGAAAGCATCGACCGTGACTGCAGCTTATCTATCACACGCACGCACACACACACACACACATATGCTTTATAGTGCACAGAGTCACTTTTAAAGCTTCTGTAGAATTGGACTCTCGGACAGTAGGTATGCCGTGTAAATCTACAATTTTCTGTATATACGGACACTTGAAGATAAAAAATTTAATTTCTTGTCAAAATTTTGGAAATTACGTATCTACATTTTCAAAAACCAAAAAATCTTATGTAATTATTTAATATCCTTTTTTTCGAATAATTAATAATAATAATTTTCATATGAGGGTGAGAATCGAAAAGGGTAAGAATAAAGTTATTGGAAAAAAAGGATAACAAGTAATTATTTAAATTTTATTTAAAAATAATAATGAATCAACTGTCTCGAATATGCATATCAAAAATGGAATCTATATTAAATTTCGACATTATATATATATGCCACATAAAGAAAGTAGAGATGAAAAGAAATGATGTATTTTAGATTTAGAGTTATTTTAGATTTATACCAGCATGCTTAGAATCAATATATTGAAATAATTTTACGCATTTTTAAAGCAAGACAGTCAGAAAATTAATGTACCGGCAGAAGATTATATTGAACCTTGAATATTTTCAAAAATTGTAACATACTCAGGGCTACATATTATCGGTTGAATGGCTTTATTGCATCAGATATATATTATCAAACTGATTGTGAGGAGATATTATATGATTACTATAATTGTGTTTCAGCTTAATCACGAAAAAAATTGCAATGATTTGTGCAAAATAATATTTTTAAACTGTTGAAGAAAAACATAGTGCTTTAGTTTCTTGGGTGCTCGTAGAGCTTCCCCCTCTCCCCCGAACTTTTAGGGCCTTTTTGTTTCTAATATAGAATTTTATACCAGAATCATATCCTTTATTTATACTATATAAAGTATCTAGATATTGAGAACTAGCGGAAATTACACGATTAGTAGATATTACCGTATGAAGTACGAAAAAGATTCATTTTAGCCATTTTTTATTATACGATTGAAAATTTATATTACATCTTCTTTGTTATCTATCATACAATGAAATAGTTAAAAAGTGTTCAATTTAATGTAAAAAAAAGTAAGGGACGAAAAATTCAACAATTATTAATCATGCAAAAAAAAGCGCACGAGAAGGCATACTTATAACAAATATAAATATTTCATTATAGTGTAATTGTTCTTACCACAAAAGCCTAAATGGTAAACGGATTTGTAGAAATAAATTCTATTTAGAAAATATTGATACTTAAGGACAAAATTTAATTGCGATAAAATTACATATAAAGTTGCTATGTATAAAGAAAAATTACAACTTATTACAAAAACCGTATATAACATACTAAATCCATATATAATCTAATAGATAATATACCGTAGATATGCCGTCAATATTTTAAGAAAATTGACAAAAGTTTATAAGTTTTTTGGTTTGCACGATGTATCTATAATTTTTTTGAAAAATTTAGTTGATATTTTAGAGTAAATAGAATACCATTATATATATTTATATAATATCATCAAAACAGTATCGAGAGAAGACATTTAAATATATATGAAGGTGATTTATTTTTTCAAACTTACAAATAATCTACATTCAAATATTGTGAATATTTTATAAATTTATACAAACGTATTTTTTTACATCTTATAATAAATAATTCAAACTTTTCATCTTAGACATCTATGAAAAACATTTATTAATATATTCTTAAATATGAAAATAAAATGAAGAAAATATTATATATATATATATATATATATATATATATATATATATATATATATATTGATATCAATTACTTTAAAAAATAAAGAAATAATGTAATTTCATAAAACTACAAAAAGCGAACATTGAAAAAAAAATTAAGACGCAACTAAATAAAAAACACAAATAAAAAATGTAAGTTTCATAAATAATTAAATTTAATCATTTTTAATAAAAAGCATCCTTATAACTGAAGAATTTATTAAGTAGATAAAGCATTAATTAAACAATTTTAAATAAAATTTTGTATACATTTCACTGTAATTATCAAAAATATTTTTATGATCATATCAATCTTGATTTAATTGACACTTGAGATCATATAAAATTTCTATATTGTGTATTTTTTATACAATGATATGTACAGAAACATTTGCAAGGAAGAGTAATTTATATAGATTTTCGCGTTTGAAAGTGTAAGCAATTTTTATAGGAATTTAAAAAAATTCTAAAACATTTTGTAAGAAAAATGTATTTTTTTTATATTGCAGTTATTTATTAACCTTTTTTTAATTAAAATATTTGCACATTTTCTATGTTTTTTAAAGAATTTTTGAACAACCGAATTAAAAAACAAATTATATTCATCATTCTCTTACGTAATAAATATATCACATTACGCGCAAAAGGCGCGTGTATGGAAAATTGTTATAGTTTTGTATAAATTTTTTTACATAATATATTTTATTTATTACTTCAGTGTACATAATTCACCAAATATAAATACAATTATAGACATAAATAAAGTAATATATTAAATATTTTTCCTCATTCTAACCTACAAATCGCACTTTCACCGCTTGATTCCGGTTCTCATGAGGAAAAATATAGTCCTTACCTATTACGCAAAGGATTTTTTACGAGCCTCGTTACAACCCTCGGCTTCGCCTCGGGCCGCAAACCTCTCGTTTCGTAAAGAAAGCCTTTCCGTACTCGGTAAAAAATGTACTATTACTTACATATATTCATGAATATCATTATAATACATAATATATGCATAAAAGTATGAAAAACAATTTGCTAAATATAAACGTGATAAGTGCATATAGAATGTACATATTTATGCAAGATCTAACGGAGGAAATTCATTTATGATTCTATATTAATGGTTGAAATTAGATTCAATTAGATAAAATTGCTTATGTATTGTTTTTTATGATTTTAATAATATACTGTACATATTTAATAATTTATCTTTGCTATAATATGTTTTATAAAGCTATAATCAAATGTTTCTACTCATGTTTTTAATCTAACTATATTTATAAGTAAACTATCTCCTTTGACATATATGGAATATTTCTAAATATTTTTAAACAATTTTATAATAAATAATAGTGATTATAAATAAAATATGATAGATACTAAAAATAAATAATTTTACGTTTCTTCTAAATGTAAGCTTCAGTTATAATAATATAAAGAAGGTTCAAATAACTTTTCACTACCAAAAGTTGTGTTTCTTGAGAGAATGTACTTTTAAATTTGAGATATTTTTACTTTGGTATGAGCAAAACATGCACTGATGAAATATTTCAGAAACACAATATTTCATATGATTAACCACATTTACAGAATGAGAAAATATCTTGCTGCATTTATTACACTGGTATCTATAATTATCGAAGAGACGTTGTATATGCTCGCAACCAGTTGTTTTGAACGCAGATCTCAAATTACACTTTTGACAGAAAAATCTCAATCGTGTCCGGCATTTTCTGCACACCCGGAACCGTATGGTTATCTCCTTTTTATTACACTTAGGACAATCTGCTTGCAAAATGCCTTTCAAATCTAAATAATGAAAAGGAATGCAACAATTATTTAAAAAATGCTAGTAAATGGTTAAGAATCCATAATATTACACAATACTATAAAACAAGAACAACACAAAGTTATATATATATATATATTGAAAGGAATCTAGAATTTCAGAAGAAAATTCTAGAAACCTAGAATTTTAAGAGAACAAAAAGAAATATATTTTTCTTCTTTAGAAATTCTACATTGTAATTGGACAATCTTGAAAAAAATCTTGACTTTAAACATTGTTTTCTTATATTTGGACAAAAAATTGATAAAAAACATCATTTTTCAGCTTAAAATTTTTCGAAATCGAATTCAATCGAGCGTGCTCCAGAAAGTATTACAATCCTCGTTGATAAACGCATTAATTAAATTGAAATTATATAGCTAATCATCATTAGCTTGATCTTTATTATAGTTGCACAAAACTAAAAATACCATAGAATTATATTCTTTAATATTAATACAATTTGTTAAATGCCTCTAATTATTAAGCTACGATTACTTAAATGCTAAGAAAAAGAACATTTATAATAATTGTATATGTTTCTGGGAAGTTTGAACTATAGGCATGAATTGAATTATTGAATTTCAATTTAGAAAAATTTCTAAATAATAAAGTATATTTAAAGAAAAATTTACTTTATTATTGGAATAATGGAGAGTGAAAAAGAAATAGATTTAAAGAAAAAACACTGAGAATAATACATATAACAATAAAAACTATGTTACCATTAATAATATCTAAACGCTCATCGTTAACGGATTTCTTCGAAGAATAATCAGAAGATTGTTTCTCTTTCACTGTGCAAGAATTTAATTCAAACTTACCATTAATATCTGGAAATCAAAAAATATTAAAATCTCTTATACAAATCTGGCTGCTAATCATGCACTTTAAAATTATTATGATTTAAAATCTAAATCTAAAGTATGATAATGTTCAATCTTAATAAATTAATGTTCAGAGTCATATAAATGGTTTGATAAATATTATTAAAAATAATAATAATATGTTAATGTGTTTTCAGTACACTTTAATATAAATCTGACCAAAATGAATAGACAGAATTTGAAAATTGAATCCCGCATCTAATCTTAGAAACTATCGCACAAGGATATAATACCAGTTTTTATATACTAAAATAGAAGTTAAATAAAAGTTTAAACTTATACATATTTGGAATATACAGACTGTCGAGTAAGAGCGTGGTCGTGTTAATTTGTAAAAAAATTATTTGATGAAACTTTCATATTTATACATACATTGTACACATTAGAAACGATGATGCACTTCGGTCAATAATATGTCCAGTCGCCACCAGCGTCAATAATTGCCTGGCATCTTCGAGGAATGCTTTCTACTAATTTGGCGGCGTATTCTAGTCGCAACGATCTCCTGATTCGACGAATTTGGTAAGACAACTGCTTTAAAGTGTGTGTGCATCTTCTACACAGCTTCTTTTTAATGTATGCCCACACATTTTCAATAGGATTTGCATTAGGCGACTGCGACCGCCAATCCAATGTAACGATGCCAGATTGAGTCTTCTACACAGTACAGAGTTTGTTACGGCTAGAATCGTTTTCCTCCTGCAGAATCCAATCTTCATTGTTCTGATGAACTATCGTTTGGCAGATGGCAGTAAAGCCTATTTATAGATTTTTATGATTTTCTCGGCATTTATTCTCGGCATTTAGGTTGTGAATAAAGAGGTGCAAAGTGCCGAATGCCTGCCTTGAGAAGCAGCCCCAAAGATGCACCTTTATTCCGTGTTTTGCGGTCCGTTGAATAAGCCTATTGATAGAAGTTGATCAGGCTTGCGTGAGGACACAACGTGCCCATGTAGAACGTTCATCAGTAAAAATGATATTTTGAAAATCTCTGTCAATATTCTCATGCGCCCAAACGAGTCGTTTTGTCACATGTTTTACAGTCAACAGAGGCTTCTTTATTGTATTTTGCCATTTCAGGCCATGAGTACGAAGATGGGTTTGAATAGTTTCGTTGGAAATATCTAATCTTTTGTCATTAATTTTACTTGTGCCTGCCGCAGTATTAAATCAAGATTCCGCGAAAACAAATTCACTGTTCTTTCTTCATCTTTTTTCTCCATTTTTCCTGTCGAGCCACATTCTATTAAATCATCGACATTTTTAGCCACTTTATATTACTGCATCCACTTCTGTACAAATGCCTTCGACTTGCTCATATATTTAGCAGCCGCTGATTATGACATTTTGGGACCCGTCGGGTGGATGCAAAGGAATAGTCTCGTAGCGCGACGCGTACTTAGTACTCATGGCGCTTAACGTGATTCTCTTTCAAAAGACCAATGTCATATGAATCTTTGTTGATAATGCATCAATAACAAAGCTTCCCTCTATCGGCTAGCAATAGATTTAGAGCGAAATCTTTCATTACCTGTCAGGAAAGTCGACCAAGCTCTTACTTGACGGATTGTAATTCTCAATTGCGGTATTAGGATATACAGATCACAATTTACTCATTCCTTTTTGGGATTTTTTTAGAATGGCGGATTGGATTTAAATTGGGATGGATTGTAGAGAATAATTTCATAAATATTTGTTGTAAACATATTATTCCCTTGTCATCTTCTTAATAAATAATTAGAGTAGAAAATGCCTCCTTATATCACGAGTAAGCAAGTAAATGTTTCGGACATTTTTATATATGTTAGATTACTCAAAGAGATCAGAGCAACATCTTGCATGTCACCATTCTTAATCTAAACTAAATTAGTAATTAATTTTCTACTTTTCTGATCGACTATAAACTATTCTGGAGATAAAGGGACAAGGCCCAAGGGTCGAAAACCCACAGTCGCAGTTCAATCTGTGTCGATAGTTCAATAGTTCTGCATCAGTAGATCTGCACTCTTCGTGTATTACCTTACAATTAACATTATATTTACACTGTTTTATAACGTTGTTCTAATTAATTATACGTTTTTATTAATACATACATTTTCTATTGTTAATAAAGTGTAATTGAGTTAAAATAGTAATTACCAACAATATATATATATATATATATATATATATATATATATATATATATATATGACTTTATCAACAGGTGGATAAATAATAGAAATAATTGTCGACTGAATGGAATAACGTTATATCAACTTTTTTTATCGTAAAAAATAAAAGAAGGTACAAGATTAGTATATATAACAGGCAGTCTATCACTTTAGGATATGGGTTCATCCAAGAAGAGTCCAGTTCAGCGAACAGATGAATTTGACTAGTAAGAATGCATCCACCTTCTGAATTAATCCTCTTAAGGGACAACCGTCGAGAAATAATATATAAATATTCTTTTAAGGGAAAAAATCATACTCGATATCCCATAAATATCGTGGCTCCAAGACCTAAATCTTTGACATTGCAGAATAATTTACCTACACCCACGTGAAATGTAGCGCAGAAGGCGGTATAAACACTACGTCAAAAATGGCCAGCATATAGCTATTATATTTCTTAGATGAGGTAGTGTCCAGGATGGGAAAATGTATAAACAAATTTTTAGTTAGATAAAAATCTGAATTATTCGCAAATCAGGAAAAAATAATTTTCTTCATTTTTTAAAATATTTTTATTGAATAATTTTAAATTTTAATTTTAAACTCGAATTAAAAAGATTTTAAAAGAAATTGATTGTATCGCCATACATGTTGAAATTATAAGCGAGAAATAAAATAAATATGTATAAGTGAAAAGCACTCATAATCTCAGATACTTGTCTATGGAGTAAATTTTTGGCGTTGTGTTTTGAGGTAGATAATTTATATAGAAGATATATTTGTAAAAAAAATCGAACACGAATGGAATTGTGAAATGACAGAAACGCATCTCGAAAACGTTTTATTAAAACGTATATACAAGAGTATAAGCATGTTCTATTAAAAGGCCAGAGCATTATTATGGAAAGATAAATAATCTGATTAAAATTATGGAGGTGTGAATTTTTTGGCATTGGTATATAATATGAAAAATAAGTACGTATAGTCGCTCACATGCATTTTATATTTAAATTTCATTTTGAATGACTTGAGCAAAAAATCTGATTATTAATATTACATATGATTTGTAATAATAATATTAATAATATTAATCATTATATTTTTAAGTTTTTTACCATTTAAATTACAAATTGTAATAAAAAAAATGTTTTTCAATTCATTTTTTTCACCCCTTATACGGCTGGAATTTCAGAAAACGGATGCGTGATTTTTACATAGATACATTTCTGGTTTTCCACGAAAAGAATGAATTGAAAATATTATCTTCTTACAGAAATATATTAAAAGCCCATAAAACTAAATTTGACCAACCCCCCTTATCTCATAGATATGAAATTATAATAAACCCTTTGATCGAGCGCCTAACATTGTTTGAAAAAGGAAATTCTCTATTTTCCATACAAATTTTGTTTCTATCGTATGTTAAACTTTAGTATTACAAATGATAATTATATAATCTTCTTACCATTTATAATATTAATTTTTTTAGAATTAACTGACTTTTTCAAAGAGTAATTACAGCATCTTTTTGTCCCTCTGCAATATCTCGTGTGAGTGGCCAAGCCTTGTCTCTTTAACAACTTTTCACATTTTTGACATTTTGTAAAATCATTTGACAGTTCATGCTTCTTTTTAACGTGCTGAATAATAATGCTTTCAGAATCACATTTATAATTACAACCTGACACAGCACAGCAATAACTTGGTTCAGTCTCAGTATCAATCTCTATAAAATAAAAAGGATTTGTGTGTATATATATATATATATATATATATATATATATATATATATATATATGCGTGTGTGTGAATCATTACTATAGGAAATTAAATTTGCTTAGGCAACAACTTAAGACAACACTTAATCATGTTAATGTAAAAATAATTTTAAGATTAAGTAGAATAATTTATTTCTAAATTTATAAATTTTTTATAAGGATTCAGCTCTGATTTAATGTTTTTATATATTTTATATTGCTAAACCATGATGAAAAGTATACGATAATCAAAATTTGAATAAATCTTGATCTAGTTTAAGTGTTTTCAATAAAAGTTTTAAACCTGCCTTCTTAGAATAGCATCACATAGATATTTCCTATAGACAATAAAAAAGAAAGCAAAACTATTTTAAGTATAAAATTGATAATAATTGATCGTAATCCAGGAAATTGCTGAATTCTCAAATGTTTCTTTAAAATTACCCGTAGATTTCGATTCGTCCTTAACGTTTTGTTTATTCACGTATATCAGAAGATTCTGTTTCCTTGCCGATTCAGCCTGCCTAGCGAATTTATCCACCAATAATTTGTTCACGTACTGCTTTTTGATTTCAGTCTCAGAGATTTCGTGGGCTCTCTTTAAGTGAAAATAGATATTTTTCCATTGAGCAGTGGTATAATTACATATCAAACAATAATGATTCATCATTGGATGACATTTGTCATATATGTGATTTTTAAATAATCCGTATACTTGGTAGCGATTGGAGCACTTCAGGCACTGATAAAGCATTAACTCGTTACACTTCTGGCAGTTTGATCGAGAGGTAACAGGAGAATCGTCAACGACGAAAACTTTCTTACACGCGACACAGTAATGCGTTAGAAAGTCTTTCGGAGCTGAAAAATTGCAAAATGTAAAATAAAAACTCAATTGTAATTGAGTTAAAATTATCCTTGAAGATTGTTAATTGTGCATACTAATATATAACAGGAATACATAGTAGATAAAAAAAAACATAAATATATAAATACGTTCCTAATAAGTATTTAATATTATAATTTTATATGAAACTATAAGATAAAAAAAATTACTAGAAAGAAAACTTAACAATCAAATTACTAAGTTTTACTGTGATTATCAATAATTTTAAAACAGAGACGTAATTATATTAATTTTTTTAAATAAAATCTGCTATATATACTTCGCCAACTTCAATAAAATAAATATGAAAATTTATGTGAACATTCGATAGATTTTTCGTTCAATTGTCAATTATTCCGAATTTTAATTTCTCTTTTACTTAACAGTCACTGTTATTAACTTTAACTTGTTATTATAATAAAAAGACGAAGTGTCCCTTTTATGAGAAGAGTACAATATGCACGATACTAATTTTATAATAAAAAGCTAATATCCAAAAATTTCAAATTATATATGCGCAAGGAAGAAGAAGAATTTATAGCATCAATGAAATTATTTCTTACGTGAATAAAATAATTAGTCAAATCCTGCTTATTAAATATTTAATTGATTTAAAAAGACTTTATTCGTGTAGGCAATTTTTTTGTTAATTTCACAACGGATCTAGTTGAATTAAATATATAAAAATGTTATAGATATAACTAAATGTCAAAAAGTATAAATATAAATGTAGTTGGATTCAAAAATTATTTTTTTCAGTCTATATCTGGTATACAATATCATAGCATAGATAGAATAAAGAAATGAAGCAACTTACTTTTCTGTTCGTTCTCATTAGTGTATTTGGTAAAGAACAATAGTTTTTTCAGCGAGTCGTCCGAAAGCCTTTCTAAAGGTACGATTGCGTTGAATAATGTACGTAGCAGTTGAAGAGTATTAACTACCGGTCTTGACGGTCTCTCTGTGCATAGCAACGAACAGATTTTACGCTTTATATTCGTCGATAATAAATTCGGAGTGATAAGTAGAAGAAAACAAAAAAAACATTATTCGATTTAGTCTCGGGGGGCTATAGAAATGAAGAAGAAAAAAATAACTCTGGCTTACAGATGATTATTAGAAAAATCTGTTTAAGACCCATTGGAAAGTGTCATATTAATGGAATTTCTGTTGTTTTTTTTTACTTCGGATTAATTAAAAAAAAAAAACCAATAGTTAAATTTATATTCAGACAGGTGATGGACTTAACTCTCGTGATATCTCGTATAAAGTCCTTCAAAGACGGTTTAGTATCGAGTACGCTTTACTTTAATTATTTTACAAATATTTCCTTAACTACGCGCGAAGAGACAACGAACGTATTCAATCCGATTTCTCATCGATCTTACCCTTTGCGGATCGACAAGCGCCGCTCGTCGGGCTAAAATAATCCATTATATTCGTCTGCCTCTCGTGTTTTACCGGGCACGGCGCATCGAGTCTCTTCGTCGCCGCCAGATCGCGCTCGGCCCTACTGTCCAGCGATTTGTTACGCTCGATTACCACCCTCAAGATTTTCGCGGTACTGACGGTGGCCGCGGCAATGCGGTCGTCCAAGTCCAGTAATGAAACCGTCCTCTCCTCGCAATCCGTAAAACTATAATACTCGGTCTCGCTTTCATCGGCCGTTTCGCTCTCGTACGAGATGCTCCTATTACGCACGTTATAATCGATCTGCTTGAATTCGTCGTCTGAAATAAAAACAATAAAAACAAAAAAAAAAACAAAAAAAAACCATAAAAAACAAAATAAAACAAAAAAAACTTTACAAAACTATTAATAAACACAATCTAACGTTTTATTTACATTTCTGAATCTTATTTTGGTAAGATTTCATTTTTGAAACCTTCTCGTTCTTAGCTATATTAAAATTTTAGCTATATTATAAAAATTTCAATTAATTAAGCTATATTAAAATTTTAGCTATATTATAAAAATTTCAACTAATTAAGACAAAATTGATAATACACCAAAGTTCAAATAAGTCGTGAACAAATTGTTCACTTTTTGTTTAAATTTACAGATTGAATTTATGTTTAGATTACAAATAATGATTAAATAACCATCAGATTAAAATTTTACATTTTTTCTGTGTATAAAATATGATTTTATACATCTGTTTATGTAAATAAAAGACTTTTTTATTATTGAGCTAACAAAAGAACTAAAATTAACTCAATAATAATTCACGGAAAAAATTATAAAAACTTATTGACTAACTTTATTTTCAGTCTACTAATAGAATCATAATATATTATTAAATTCCTCACGCAATTCTATTTAAGTATCTGACAATACAAGTCATGAGTTTAAATGATGCTTAAATCGATAAAAACATTCACCATCAGTTTCAGAAATTTGCAGTACAAAGTCTTCTTTCCAATTAAATTCTGCCTCATTAAATTCACTGATATCGTCCTTAATCGTTAAAATGGAAGTATTGTCTAGATAATTAGAAATTAACAATGATTAATCAACAGATGAACATTGTTATACTATATATTACTATGTTACTTAATAAAAAGTCATGTTTAACAAGCAGTGGTATAATATTAGCTGAAAATTATTCATAACGATAAAAATTCTATCTAAATTAATATTACCAAATCCAATCTTATCTAGCACCGGATTCCATATTTGACATTCATCTATTAATATATTTTCAATTCGAATAGCGCTCGTCAATTTATCATCTGTCATTATGTAAAATTTATTTAACTAATAAAAAAATAGTAAATTGCATTGTTTGAGAAAAATGTATCTTTATTTTTGCTTACAAGTTTTATTAATAGAATCTTCAAGTAATTTGTTATTAAAATTACTATTGTTATTATTATTTAATATCTCTTCGTCTAAAAATAATAAACTTCAGTATAATTAATATTTAAGGCATTCATAAAAGTTATCACATATTATTTGTAAGGTTACCAACCGAAGTCACCATTTAGATCTAACATCGTGATTTCTTTTTGCCCAGAATTCAATTCTTCTGTCAGTATCTTATAATCTGCAATTCACATTATCGATAAAAATTTATATTAAAAAAAGAAGATTTACATGTATTTCAGATTTATGCACCTTTTAGTATTTCAGCCATTTTTATATACACTCGATTACGTTCACTAAATTAATTATTTGATTGGTCGCACTTAAGGTAATTTCTACGATTAAAATAAAACAATTCTATATTCTTGTGAATTAAAAACTTCCTTATTGATGGCCCTTCTGTCACTATTAGAAATTGACAAATTTCCTTTATGCTTGTGTATTAAAAACGTTTCAGTAGTGATAGTGCTTCTGTTATTACAGTGCTTAGTCAATAATATTAAATACAAACAAACGTATTTATGTTTCTTAAATATCTACAATACTTACGAAAATATCATTCTAACATTACGATCATCCTTATATGAGAATAAAGCTGTGATTCAAATTGAAAAATTGTTTTTTGAAGTGGGAATATGTATTTGAAGGGAATTTTTATTTGAAGTGGTATTTTATATTTCATATAAAAAATAACATTTACAATTTTGTTCATTTTTCGTATTCGAATTTATATTTTATTAAGAAAAAAATATTAAGTACAGATAAAAGGATTGTTCGCTCGTGTATAAATAATAATTGTTAATAAAATTACATTTTTGTGTATTTCAGACCTTCATATGTAATCGCAAGGCACTGTTAGTAGATGAGAAATAACTTAATTTAATTATGTACATTGAATTCTCACCACATTAATTTAATTATATATACTCATGTATAAAATATATATATATAGATTGCAAGCATCAAAGTGGTGAACGAAATATTTTATACGCCCCGGTCACTACTATATAATTTTTCTTTTCAGTCATATAAACATACATATTTACAAATCATTCACGTATGTCCGTGATTATGTCCGCTCTTAAGAAATGTTTTATTATCTCGCACAATCTCAAAATTCTCATTCTTTAAAATCTTGTTTTTTCTCTCTCAACTCTTACAAAATATACATATTTATACTTTTACACAGTATACTTCATTTGATTAATTAAATTAAATAAGATCGCGTACATGCTGTCTTTGACTATTCGCTAAAAATTACAGTTTCGTTGTTGAAGTCGTCGTAATAAGATTAATGACAACAGTCTTAGTTATTATAATAAAAAAAAAGAAATAAAAAGAAAACAATACTGTTAGCTAGATGATTCTAGTCTCCTCCGCTATATTGTTTTACATCTTATATTTGCGTGATTACGCGAATTTTCTATCTAAATTATACTTTTACATATGCATTTCTTTATACAAATAATTAAAAATTTTAATATACAAACAGCCAATAAAATTTAGTTTTTCTTTAGAAAGTTAAATTCATTATATAAATACAATCTTTCAAGAATAAAAAGATCATTCTCCTACATAAACTCATTCTCTAGACAATAATTTAATGTTATAACTTAGTACAACTTTCTTTATGTACAAAGCAGGATATTAAAAATTCAACTTCATAGAACTGTGATTGGTTAATTCATTGATTAATATAGACAGTAAAGGCTGTGAAAGCTATCTAATAAAAAAGAAGAACGATAGTGATTTAAAATTAATTTTATATTGACATCCGCACGCCTTGTTGAGAAAAAAATTATACGTATATTGAGAGCATTTCTATGTATTAAAATGACCCACTAACAACGTACGTATGTATATTTTATAAAAATATAATAATCTATGTTCTATATATAATTATATTATATATAGGTACATCAATATATATATAAAATTGTCTTTCCAAATTTTACATCATTGGCAGATGTTGAATCTGTAATGCCATTTTTTAGCTGTCAGTATGAAAATTGAAACTAGAACTCTGTATACATATGTGTCTGTTTTATTCTTCTCATATGGATGAGAATTAATTTATAATTAGATCTCTAAAAGTCTTAATAGTTCTTTTTTTGTTTTACTTCCTGCTTACTTGAATAAAAAAGTTTTGATCGCATTGATATTGCAATCCCACAGGTACATGAAAACACTCTAAACGGCTTTTGTCTTGTAGACCACGCCATAGAGAACTATGTAAAATTAATTATTATTTAAAAGTCATTGACGCCTTATATTAACTCCGTTATCACGATATTATTCAATTGGTGTATTATTTATCATTGATATATTTTTATGAAAATTTTAGGTTTATTTCATCCAAAATATGATCTATAGTAAAGGTGTCCCTGTTTTTACGCGTTTTCTGTTACAAGAACAGAAAATTACACGTAGTTGAAGAAATATGATCAAAATAAATTTTTCGGGTATCTGTCTTAAATATTAGTAATGATCAATAAGATCTCATCACCTTTGATAAAAATCTAAAACAGCTTCAAAAATCTATAGTTCAAAGAAATTTAAAAGAAAAGTGAAGATATCAGAATTTTAGCTGATTTACTTGGTTCTTACGAAAATGTCAATTCAATTACGAGAAAATGTAAACGAAACCGCAATTATCCATTAATCATTGATAGAGCGTGAGAAAATAATTTGATCATGGTTTGAAATGAAATTTTAAAATACTAACTAAAGAGAAATGTATAACTGATGCAATTTAACGTGCAATTTACATTTTCTTTATGAATAAAGCTTTTGAACAATAAGAAATCCTTAGTATTTCGCTCTGAACCCTCTTTTTTTATATAACAGCGAAACAAAATTAGCTTTTAAAAACAGGGACAGCTGTGATGTATATATATATTGGTATACTTTAACTCTGATTTACTTTATTGAAAGTACTAAAATAATTTTAACTATTACTATTTTTATTGAAAAATATTTCTTTTAAAAATGAATAGTTATTTTAGTCATAAGTATCCAAAAGCTTGTGTAAATTTATACAAAATCTTCATAATTTTAGTTAAAAATTTTGAGTATCGATGCAACTTTCAGCCTTTTATTTGTATAATTAAAAAAAATTTTAATAATAAAACTATGATTTAATAAATATCAACTGTTAATGTTTTAACGAGAAGCAGAATTTATATCGTATTAATATATATATATATATATATATATATATATATATATATATATATATATATATATATATATATATATATAATAGATGAGCAATAATTTTTATAAAAACATAGCTTTTAGAATGATAAAATTCTCACTAGCTTAGTCATTCTCCAGGACGTCGTGTTAACATGCCCGTTGTTCTCAACCTTCAAGTTACACACGCGTCGTGAAATATTTTTCAACCGATTGATCGATGCCGTGTCCCGTTCGACTTTTCCCTCCAAGCAACCGAAGGGTTAACAGAAGGCGCATAAGTCGAAGGATCCCCTCGAACGCCGGGCGGGCTCTATCTCACGAGGGGCTGATCGATCGGCAGGTTAGCCTGCTGCTGCAGCAGAGGAGGAGGAGGAGGAGATGGATCAGCTGGTCCGGCGGCCTGGATTTGGCCCGCGGGCCCCGTAGAATTGGCCTCGTGGCCGCCGATGCCGATGTGGTTGCGCTGTGCCGTCGGCGCCGAGGCCGGCTGGTGGTGGACATTGTTGCCGGCACTGCTGTTGCTGCCGCTGCCGTTGTTGTTCTGCCCGTTAAGAAACGAGGCCATTTCCATTGGCGACTGTTGTCCGCTCTGCGTTTAGAAACATGCGTGTTCTTTCGTTCGTTCGTTTCGCTTCTTTTGAGATCTACAGCGTAGTAGCAGAGTCTTTTCAGACCTACGTGCGTGTTTCGACTGATTCTCTTTTTTTTGTTTTTTGTTTGCATTGTGGTGTTTCGAGGCGATAGTCGTAGAAGTAGCGAGGTAGAGTGTAGAAACAGAGAGCAGCGGAAATCGAAAGAAGAAACGATTTTTTTCTGGCTTGGTTGTTTTCTGCTACAGGACAGCTCGCTGGAGATTGTATAAGAAATTTTAATCATTGAAACGCAAATATCATTGAAATTTTTGTACAGTTTAAATTTCAATTAAAAATTTCTATTAGTTTAATAAATAAATTAACTTTTAATTAAACGTCAATTATCTATATACAGTATCTCACGAGCCTCCGAGAAAGTATAAAGCTTTGACTGTATGCGAGAACTTGTACATAACTATACTTTTAGCTAAGTGGCGAGAGAATAACAGCAGCGCTACACAGATGCTATAGAATATGACCAATTGGCGAGACCAGTAGTATATAGCAAAGAAAAGAAAAGAAATAAATAGAGAGAAAGGCGTAACGCCAACGTAATTTCTCCAATGAACCGTTAAAAAGCATCAATCGCAAGATTCATTCACTGACCTTAGGCTGCATTGGATCCTCGGTAGATTCGAGGCCAGCCAATGGATTAGACGTTATATTTATCTTGGAATCGGTGATACCGCCATTCATTACCCTGCCGTTTGTTATTGGTTTAGCTGAAAACAATTTACGTCTTTATTTGATAATTCGAATTTTTCAAAAATCCAATATTAATATTACTATATAATTATTGATCAGAGTTTATGATTGTGCTCTTATAGATAAATATAATAAATTTTTTCTTATCTTAAAAATATAATTTTACTCTTTCTTGAAATTCTTATATAGAATTAGTCTTATATATGAAAGTAATTCTGATTTCTGGATTTATAATTACCCTGATCTTGAGAGGATTCTCGGCTCTGCTTAAGCTTGTTTCTCTGGTAAGCTACGCCAATCGCAGCGAGCCCGCCCAAGAGTATAGCACCTCCCAGAACTCCGCCAATTATCGCGTACATGTTTGAGCTCTCAACGCTTTCTACCGGATTGACCTTGTTCTCGGCGCGGACCTGCGGAATCGGCGCTTCCGTGACGACTTTTCGCGTTTTCTGGCCCAGTATCTGCGAAAACTCGGATGCCGCGCCAACCGAGAAGCTTTGCACTTTGAACTCGTAGGTCGTGTCCGGCTGCAGGTGTGATATCGTTATGTTCGTCGAGTTTTTACCCTCGACCGTGGTTTTGATGTAATCGCCGGCCGAAGTTGATGCTCTATGGTACACGTAAAATCCATCGATCTCCGCCGATCGGTTAGTGTTCTGCCATATGAGTAGAACTTCATTCGGACTCAAGGCTTCTGTATGAGTGAGCAGTGGTATTGGCATGGCATTGCTCTCGAAATTTCGTCGACGCGTTAAGTGGAAACGGGCCTAAAAAGAATCATTTACATCATTAGTATCGAGTAACTTATAAACAAATGAATTTAGAAAACTCATAGAATATCAATTTATTTCAGTGACTGTTAAAACATTTTTTTCCAGTTGACAATTTAAAATTATATTCATTATTAATTTAAGAGTAATAACAATAATTACTAGAAATTATTTGTATAGGTACTATTTGAATAGATTTATAAAAAAATTTTATTTTATATCAGCTGTTTAACTCCTATTATTAAATTTTCATTCATCTTATCCACGACATTCATTATTATCAACTATTACTTACCGAAATTGGACTAACGGCATTATCGTTGTTAGAATAAACGGCAGCGATTCGGAATCGATAAGTATGATCAGGTTGCAAATCCGTAACTTCGAAGGATCTTATGTGACTGGGTATTTCCGTGTTAGCGGTCATCCACTTAGCCTGCTTACTATTAGTCTTCTGTCCAAGTTCACGATACTGTACTTTGAAGAAGAGTATAGGCAAGCCGTGATTCTCAGGAACTGACCATCTTACCATTACAGAAACATCCGACAGTCTTGTGATGTTGGGTTGGTTGGGCGGTACCATGATATCTAAAATAATCGTATTATAATATTGTTTTATAGTTTACGTTTAAGCATACAATAATGTTATTTCAAAGTATAAGGAAACATAAAATTTTTCTTTCCCATGTCACACCTGTATCTTTGCGCTTGCCATTCTTTCCCCTTCTCCTGACACCGATCCTCGTATGTTTGTGACCGCCATTCGACATGCCATAATCGTTCCTGGACTTCATGCCGCCGCCAACGTGCTGTTTCGGCGTGACCCTCAAATAATTATATCCCGAATGCGATCCATACTCGTTGCTCGCGACGCACTGAACGATTCCGGCGTGCTTCTTCTCCACCACGGAGATGAATAGATTGTAGCCCTGGATGTTCAGATTCCTGCTCGGCGAGAGGGTCTCGCCGTTTATGAGCCACTCGATGCTGGGCGCCGGATAGCCGGTCGCGTTACAGGATAATTCCAAGGAACCGCCCTCCAGAAAGGTGGACAGCTTGGGGGCGCGCAAGACCGTTGGTGGCTCTACGACCGTCAGGATGATTACGGATTTGACGTGGCCGGCACGATTGGTCCATATGCAATCGTACTCTCCCCTATCCGTTGACTCTACATTTACCAGAGTCAATCCCGTCGACGAGAAACTTGATCTAGCCGGCAAGCTGCTACCCAGCTTTGACCAAGTTACCTAAAAGAAAATCCTTTGTCAATATCAATGCAGTTTACAGATACCAAATTTAATAAATTTTTTAGCTTCGTAAAAGTTTTAAGAATTATGGAAATTCTGTTAAGTATAATATTAATATTGAATCTTGTTCTACTGTTTTGTCAGAAGACTACGTATGAATAACATTCAAAATTTTCAAACAGGCTCGTCGCGTCCGTCTCTCACCTGCGGCACCGGATAGCCAATTGCGAAGCATTCTAAGGTGACATTCTTGCCGCGCTGCACTTTGTATTCACTCTGGGGCTGCTTGATGAAGTACGGCTCCTGGTCCGTCGTATTCTTGTCGACGACCAGGATGGTCTTGTGATTGCTGGCGTAGGTCTCGGACGTTATGTAATTATTGGCCTTGCAGTGATAGCTTCCGGAGTCCGAAGGCTTGGCGCGTTCAATGATCATGACCTTACTACCGGTCAGACTGGCGTTAGCGATCATGTTTCCGTCTTTGAAAAACTGAATGATCGCCTCCGGTACCGAGTACGGGACCGGGCACGTTATTGGGACGTTGCTACCGGCCGGCACCCTTAGGTAAACGTTACCCCGGTCAGTGAACTTGTCGATTCGTGCTTGCGTCAAGCGCGCCGGATCGGATGCTAGTCCGCTTGTTCCTGAAAAAATAATAATGACTTATATCTCTATATCTTACGAAAATTTAGGTAGTACGCAAAAAGCAAGTATTAATTGTATTCCATAAATATCTGTTAAAGCTTCTCAACCATCGAATAAATCTGTATACATTACGCGATACATACATTCACGAAATATAATGATTAATACATGACTATGAATGTTTGAACTTTTGCAAATGTTTGAAATAAAAATGAATAATAATTTTATTATATGTATTATGTATATAATTTATTAATTGGCAGACTATAAGAATCATTAAGACAATCATCAGACGATTTATTCAGTATTCCAAAAAGTTTTAGTTATCTCACATCTTACTGTAAGTTTTTTCTTTTCATTATCAGTATTGGTGAATTACTATCTAAAAATTTAAATTGCAAAAACTAATAGTGCATTTATAACATTTTAGTTCTCACCGTAAAAAGCAATGCATCGGTAATCGCCGGCTTTGGTCTCGTCGTCGAAGTAGACTACGTGTTTAGAGGTTTTCCCGCCATTACCACTGACCGAATCCAGGGGTATCCAGTTGCTGGAGCCGAGGGGCCTGTGCCTCCAGGCGAATTTCTCCGCAGCCAGGTTGAGACTGCACTCGAAGTATACCTCATCGCCCAAGGGTGCGGTCAATGGCTGCGGATGCCGCGTGAAAATCATGCCTGGCTCCGATGATTTCTGACCTATTATATATTAACAAACGGTACATAAATGTAAGGTTCAAATCTTAGCGCGATCTTGTACTCGAGGAAAGCAATAAAACTACACGATTCTCGTTATTGAATGAGTTATACTGAGCACCTATTCTTCTGATTATTATAGAATGTTATCCTTAAATTTTGTATCATAGTTCTAGATGAATCTGACGTTCAATTAATTTAGTTTTTGTCGGTTTCATAAAAAATTTTGAATAGTTTTTATATATTTCTAACAATATTACTTGGCCTCAAATACTGGCTATCGACTCTCTGATTTTAATGAGAGTATTTCATATAATTTATAATTAGATCATCCTTGTATAAATCTAAAAATTTTAAAAATCATTATTTAAAAAAACTTAATAGAAAATAAAAAATGAAAAAAATTCCCCAATGATATTTAATCGGTAAAACAGAATCTCGATAATTTAAGTAGCTCCTTCGAAAAAGGAATAATCGACTTTGAAAAAAAATGCGTGCTCCATCAACGGCAAATAAATTCTTCATCCATCACGTGGGCGCGGGTCCTCCCATGCCCCTCCTCCTTCCCCGCTTGCATCCGCGGCCGGCGAGGAGAACTTTTTCAAAGGTGCCCGCATTTTTAAGAGAAAGGAAGTGTGCAATGTATGTGTGGATGTGTATGTATGTGCCCGCGAACGGGGCAAAAATTGCGCGACTTACCCGAAGAAGCACCAAGGCATCCAGTGGCGCAGAGCAGAGCCGCGGTGATGCCGCACAACGTGGTGTACGCCGCTCGCATCTTGACTCATTCTGCAACAGACGAGAAAAGGAGCAAAAGGTGAGAAAAGAGGCATATAGAAGAGAGAACGAGATATATAGAGTGAGAGGGAGAGAAAGAGAGCGGGAACGCCCGCGGGCTTCTCCTCGTCTTTCTCCCTTTCTCGTTATTATACACCCGCCCCGGGAAGGAGAAAGAGCGAGAGAGAGAGAGAGAGAGAGAGAGAGAGAGTTTTTAGGGACCCCAGCGCAAATTCTACCTGGGCGCACCAAGACACGAGTCTCTCTCTCTCTCTCTCTCTCTCGTTCTTCTTTCTTTCTTGTTTTTCAGCTTGCGCTCGCCGGGCCGTCGGCTGCCCGGCCCGGTTGGCATCGGCTTTGCGCGCCGCTCGCCTAAAATTAACGATCGCTTTTATAGGAAGCCGCGCACGAGGAGGACGAGGTGGAGAAAGAGGAGGAGGAGGACGAAGAGGAAGAAGAGGCGCGACGCGCAGAGTTCAACGTGAAAATAGAACGCCGGCCCGCCCTCCCTACGCATTCCCGCGTGCCGCGCATAGTATAACAAGAGGGAGACAGAGTATTCGTCGAACTCAATTTTGAATTTTCCCGCGAGAATGAAGAATTATATATACGTTTATTTACTCCAACAACAAAATACGATAAATCGTAAGAAATATACGTGTCATACTAACAATAATATTACAATAAGGAAAAAATGTTTTGGAGGAAGATATTTTATAATATGAAATTAACAAAAATTATAAATAGTGTATCGAACGTCGCCGCATTATACTATTTCTGTTTGAAACTACATTGTCAGCATTATAATCCAACTATTCCATGTGCGTATTAATAGTTTTAAAAAAATATAAATATGATAAATAACGTAATCCGACTGTCAACTTATTTAAAAACTATTGTCTGTCGTATTTTATCTACCTCAGGGATACTTACTTTAACTTCCTATAGTATAGGTATTCCTCATGCTTATATTAAAAAAAAAAAGCTAAAGTCTTAAACTTGCAAAACAGAACGATTTTTATCTCCAATAATGTATCTTCAATCATGCTCTGTATCTACAGATACATACAATCTTCTACAGATGCATCTGGAAACACCACAGTATTGTAAAGTTTAAGTGTACTCGAACTAAAGATATCCTGAGTTTTCCACAAAGAGTCTCGACGGATCAATTCATACTAAAGCTTAAGCCGCACGTACATGTATTTAATGACTTTTTTAAGTTATAAATTCTACTTGTGGCTTCCACGATGCTTTATTATGTAGTGTAATGCCAGTATTCACGTCGGTTTCACGGAATCGCTCCTTCGCGAATCTGAATTCTCGGTGAATTCCACAATTGAATTTTATTCACGATCTTAATGATAATACCAAAATAGATTGCTACAGAATTAAAACACGAATCGGAGATCTCCGCTCCGCTAATTCAGAACCCTCAAGAAACGTATCCCTTACAATCGTCGGATACATCAGACGATTATCTGGATAGCATAGGTGTTTTACATTCTCCAAGCGATCATTACTATTTTAGGGCATTGACTTATAGAAGCTCAATAATAAAAGCCCCAGAGTACACAGATACTTCTACGTAACACTCATATTAATTCCTAACTAGTTAAAATTGCGATTATTATTGAAATTATATCTTAAAGTCACAGTGGAAGTTTAACTTTATCTACAAGAATACTATCCATAAGAACCGCCAACCTCTAAAGCACCGATTATAACAATATGGAAGATGGGATAGTATCGAACGTGTAAACTGAAATTGAACAACTTCTTACTCGTCATTCTCCATTTAGCAGTAGTCATGCGTATGGCATCGGTAAGTTTCAATAGCACAGTTTGACGACTGTGATTTCTTCTGAAACCCGTACGGAAAGGATCAATTATCTCTGTATACAGATATTGCATTATTTGGACATGAATGGTATTATCAAACACCCCGGAAAGGAAATAAGCCAACACTAGTTTATGCACTTTCGTAACATTAGAGAATGCTTTTTTTTTAAACTAAATAATTATGTCTTCTTTAAAATCATTAGACGAACTTCATTAAAAAAAGGAATTAAATAGATTTCAAAATTAATTTTACAATACTTGAGCAAACTGTCAAATCACTTTATCATTTAAGAACAAAAAAACATTCTGATTTAAAGATACAATAGTGTTCATTGCCTGAACTATTCTCCAAATTAACTTTCTCTCCAATAGTAAATTTTTAAGAGGTAATTTTGAGCTTACAGCCAGGTACTAGTTCAACTTTTCCTGTTCACGCTTAAGGAAAAACAAGTTAGCTTCCTCTGATTTCAAGAATCATAATGACGTTTATTGTACAATGTTGACAACATTTCTCGTCTATTAGTGACATTTCACGTTTCATGTCAAGCCCAATCCACGTATAAAACGTTGTGGTGTGGTTGATTACGACCATAATTGTTCAAATGAAAATACTTGATCATGTAAATGTCAATCAACGTCAGTTATTTAGATAATAAGGTAGAATTCAGAGCATCCATCATAATTTTATGACTATAATTAAAACTAGATTACACAGAATATCAAAAAAATTAGCATCGTTTTGCAAAAATGATGAACTGTAGATTACATTGAATAATACTGAAAAGAGATTAACTATTCGCTATTTTACCCTATATTCATTAATTCAAATAAGACTGTTATCCACCATCGAGCCCTCTCTCTCTCTCTCTCTCTCTCTCTAACTTTGTCATATAGTAGAAAAATTGCTTACATGCAATGAAAAATGTATGTTCAATTATGTTATTAACATTTATCAATTATTCAACAATTTTATTTATTTATTCGATAACAATTTAAATCAAACGACAAAAATTGTTCCAAAGGATTATTATTTTGAATGTTATTTATTAATATTTCTACCTTCCTTTGTATTGAATATACGAAATATTATTATGCAAAAGTATTTCCAAGATATAATATTTCTTTAGATTTTAATTATGAATTTTTCGATAATGCTTTTAAATATTATTTTAAAAAATTTTAAAATAAGTCTAAATTTTCAAAATTGTGTTCATCTATTCCCTTCATGCCATATTAATTTCTCCTACCTATGATCAATATCGACCGTTCAAACTTATTTAGCGTAATAGAAAGAAATTCTGAACCACAAAAAAATTTACCACGATATCACCGGAAATAAACTGAATTTCTCCATATAGCTTGCTAATGCTTCCAAGCACAGAAAATCATTTCTGGCATTTCCTTTGATCATTTATACATACAATGTGTGTGTGCGAGCGCGTGTGCAAGAAAAACATTCGTAATTCCTTCAGATTTCACCTGGGTACATATAATTATACGTGCGGCTCGAGAAAGGCTATATTATAAAAATACTTACGGGTGCGCGCACGCGCGCATCATGGACTCTTGCTTATGCTTTTGTCCGGATGCGCGCAATGTACGCTTATGCATCGCGTCAATGAGAAAAGTGCACGCGCACACATATCTATACATATACCTATATATATATAGAATACACATGCAAGGGGAAAGGGGAATATTGCGGCAACGTGTAATACCGTATACGGTTCTGGAAAGCGCGCGTGGGCGGCGCACGCGACCGATTTGCCTCCGCCTACGTTGTGGAGCAAGAGAAAAAGACAGAGATAGAAAGAGAATTGCGGCGAGAAAATTATGAATGAAAGATATATATTTATGTTTGTGGAAGAGGTGTGGAGAGAGAGAAGAGTGCGCATATATAATATATTCGGTCCGCGTGAAAAATATAGGTACTGTATAGACAAGAATGAGTGGAAAGTGGAGGGGGATACATAGAGAGAGAGAGAGAGAGAGAGAGAGAGAGAGAGGAGAGAGAGAGAGAGAGAGAGAGAGAGAGAGAGAGAGAGAGAGAGAGAGAGAGAGAGAGAGAGAGAGAGAGAGAGAGAGAGAGAGAGAGAGAGAGAGGGAGAGAGAGAGAGAGCATATTCATATGAATGAAACGAATGAACAAGCTGGGTATATGAATGAGCGAGAAAAATTGCGGCTTATATATATAGGAAGCTGCACGCAGAGTATGCCTATTATAATTTCGAGAGGGGGAGCAGTTTCTCATTCGTTAATGTGTACATTCGCACCGCGCGTGCCCGCATTTTGCTTCCCTCTTTGATTTATGGTTTGCGCATTACAGATCCCTCGATCCGTGTAATTAGTCCGCGAATCATATTGTGCATGTCGTGTATATATATATATATATATATATATATATATATATATATATATCGCTCGCTTTCGCCAGTTAGTCGCTGTTATGTGATGATGAATTCGATCGTAGCCTCTCTCTCTCTCTCTCTCTCTCTCTCTCTCTCTCTCTCTCTCTCTCTCTCTCTTTCTCTCTCTCTCTCTTTCTCTCTCTCTCTATTCCCCTATTACATTCGAGGCCTTCAAATCTTTAATTTGGCCGAAAGGTATTAAAAAAGTTTTTCATTCAATTCGAAAACCTACGTACGACTCTGTAAAGGATAAAATATAAAAAAATATCGTTATATAAGGACTACTAAAAATAAATGAAGTTTCTATATAATTAAACAGATGAAAAACAGATAAAATGTAAAAGAGTAAAAAAATTAAATAGAATAAATATTATACATCAGCAGATATATACAATACTTCAAAAAACTCTTAAAGTTTACAAGATAACGAATAAATTTAGGCGTGGCTTTAAGCGTTTTTCATTTGATAAATAATATCGGTGAGGCTGCTTTTTAAAATTGTATAATGCGAACAATTTCTGAATTTGATGATATACGTTTAGAGTGAGCTTTTTTTGAGTCAGGCCTAAGGGTTTGGCGCAAAAGTAAAAAGGCAGGAATCTCGTTGGCTTTTATCACGAACCAAACTAAGGCAACTAAGTCTTTCAAGTTTCGTTCAGCACTTCAGTGAGATAAAATATAAGAGAATGACGTTTAAGGAAATCTTGCAGGTAAAAGAGTAGGGTAGAATTTACGAAAATTGTTATACGGTCTACAACTACTATATGAGTCGGATTACAACTAAAACATAAAGTCTCTAACTTTTTTATTCATAACATAATTGATAGAAATATTATGCATATATAGTCTCGAGAGCTCAGATAATGAAATTTCAGGTAATAAAATCAATATCTGCATATTAATGTTTTCCACAGCTTGAAGCTTTATTCATCAGATAAAGCTGTAAACCATCAGCGTAAACACACGCCCACACACCCACACACACGTATAGATATATAGAGGAACAGTGAGATAAGATTTTAGGCAAGTCATTGATGAAAAGTTGAATTAATGAAGGTCCAATGGTGCTTGTGGAATGCTCAATCAGACGGTATATCACACCTGATCCAAGCTTTGAACGTTTACGAAAAATTTACTATAAGCACAGCTGGCAAGCCATTTGATGGAGGTATCATGTCAGTTCAAAGTTCTTAGCTTGTAGCAAAGATTTGATGATTCACGGTATCTAGCGCCTTAGAATAGTCGAATATGATAGAATAGAATAAGAGACACCTAATATACTTTTGGTACCAAATACAAATGTCGTTTCCGTTACAACAGCAAATCATGTGGCCCTTTTGAAGATAAGCCTGCCAATCGGCTAAGACTTATCATTGCGAGTGAAAAAATTTATTAAAACATTCGTCTTCGTATACGACGTAATCGAAATGTTCAGATCGTTATAAGACCTTCGCATCAGATCTCGTATCCAACATTATTGATGGTATTTAAAAGACCCCTCGGAGATGAAGATAAACATCAAATGGTAATTGTTTCCAGCTTTTGGAAAAATGCCTGTAGGGATTACGAAGTAGTTCGAAGATCTCGAGAGGTAAGTGAACGGACAAAAGATAAGGATCACCGTGGGCATGATCGTAGATATATTATATGTACGTTAACTAGAATACCGTCTGGACCAGGGACTATTAGAAGATTAGGCCGTGTGGCCTTCGGAAAGGAAAGCAGAAATCTTACGCTGCGACGAAAAGAGCGAATTGTCGTACGCTGTACAGGTATCCTATTGAGTTGTGGGAGGTGTAGTAAATGTCACATGCTCGCATACAACAATCATTGATTCGTTGAGTATATAGTAAATAAACCGATTGATATATAGAGAAACCACAAGGGGGGCGAGGGAATTTTTCGAGAAAGGAGATCTGATAGTACTGTAACCGATTCTCGAGCATTTCTTTCTCTCTCTCTCTCTCTCTCTCTCTCTCTCTCTTTCTCTCTCTTTCACTCTACACACATATATATAAAATAACGGTTTATCTCTTTTATTACCCTGGATTTTCGATTTACCGGGGTGCGGGCGTGCGCGCGCGATCGTTTAATTGCGGCGATCGATATCGTTCGGCCCTGAAATGGAGAACGATCGGTTACTGATCGATGTGGGAGGTTATAAAGCGGATATTACATAGTCGTTTGCGTTTGCGGTTCTTTGCGATTTCGTGTAGCGGTTGATACAGTTTTTTTTCTTCTTTTCTCCTTTGATATATTATATATAAGTTTGCGCGACTCGCGATATTAATAAAGGCGAAGAAAAAAAACTCCCAACGTTTTACAGTATGGATGGTTAAAAGAATTCAATATTCCATAATATGAAGAGCTAATAAGCAAGGTCTTTTGGAATTCAGAATTAAAAAATTGATAAAAATCAGCAGCAAAAAAGCTGGAGATAGTTTTTCAAAGAAATTACGAGATATCAAAACTGCTATTCATAACATTAATATTGTAATTATATTGAGCGTTTATTAAATCTGAAAACGGCTTTTCGATTCAAACTTTACAGTCTATGTGTAAAATAATTTTTTCCAATTCTCGATTTCAAATAATTACGAATGATTTAACATATTATTAAGTGATTTTTTAAAAAAATTATTTCGTGTAATTTCCATTGATTTATAATGATTTTAGCATAGAAGCGTTCAATAATTTCTCAGAGACGAATCTTTTCTAAATCGGTTTTCAATTGAATTTTTTTTAAATTACTTTGTTATTTTTCGAATAATCATTTATTTCAGTCGCGTGTATAATTAGTCGTTGAATAATTGTGTATTTAAGAAAAGCAGTTTCATTAGATTTAATGAGAAAAATATAATTTCATATATGTTTACACCCACGCGTATACGCATACATATTTATAGATATTTTAAATGGAAACATCACACTTTCGCATTACCGATTCCAATTTGAATCCAAGTTATAAAAATCAGAAAATTCTCCTAGTTCTGTATATATTTATCTATAGCACGCAACTTTTCCAACCGAATAAATATTCTTGCGCCAGACATCGAGCGCCCGCATTATTTTTCGAGCCCAATTCGAAATGACGCGCCATAAAAATTAAAAGGTATAACTCCGCGTGTTTTCTTTCTTATATAGTCGGTAATAAAAAAAAAAAAAAAAAAAAAAAAAACTAAAAAAAAATAAGAAGATATACACAGCGATGTCGGGCGCGAGTTTCCATTATAATAAAACAACGCGAGTCAAACACGAAACCCAATGAGTTCAAAACTTAATTAACACGTCCTCCTCGCTCAGAGCCTTAAAAAAATTTTAAGGTTAGAACGGTGCTTTACTGTATATGCAGGAGAAGATCTGAAAATGTTGTTGTTTCGAGATTACCCCCTCCCTCACAAACCCTCCACCGGAACGGAAACGGAATTGTAATTTTAATTTTCTCAAACGTGTTATTCTCCGTATACATATATACATATATAAAACGTATATACTGCGCCAACAACTGCAAAATTACCGGGTTAACGTATAGTTGTTGCATATTCTACAGCATCGGGCGAGGCATAAGGGAGAGAAGGGGGGAAAAAATCTATAATTTATTAAAACAACCGATGCTCGCGTGCATGTAGATACAGACACGCGCAGAAGGAGAGGCGCGCGAGCGTCGTCGACCACGCGCACTTCTTCTTCTTCTTCTTCGTCCTTTGTAAATTTTTTACGATTTTCAACTCGTAAATTTTTACGACACCCGCGGGTGTAGCTGCGCTGCATTGGTTCTTTTTAAAGGCTTTTGTCTTTTTCCACACCCATTGTAAAATCTTTCTCTCTCTCTCTCTCTCTCTCTCTCTCCCTCTCTTGCAATTCTTGCATATCCACAGCTTCATATATGTGTTTTGTTCGTCTGAGAACACATATGCATAGATACAGTGCAATCATAAAATTCATCTATAATTGCCTTTTGGGCCATTTCGTGGTTTTGAAAGCATTGGGAGAAAAAATCTCTATATTTTCTAAGGAATAAACAATTGCCTCTCGAGTTTGCAAAATCCACGCCCGTGTATATATATATATATATATATATATATATATATATATATATATATATATATATAAAAGACGAATAGAGCACAAGGGTTTTAGCTAGAGTATCATCTGTAGCGGTAGAGTAACCACATTGTGACGATAAAGTGGCTACCCAGGGAAGGGCGATATAAAAGTAACATAAAAGCAACACACGCGCGCGAGTCGGCGCGCACACACACACGCGCACACGCGCACACGCCTTGAGGAGAAGGACGGAGAAAAAGAAATTCACCTAACGGGTGTTTGCCGCTCGCGCGCAGGCTAAATACCACCCAGGTGAAAAAGAGACCGCGGATGAGCTTGATGATGGGAGGAGTGAGAGCAGGGGGAGAGAGAGAAAGAGAGAGTAAACGAGACTCGGTGTCGCGGGCTCGCGGTTTGGAACAATATTTTCGTTGCGGGCTTGATATTCGAGAGGTAGATACGCGAAGCTTATATAGTCATATATATACGTACGAAAAACTGTACGGGTATAATAAAAAATTCGAGAGAAAGTCATAGTACGAGACAGTATTTAGATGAAAGATCTCTTTTCCTCCTCTCTCTCTCTCTCTCTCTCTCTCTCTCTCTCTCTCTCTCTTCCTCTCTTGCTCTCCGTTGCTTTATCGGACGACACAACGGGCGCGTGGCAACCGGTCGCTGCGTGGGCGTCTTCATTCACGCACACATGCACATACGCTCGTGTAGATACATATATACATATATATATATACTCGTACTGATCCAGAGGTGGATATCCGTCGGATCGCCTACACGCCTCCGCGGCCGGCCGGCCGGCACGGCGTCTCTTCGTCGATGCACCTATATACCTGTTCGGGGGCGGGGGAGAGCCGTCCGGTTCGCGTTTCGAAATATCGAGAGAGAGAGAGAGAGAGAGAGAGAGAGAGAGAGCGAGCGCGCGGTATGGGCAGGGGGAGGCTCGACGATCCGAAACGCCGATTGGGAAATGCGCGTCGTCATCGGGGACGTTTTTTTCCTTAAATTTACGATGGAGATTATATATGTACGTGTATTATATATATATGAGAACGGCGGGAGAACACGCGGAGATATTCCGGAAATTATATTAATGTCGAGAGGACTCTTTGACGTTTGATGGAAGTCGGTTATTACTGAAAAAGTTACGGGGAAGGATCCTGGGGTGTTGAAACTTTCCCGAATACGAGGAACTGGGCGCGGCAGGCAGTGTATAGTACAAGGAAGTTTTTTTTTTATAGAACTGTGATTGGGTAATTTTTAGCAAGGCCTATTGCAAATTTTCGACCCAACGATAGAAGAAAAACAAATAGTCTAGAAACATTTATATCACTTTATACATCTTTAAATAATTCATTACGCATAAAAATTTCATAAATCTTTCCAAATTTCATACTGATTCTTGACATCAATTTACCAAATTTAACAAATTTCTATAAATGTTGTAAATTGTCCAGTTTTGACAAAGCTTTGAAAGAGTTCTACAAAAGTTTGGCGGCATCCGTACAACAAATAAGCGAATTTTGCACTGATTTCGTAAACGATTCACCGACAGTCCTATAAAAATTTGTAATTTACGGAAGTATGTAAAAATTCTTATTATCAAAACTGGGATATAAAAGTAGTTTCCCCATTTCAGTTTGTCTCTTCAATTTTAACGATAATTAACAAAAATGTAATAATACTTCATAATTTATCCTAATAGGATGACTTGCTATAATAAAACTAATTCAAAAAAATACCCTGTACATACACAAATACATAAAAAGAACCCCAAAGAAATTGTTTCTCTGAGACATGCCAATACCCAATTCAAGGGTCTCATATATATAAGTGGACGTTAAAAGTAGCGAGTCGCCACCTGGTGGCAACGAAGGCCATTGTATTTACGCATGTTACGTCCTTTTCTCACGCATGATTCCAATCACTCTTTACGATAGAGAGTGAGAGAGAGAGAGAGAGAGAGAGAGAGAGAGAGAGAGAGAGAGAGAGAAATTATTGAATCTCAGTAAGTTCATTATGTCGTGAAACACGAGCGATTCTGAAGCGAGTAATTGAACTAATTGTTCCCATCACGCATTTTATAGAAGTGGAATTTTTGCTTCCTGCATTTTAGAGCGCGAGGAAGAGGAATTTTTTCTCTCTCGGATTATTCATGGAATCTCCACGCACAGGGTGTTCTCCCCCATCCCCCCTAACAAAACACACATGCATATAATTGGCAACTTTCCCCGTTATACAGCGTACTTGTTGCTCGATAAGAGGAAATGAGCGAGAGACAGCTGTATATGGGCACACATATACATACGTATAATGTACTTAAAACGCGTCGCGACCGTAAAAAGTCACGTACAGGAATTTCGAGCGGCGCGCAATTAAACTTTATACCGGTACACGCGCGTATAATACATATATATATACTCGCGCATATTACAAAATTAATGCGAATCTTTTTATGCGCGAGCTGCGTCTGTGTGGTGCGCGTGCGCGTCTCCCCTCCCCACCCACCGAAAACGGAAGAAAAAGCCTGAGCCCGCGAGAGCCTATTCCGCTGCAGGACCACCTTCGCTTTATATTGTCCGTTCTAAGAAGGTTCGTAAATTCAATATGTGCACGTAATACGCACTATGGACCGTGCAGTTTGCTAACAATAATACACGCGCGCGCGTATATTCATATAGGCTTACCGTGCAATCATACATGCGTATAAGCATGGAAAGGGGAGGGGGATATTAAGGACATTCCCGAGAATATTTTTTTCTCCAAAATAAAATAAAAAAAAAAAAAAAACAACAAAAAAACACTTACGTATATACTGCTGTGTCAAATACAGCAATAAAGAAAGCGATAAGTCGACTCCTGCAATAATTAATGAATGTCCGCGCTGAATATTTCAGTGAAAAAAGTCCGAACGCATTATTTAGTTGGATGATTAAATCGATCGCTGTCCACTGATTTTTCACTGCATCTCGCGGATTAGTTTGCAGGCTGAATTATATCAGCCAAATTTTGATTTTCTATACGCCAATTCCGAAAGTTTTATAAATTATTCGCGAGTGAATGACAACTTACCTACATTAATATTTATGCGACTAACCGACGATAATTCATATAATTCATAATACAAGTTTTATTGGTCTAGGCTAAATTCGATGCTGACTGTACGCATAAGACCCATAAACTCCTCAACTACAATTATATGAATTATATTATGAATTATATATTCAATAAGATGAGTGTGTGTGTGTGTGTGCGCGCGCGCGTGCGTGTTATGTAGTTAATGTGCGCATAACGATTGCGTTCAATGTGTGAAGAATCTGCAAAAACGTTCACAGTAAAGAATTATAAATAAACTTATAGATGCAATTTTCAAAAACGTAAACAAATTAGTTCAATTCACTGAAAAACTTGTGAAAACAGCTCATTTAATGAAAAGTAATCTTTTCCTAACGATGATGTGAACGTGGAAAATTACTAATTTCATCAGTAATTATTCACTGGCTCCAATCAATGATTCTTCACTAAACGCTATTCTTAGTAACTTATTCACTGATTTGTTTTAAAGAGACAACGTAATTCAGCGGATGACAGATGATGTCGATGCTCAACGGTGACGTAAAAACTGTTCCCTTTTGGACGATTAAGCACGTGTTACAAACCCTGATTCAGCACAATATAGTTTGACTGCAGGTCGATCACAGCGATCAGTAGTAAAATGATGAAATTCGAAGTCACGCAGGAAATCAGTAACAATTTCACCGATTTAGTCTTCGGCCGAGTAGGAGATGTTGCTGTCTTCGAGACGAAGAAAAAAATACGTAAATTGCTCGAGATATTGTTAAAGGAACTTCGGAACTTCTGAAATCCTTCGGAATTGAAGAACACAAGGGGTATTTGAATATAAAGTCCTGAAATTATTGCAAATCTTTCAAGTGGCGATCAGAAATTTTTAATAGGATCAAAAAATGCTGTCGGGTAAATTAGAGCAAAAACAGAAATGAATAAAAATTTTCATCTTTTTTTACAGGTTATGTATAGTCTTCTAGTTACAGCACTTACAACCAAACTAATGAAAAGATATTATATATCAGTTAGCAAACTAACTTTAGATAATTAATGTATCTATTTAGGTGTAATGTTAATATATATATTAACTAATAAGAAAATTTAATTTCTAACGAGACAAGAATGATTATTTTCAAAATAATGATGTAGTAATAGACCGTATGTGTAAGACCAAAATTTATACCGACATCTTCATTATGTAAGTAAGAAATACGGAAAAAGATTGGATCTTCATCGCGTAATACAAATGAATTCGTCCATAGTTTGAATACAGCATACTCTTTGAATGTAATTACAGTTAGAATTTGAAAACCATACATATCGTATACAGCGCGCATGTATGGTCCGCGCTCAAGCGCCTCTTCGATCGTGTGGTGCGCGTTTGTATCAACAGAAAAACAAGACAAGGTGGAGGGAGTGAAACTAGCATAACGCATGAATATTATATACGAACACTTCGCCTACGTTTCTTCATTTATTCTTTATATTCATCTTCGATAAAGGGCTCGTCGGACGTGTACGTGCGAGAAAGGTGCACATATGTATGTGCGTGTGTGCGCGCGCCTCGCCCATATCTTCACGTGTGCGTTTAAAGCGCGTCCAACGAACGAACAGACGGACAGACCGATGAGCGGAGCGCGCAATTTCGAAGGATGGCGATGATTATAAGATACACATACACACACACACACAAAATAGTTGGGGCGAGAAAGTGTGACCGGCATCAGAACTGGCAAAAGCATAGTCTTCCTCTTCTGCTCTTTCTCCTCTTCCTCTTTCTCACTGCTTCACGGTAAGAAAGGTGTGGAAGGCTTGTGTGTGTGCGTGTGTGTAAGGGCTTTCGGTCGTAAGGAAGGTGCAGCTCGCGCGCGCGTGCGAGGCGTGCGTTTTCCCTGTTTTCAATAGCAGGAAAAGAACGAAGCCGATGATATATTGTATACGCCTCTGCGCCCGTTATATTGTTTAGTAGTTTTTCGCGAATATACTATTATATACTCTTAACATTTTTATTTCGCCGAACTTTTCAAATTATCGCTCAATAATGACAGACGCACAATTTCTGTGTGCGTGTTAATGTAAATATGTGAGTAAATAACGAGATATTATGTGTATACATATACATATACATATACGTATGTATATATATATATATATATATATATATATATATATATATATATATATCAAAGCTCGGGTAAAACGACATTTAGTATTGTAAGTAATGCCTACATAACAGACTGTACTTGTTGAATCAACATAAATTATTTCCAGCCCTACAGCTAATATTTGGATTTTGCAATATTTGGAAATTCTGTGAAACTCTGCCCCATTTTACTAAGCATTATTTTATGTACTAAACATGTTGATTTGCTACCCTTAAGTAAACTGTAGTGATGCATGCAAAAATCGGGAAACGAATGTGAAAATCTGATCAAGAACAGGAAAGTTTAGCGATAATTGTAAAAATAACAATTGAAAATATTCTATTTATCGAAGAAATGATCTCTAAACATGTTATTTAACAGGCATTTTCAATGATTGTCAGATTTTTCTTCCGTGCTGTTCCAAATTTTTACATTCATCATAACTATATAATTTTACATTATCGATTCGAAGTTAATTAGGGAAACTATATAATACTATTTATATACGAATAGGGGAGTGACTTGATTGAGTATGGTCAATATATAATTTTAAAAAATATAAATTTTCATTATATTTATAATAAGCGATAAATTAATATTATTCATAAATATTATTATTATCCAAGCGTGCCCCCAAACTACTTTGTGAAAATATAGCAATTTTTTATGCTATCGCATAATATATACATACTCTGATTCTTTATATATGTACACAAATCACGAATTTAAACGAATCTACAATCTATAATTTATATTGCTTATGCATAATTAATGAGCATAAAGATGTGCGCGTATATCTATATTAAAATCAATTTTTACAAATTTTAAAAAAATATGCATTTTTCGATTTTTCAGCTTTACATATATATATATATATATATATATACATTAGCATAAAAATTTTGAGCACCCTTCTAAATATGGAACAGCTTAAAAACTGGAACGTTCTCTTCCTTCTAGTCTATTAAAAAAAACATTCACCTAATAATTATCGAATATTAAAGAACGCAACAAAAAGTCAAAAGAAAAGAAAAGCAAGCCGCCATATATCCCAACATCAATAGATAAATTCAATTATTGAAATCGAACTTTTCTACAGAGCCCGCCGTCTCCGCGGCGCCTTACACGTTAAATATCGTGCAAACGCCTTTCTCGCGGACGAGCGGCGCGACGACGAAGGGGGGAGAGAGAGATGGAAAAAAAATGCGCGGGGGGGGGTCCCTCCGAGGATCGTCTAATACAGCGAAAAAAAATGGGGCGGCGCTTCTCACATTCGGCACGAAAAACACGTCGTTTATCGCTGGCGGCGCGACCGTGACACGACACCCGTACTTAATATATATACATCATATAGTCCGGGCGAAAAGGTGCGCCGCTTAGTCGCGTACGCTTAGATATATTATATATGCACGCGTATATATAGAAAAAGTCCCTACTTCTATCTTTCTCTCTATCTCACTATACCCTATTATATTCGCAATAGAGGAATAAGAGAAAAAGAAACGAGAGTTAGAGAGAAAAAGACACAAAGGAAAGAGTCTGTCGATCTTTATATATATATATTAGATCCATATACGCATAATATATATTAGTGTATATGACCGTGTTGATTCAAACCTGATGATTCTTCTTTATATTATATATAGGAGAAATCGTTTTTCTCCTCTTCTGGACTATTATTCAGCCGCGCAGGTTGCCGACTATACTCGGACGCGCTGTGCCGGTGTCGGTTTTATAGATTTTTTCGACCCCCCCCCCTCACTCTCTCTTTTTCTCCCCCAATAGATATATATATATATATATATATATATATATATATATATATATATATACATATACATATATATCTCTATATACACAGATACGCCGACGACGCACGCCATCACGTAGAAAAATCGCTCGAGTGTGACTTTGGCAAATTGCTATTTGCCGCCGCCAGGGACGCGGTCGCTACTTCAAGAGTTAAGAGATCCCATCAAGTTTTATGCTCCGATTCTCACGACGGCTCTTTTATTTGGATTTGGGATTTACGGTGGGAGGTACTGGTGTTTTTAAATCTTTATATTACTGTTCCGTGAGAGAGGGAAGGGTGAGATGCGAGGCATGCGGCATTATTCCGATATGAAGAGGAATTTAAGAAGAAATATAAGAGAAATATATTTAAGAATAAACATCAATCCTGGTCATAAAACGCAAGGAGGCAATAACCCGTTCACCGTCTTATCGCGGCTGTTTTAATAAAATCTATATTGTTTTCGAAGATATACGAATGTCATAATGTAATCGGCGAGGAGATTAAAAGAAGATTTACATTTGATAATTAATGAATTAAATTTAATAAAAATTGAAAATATATGATTCTACATTTTTTTAGAAAAAAAATATTAAAAATTGTTTTTACAACTGTTACACTTATATATAATAATTTACGACCTTTTCTGGCATAATTTTCTATATGAAAAAATATATATATTTTTATATTTTTTCTTATTTTTATAAAAATAAATTTATATTTTTTATATAGAAAATTATCTCACAAATTGTCGTAAATTATTATATATAAGTGTAACAGTTGTAAAAACAATTTTTAATATTAATATATATCTACGAAAACTCAAAGCAAAATTGATTGTGAAAGCGATTATGGCTTTTAAATCGTTTGGGCACTTTGTCCGAAAAAAAAATAAAAATAAAAAATAATTCTAAAAAACTTATTCCCATTTCTTGGACTTGAACCCGACAAAATTGCCGATCCCAGGTATATAATATGAATAGCCTCGGGCAAAAGTCACTAACTCGAAGAACCCAAAGTTCTTCAACTTTCTGTAATTCTAACATCCTCGCACTTTTCCGACTGCGAAAGATTTTGAAATTATAAAGAAATTTTAATTATCAGAATTTCTAATGCAGAAAGATAATTTTTCAAAAGGAAATAGTTTCAATTATAAATCAATTCCACAACATAGTTATAATATCAATCTGTATTAGAACAGCATTATTTCTACAAAGATTGAGAAATTGATAATAATTCGTACTATTTTTTAGCGCAGTTTGGGACAAACACAATTGAATAAAAAAACGGTCGAATTATTGTTTTGAACAAATACTTGTTTCAATGGTAAAATTCTATCAACTAGTCGGTCACTTTTACTATATAAACTAAGAAATAATTTAATTGGTCTTAAAATCCTTTTCAACAGAATAGATATATAATATAATTTTAAAGATTGAATTGACAAAAATAAATAGATATTAAATTAGACAGTCGGCTGTCAGTATAATTATTATATTTTATTTTCATTTATTTTATTCTATTGAACAAGATTGTAAGACCAATAAAAGTATTTATGAGTTTATTTAAATCAATCGACATAAAAGTACATTATACATTTTTATATAAATTAGTTTCTATTTGTAAACTATCGTTTTTTCGATAGATGCAGCCTATCCCTAAATTTAAAAAAAATATAGGAAATTTGAATATTACATTTCTCTCTATGTAATAAAAAAAATTATTTGTAAATAAGAGGCGTATTTGTAAATATGGCGTATAATAAGAGGCAAACAATGTATAAAACCAACACTTCAAAGCTGATAGCTTCGACAAAAGAAAAATGTAATTCAAAATTCGAATCTGGTAGCGGACCCATAACGAAACCACAAAAAGTGAAAGGAATGCAAAAATCTAGTTTCCTAACAACGTACCAGATCTCCCCCCCCCCCCCAAACTTCGGGAGACAGATGCGCGCGGGCGAAACGGTTGCGGTGGCGCTCATACACACACGCATACGCGCAGTCACAGAAACCACACATTTAAAAAATATATGAGAGGAAAGAAAGATGACGTGCTCGAAAATATATAGGAGGCGCTCTCTCTCTCTCCCTCTCGCGAATCTCATTAGGCATGGGAGATATTGCTGCGAGCGGTGAGGTGGGTAGGGGGAGTGAGGGACAGAAAAGGTGTATAATAAATTTCGGCATAGCGCCTCGTTCCTTTAATTTTACCGGTGAAATTCCTGTGTAAATATATATATATATATATATATATATATATATATATATATATATATATATATATATAGTCGTTTACAGTTATACGGTCAAATTTACCCGAAGGAACCTCCTGGCCTCTATAAATATAATATTGACCGTAGAGGAAAGCCGATGGGAGGAGCGCGGCGAAGAACGATCATAGATAGACTCGATATTACAAATTGAATAAAATTGCGTAAGCGGATGGGTGCGCGCGCGAGCGGCGGCGGGGAAGGATGGGGAGGGGAGGGTCCTTTATGAAAAATATAATCGATTCCCCCTCCCTCTCCATCCACCCCCCGTAAGGCCATTGTGTTCATCTCATTTAAAATGTACATACAGCTATAATGTATTACCGATTATCCTGTTCTTCCTGCTCGGATACATTTCTGTGACAGATAATTTAGGCGGTCTATATATATATATAATAGGCTTTATTACCTCAAAAATTAATGGTGCCTGAAATTTCTGAAGTATATATATATATATATATATATATATATATATATATATATATATATATATATATAAACATATAATTTTTGCTTTAAATAATTAATGCTTAAATTTGTCATTTATATTATGAAATTGTATAGTTGACTCCCATTAGTTTTTGGCAGAATTTGACAAAAAAATTCGTAATATGAAAAAAAAAATTAAAATAAACCTCTATACTCTTTAAAAAAACATACTACAATGGACATTGCTAAACTTCTCGTCATACTTTACCAAACGTAAATGTTCGTGAATTTTGCGAAAATTGGTCAGTCGTTACCCAGAAGTTTTTAACAAATGTTTGTCGAATTCCTACAGACTCTGCGACACAATTTTTTATATGTATATATTGTATAATAATACTTTAGTCGACTTTATCCATATATATATATACAGAAAAGAGAAAAATCCCCAAACTTCAAAGTCCCATATTCTAGTGGAAGAATCGGTTGCTCGTTCTATATATGTATCAATATGTATATAAAAAGGAATCTTTCTTCCTCCCCCCCCCGACTCATCTCGAATATATTAAAGGTTCCCCGTCGAAACGACCGGATAAATCTTTTTACAAGCATCATCGGCGCAGCAACCAGAATCCATATTTAAAATATATAGACCTATAAGTGAACTTCTATATTTTATATATTATATATATATTCTTCAAAACTTTATACCCCGTCTCCTTATTTTTAAACTATCAGTCTATAAATAAAAAAAATAATAATAAAACTAAAAAACCGGCGCAGAAGGCTATAGCAAACAAGAGGTATATCAACGTGAAACTGTGTAAAAAACAAAATTCGGCAGCGCGCGACACGATCGAGGCGAGCGATAAAAGGGGCCAGATAAATCTGTGATTTGCGAGTGTGGGGGGAGCGGGGTCCAATCTAGTTTCAACTGTATATATAGAGAAGTAAAGAGAGAGAATGAGAGACGACCACAAAACTTGCCATGATTAAGAGTTTTACACGCGCGCGCACACACACACACACACACACACACACACACACACGTACATATATATATATATATATATATATATATATATATATATATATATATATATACACACCACGTATGTATACATATATAAACATATATATCAGTAATATATACATATATATCTATATTATGCCCGGCTCATAATACAGAGACAGCGAGAAGAAACACGGATTTCGCATCGGGAGATTTGCGCGTCGCGCCAATCGCGCAGAAACGAACAATACTTACTATGCGCTCGCGCGCCCGCGGTGTTACAGTGGGAGAAAAAAAGGCGCCGGGCGAGAGTACCAGGGGAACGAACAAAAGACAGAGAGAGAGAGAGAGAGAGGGAAAAGTGGGAAGGGGGAAGTTGGTTCTATACAAAATAAAAAACAAAAAAGGGGGTTGAAAAAAGGGAGGCCGGAGAGGGAGAGGGCAGACGCGCAGCGCGGAGAAAAAGAGGGCGCGATGAAGAGGGGAACCCGTTTCTGAAATCGCGCGGGAGCGAGCCAGCCGCAGCAGCGCGATAAAAATCAACAGGTGGGATGTTCGACAAGTCGCGCCATTTTACCCGGGATCGCTAGTGTATCCGTGCACGTATATGTATATACACATGCACGTATATATATATATATATATATATATATATGTATATATAAGATTCCTCTCCCAGCGCGTCGCGAAATGCCGGCGGCGTGTAACAGGTGAATAGAGGCTAAAAAGCCTCTATTCTTTGGCTACAGAGAGAGAGAGAGAGAGTGAGAGAGCGAGGGATGCGGTGCTGGGACATTTTTTGTCTGTCCACCCTCTCCCTCCCCCGCCACCCCCTCCTGCTCATCCCGCCGTGGTGTACTTTCCTCTCGCGCGGTCTCGCTTGCCGTCTCCCGCGGAATTTTTATATATGTAGCGGCCGACGCCGAATAAGAAGCTCCCCTCACCCCCTCCCCCGTCGGAGAGAGAGAAAGAGAGAATTCGAAATTCGCAGGAATAAGATGCGGGTTCGGGAGAAGTTTTCTGCGCTTTGTGTCCGTATTCTCTCTCTCTCTCTCTCCCTCTCTCTCTTCCTTGTGTGTCTTGCGCGCCTTGCTTTGAAATTTTGGGGGAGGGGGGGGGCGGATTCGCCGTAGTTGCGCAACTACACACACGTCTCGGGAATTTTTTTCTTCCTTTCTTTCTTTCATTCTTTCTTTCTGTCTTTCTTTCTTTTTTTTAAGGGGGTTCGCACGGTTATTCGATAATTTATCGGCTGTCCATATAATCTCGAAAGAAGCAAGAGGAACGGGGGGTTCGGGAGGGGACCATAGTAAGGATCGCGCGTGCGCGCGCGCGCGCGCGCGTTTTTAGAATTTCGAAACAGGAGTAATAGCTATTTTTTTTTCTTAAAGGCGCTTCTCTCCCTCCTTTTGTATAAGTTGCGTAGTGTTAAAATTGCCATTAAGCTGGCACTTTACATTTAAGTGGCCGGACCGCGGCTATAAAAATAAAGTGGTCCTATTGTAACAATTTACGACAGCTAATTACAATAATTACGTACCGAAGATACGGTTGAAAAATGTATCTTTTCAATGTGTGTTATAATAATCAATTGAGGCAAACGAATTTTTTTTTTGTATATATAAAAAAGCCTGTATTTTTATATTTTCTAGAACTTTTTTAGACATTTTCAGAATAATTTTACATTTTAATAAATATACGAAATTCTAGGCTAAATATCCTTTTTAATTAAAATTCCTAAGCTATACGAAGGTGATTTTTGTATTATGTAATATAAAGGTGATTTTTAAATTTATGTAATATAATAATTTATTATAAAAAAAAATAAATTTTCACTTTGGCACTCTCTTATACGCTGAATTTTTTTTGACCCCTGAATGTATGGTACTTTCTTGATTTTTTTGTTGACAAAAATATTCGGAGATACTTGAACAATATATTATGCCGACCTATAAAGTTCGCCAAGTTTTATTTATGATTTTATTTTTATTTGTCGATTTATTTATTTTTTTTTTTTATTCAATATTACGAATATTATATAAACCAGCACTTTTGGTGAAGAGCACGATAGAATTTTTTCATTTTTATTTCAGCGTCCTTTGTAGCCTTTCACCAAAAAACTTCGGAAACCACTTAACCGAAAGGTATAAGGGGAGATAGAAAGGAAGAGAGAGCGAGAGAGAGCGAGAGAGAGAGAGTGAAAAGAAGAGGAATATTTAAAGGCAACTTCTTTTATATTAGTATATAATATATTATTACGTCCTGTTATAAAGATCGCGTGTGTTATACACGCACGCTCATACACACGCATTCAATCTCCCTCCTCTCTCTCTCCTCTTGCGTGCACTAATTTGCCAAAGCGACGTAAATCAAAAAGTATATCGCAAGGGCCCCACGCTGACAGCGGGTATAGCCGCAACCCGCCGCCGCTGGCGCACTTTTGCGTTATATACCCCTCGAAGGTATATATATATATGTGTGTGTGTGTGTGTGCGCCCGCGTGTATATATATATATATGTATATATCGGCACGTATAACCGTCCTCGACGCTGAGAGATTCCGAAAATTCCGCGGAAGAAGGCCGAGGCCGTCCATTAGCGATTATACGCGCAGCTGACGACGAGAGGAGGCGCGCAAATTTCGTGCCTGTATATATATATATATATATATATATATATATATATATATGCGCACGCACACATATATACACTGGTTTTCTTGATTAAAGCCGGGAAAAAAGGAATGTACGAAATGAAGGTATAAGAGGAGAAGAGGGAGGGGGGATAAAAAGAGGCCCTATATGCAAAAAACCAGTAAGAACTACCGCGCGCGTGCATTTTATGTATGCGCGTGTACACACACACACACACACACACACACACACACACACACACACACACACACACACACACACACATACCTCGAATGAAAATAAAGAAATGCCGATTCAGCGACTGTCAACCTGCGCGCGAGCGTGTTGTGCACACGCATATGGGGTCTTTTATCCTTGGAAGCGCAAGTGGGAGAAGGATACTAGAACATTCGTGCGTTTGTAAAAAGTGTATTATATATACGTATACGGGACCGAGCGAGATTTCGTTTTTTTGTGGAATCCCCGTCTCATTCTTATACACACACACGCACGCGTGGGCACGCGCAGACACAGAGAGAGAGAGAGAGAGAGAGAGAGAGAGAGAGAGAGAGACGCTTATCCGGCGGTTATACACACCGTATATTATTTATATTGAGGCGACCGGTAGCCGCGCGTTTTACACGCCTTATCGTTGCTCGAGGGTGCTTTTTTTCTTTTATCGACCATGGGACACGCCCGGTGTGCACGGACCACGGGCTCGCGCGTACAAGAGGGGAATTCGATAAGTTTTTTTTTTATTTTGGATTTCGCCGGTTTTGCGTCTTCGTCGCTTTTGTCGGTGATTAGGGAGAGATGGACGGGGTCTTGACGACGCGCGCGCGCGCGTGTGTATGTGTATGTGTATATGTCAGAGATCGAGAGAGAGAGAGAGAGAGAGAGAGAGAGAGAGAGAGAGAGAGAGAGAGAGAGAGAGAGAGCAATCTATAATAAAATTAAAATTTTACGGGAGGACGAGAAAGCCTTTTGTGTCCTTTTAGATCGAATGTTTTATACAGCGACGATCTATATTATGAGGTTAAAAATCATATGATAATAAATGGGAGTTTTTTTTTTTAAGGAAAATAAGTTTTAACTAAATAACTTGCAAAAGAACCTAATTGAATGTAATTAACGAAGAATGTAATTATGTAAAAAGTGTATAGAATTACCTTACCTTGTTCTCAAATAAAACATTACACTGTTCTATTGTAAAACATACTATAACATTCTTATTTTGTTGTGTAAAATATATAAACGTAAAAAAGCTCCAGCGACTTCTAACGACGATTTAACTGGTTACAACTTTATTTAAAAAAAAAATTACGATACACCACGTATTGTATAACTCGAAAATCATTAAATGTCTGAAAAATGTCATTTGAAAAATTGAGTTTGAATTAAAAAAAGAAAAAAACTGTTTTTCAACCGTATTGAGATTTCTTTTAATTACAATTTGATAGACTCTTTTATGGGATTAACTTAAAACTTATGCAGTTCGTATGGAGAAGATTTTCAAAATGAATGAAAATATGGGTATTAATGCTCGCGAGATACACAATTCATGAGTTCAAAATGTACGAGAACAGAAAATTCATAAAATATTTTTTGGAACTAAACTTCAATTTATTTGAAAAGCAATTATTCTAGGGAAAAAAATTATAGCAATAAAGAATATTTAAAATTGTATATTTTTCATAGAACTTTCTACATTCAGACGTTTTGGAGAAAATTTACAATTTGAAAGACATATTCTTAAAAAAATTATTGCATTCACTAATCTATTTTAACTTTAAATTAAATGAAAATATATATTTTCAAAATCAAAAGTGCATTTTCTTCAGATCAACAATTTTTCAATGTTATTAAACAAAACTTCATTACGCTCGCTATTTCGAATTGTACACATCGCCAAAATTCATATCCGCAATATTTTTAATTTCAAACAACGTATTCTTGATAATTGGTTTTAAGTTTAATATCTAATTGAGATTGCAATTTAAACAAAAACATGTGATTTAAAAATCGAGTTTTTTCAAACTAAAATTTGGATATGGATATGGATATGGATATGGATATGGATATGGATATGGATATATATATATATATATATATAGAAGCAGAGAGAGAGAGATAGAGAGAGAGAGAGAGTGAGAGAGAGGCATTATAATAGATACAAGAAGTATAGAGCTCATTTTTCTATTCGACCATACAAGTTTTATATAAAAAAAACTGATATCGTATGGCAGTTGGCTTCGCAAATTTTAGCTTAATATTATTTAATCGGCTACTCAAAAAAGCGGCATACAAATAAATATTCAGATTCGCTATAATGAATGTTTCTTCCTTCTTTAACGTTTAAGTGTCCTTGAATCTGACTGGATGGGAAGCGCAGACTTTGCAGGTTCGAATTCAGCACATGGGAAAGAATGCAAGAGCCATATATGCGGTTTTGCTTTGATTTGCAGAAACTTTATTTGCTCGTTTATTTATTTATCATGACTTTTTTTATGTTAACCTGCGCATTTTTAGATAACAAGAAAAAAAGAACTGATAACGAACCGTAAGTGGCGCACTCGGTGAGGTCGAGTTTATAACAGCGAGTCCGAGTGAATCGGCGCCTCTGATCGAAGAAGAAGAAGAGGAGGAGGAAAAGGAGGAGGGATCAGAAGAGAGTCTATACACCTCTCTCGCCCGGGACCAGGTCTGACCTTCCGCATAATATACCTGAATATATATATATACGCCACAGGACTCTCACGGGGAGAACGAAGGAGAGACAGAGAGAGAGAATACCGAGAGCGGAAGGTCCCCGGCCTCGCGCTCTCGCGGGAACCAGCGCGTGCGCGCGCGGCGAACGAAGAAGAGCGAGGAGCAGAAGGAGCGAGAGAGGAGAGATAAAAATGTAGAACAATGAAAGAAAGAACGAAAGGGAAAAAGAGAGAGAGAAAGGAACAAAGAGAGAGAGAGAGAGAGAGAGAGAGAATTAAGATGGGGGCCCTTACACACAAAAGGAAGGAAAGGCAGAGAATCGCCTGGAATTGAAACGAATCTTATATTGTAATTAATGTTAAGAACTTTGCGCAGGCAGCGCAATTTCATAAGAGAAAGAGAGAGACTGGCAGCGGAATAACTTTACCCTCGACTGTTTTTGTACAAAAGTTTGCAGAAGCTAGATTTTAATTATGTAGATATATATACCTATGTATAGCAGAGAATATGTAAAATTTCCTTCCGTTCATTTATTCGACAGATGTTTACTGCAAAAATTTTACATGCTATACGAGATCACTGCTGGAAGGAAATACGAAACGTAATGTTCGAACAACCGCGGTACAATTACTTTGCGGTGTAATAAATCTTCGTCGTTATATAATACACTTATAATTATATTGGACGAATATTGACAAATATGCCACGCGTCCAGATCTAGATTTCTCCATCGTCGGTTAATCTTCAAATTATAGAAAAAAAGGCACAAAGTTACAAGAAATATTCGCAAGTTATTTTATAATATAGATGATGCCTATGTGCAGTGCGTTATCTTTTAATAATTCTATATGTACATATTGAAGTGCGAGGAATTTTAAACTGAGTAAGAATTTTAAGAATTTTAACTTTGTAAGAATTTTAAGCTTACAAAGGAGCTTTCAAGCATATACGGATTCAAAAATGTCAATTTGCGATATCGCGTTCTATATACAGATACGCGATATCGTGTTACACACACACACGCGCGCGCGCGCGCGCGCGCATTCGTATCCTGGTCTGGTGATATACCTTTTTAATACCTATCTATTCGAATTCGATTCGCAAGTACGTATATATAAATAAATGTATCTCTGGTTTGCGTGTGTGCGTGCGCGCACGCGTGTATGCGTGTGTGAAAGCCCAAGAAAAAGAGACACTAAAAAGATAAGAGAGAAGAGGCATTCCACTCGTATGTATGTGTAATATATATATATATATATATTCCGTTGCATGGACTTCAATGCTTCTGCAGCAGAAGAGCAATGGGCACGAGAAGCGAAAGGGAAGCAAGAAACGAAGAGAGAAAGAGAGAGAGAAGGAGTAGGGTCGCGAAAATGCGAGCGCGAAACACAGACGAACAAGCTTTCTTTTTCTCTGTCTCTCTCTCTCTCTCTCTCTCTCTCTCTCTCTCTCTCAACTTCTCTTCGACTCTCTTCGCTTGAACGAGTTCGCTCTCGCGCAAATACTTGGCGAGAGAGGAGCGTTCGAGTGGAGAATATCGCGGGAGAGAGAGAGAGAGAGAGAGAGAGAGAGAGAGAGAGAGAGAGAGAGAGAGAGAGAGAGAGAAAAGGAGGTAGCAATATAGGGAGAGAAAGAAAAACACTTGTTCGGCAGGACTACAGGCGCGCCCTCTTCTTCTGCTCCTTTACTTCTTCCCTTTTATATATATATATATATATATATATATATATATATATATATATATATATATATATATTATATGCACCTCGTCACGAAGTCGCACTGCATCGGGGACACCACAGAGTGTGCACATGCACCCATGCGCACACGTTAGGTCTTTCTCAAACTCATATAGGTATATATATATATATATATATATATATATATATATATATATATATCCTTTTTTATCGATAGTTTGATAGTTTAGAAAAAACTTCTTACTGATAAAAAACAAGGAATACGTTGGTTCGCTGTTGTCAATAGAATAGTTTACTTGTGATAACTAAGCTTGATAGTTTCCCTTTTATTTTCAACGAACACTTCTTATTTTCCCAAAAAAACGTTTGAGAAGAAACGTTTCATTACAAACAATATCAATACCCACGTATTTTGATACTATAGATCTATGTTCAATATATATACCTCTTTTGTATGATTATAGTATCATGATCTACGATTTGAAAGTGTCTATGATTATTTAAGCACTTGAATTACTGATTGTTGGTATAATGATATTCACACGTGACGCCATTACTCGAATTACAAAAAGAAACTTATTGGAATCCATTACATTTTGGTGTATATAAAAGAATTATTAGACAATATTGATTCCATTTGCAGATCTTTCCTCTATTTATTGAAGCTAATGTATAGATTTCAGATAAATCTCGATTAGGTAAACCTAAAAATTACTTGGATCGTTAACGAAGCAAAGCAAGTAAGCATAAGATTAGAAAATGTAATAATTACTTCCTAAAGGAAGCTTATAAAAATCGATCAGTTGTTCACAAATGTAGGTATATACACTCATAGACATGCATACATAATTTTAATATATATTGCAAGTGAAAAAAAACTGGACAATTTAATATTATAGCTTGAATACAACTCGGATCAAACGTTCTTTGTTGCATCAACTGGTGTGCGGCGATATTTAATAGCGTTTCATTATACATAATACATGACAACATGTACATATGTGTTACATTTACGTAATTCAGCGCGTGTATCAATGAACAGGTCACGTTAGACATACATACATACATACATACATATATATATATATATATATATATATATATATATATATATATATATATGTATTCATATCAACGCCTCAATGTCTCTATATAAACTTCTCGGGATCGAGCAAAAAAAAAGACGTAAAATAAAGAAAGAAATAAAAAAAATTAAATCAAAACGAAAGATGATAAAAAGAGAGCAAACCCCGATTCAAACGCGACAATGTCCGGGCGCGTGCGCGCGCGCCCAATGAAACACCCGATGCGCGTCGGAGAAAATCGGTTCGCGGGGCTCTTGCGCGCGGAACGGCTATATATATATATATATACGGGCGACGCGCGGCGCACCCCACCGACGCCGAGGGTATTTTAATACGTGGCCGAGCCGAGAGTGCGTGGATAATAAAAAGCGGGGCGACACGCTGACCCGCGCGTAACGCAATAGCCCCGGCGCGCATGAGACTGTATTATGTAGATCGTAGCGCGCAGCATATCCTGTATTATAACCCATAACGTGTCCTTTCTTGGGGATACGGCGAGGTACCCGCGGTTTCCTCGAATAAAAATGCTCGATCCGTGCGCGGGCTCGTATCGCCCATTTTATTTTTATCACCCGACTGCCTTGTGGCAGTATATATTGATTATAATCTGTCTTAATCGAAGATGCGTGCGTGAAGCGCGCGTGTGAAACGTCGGCTCTATGGAACTTTTGTACGCGTCTCTCGGTTAAAATAGCAATGGTAGGTGGTTCGTTTCACCTGAAAATACCGGCAATCAATCAAAGTGGTTGCAAGAGAGAGAGAGAGAGAGAGAGAGAGAGAGAGAGAACTTGAAAATTTATATACTACTTGACCTCTCTGAATACTCTAAGCTACTGGCGGACAGGTGGCCACAACGGAGGCGATTACGTCTTATTCTTTCTACAGTTATGTTTATGTAGCTTATAAACCGCATATGCCGTTTCTCACAAATGGCACATCTTGGAAAACATGCACGAATCGAATCGATTTTTATCCCATTACGTACCGACTCTTTTCCAAAATGCCATTACACGCCAAACACGCAATCTTCGATTAAAATGCCAATGCATATAGTACGCGCAATACAGTTTCGACGACGAGTGACTAATCGTACGACGATCAGGGCGGGGCGTAATAAGACTGCGTGCAATTTGTTCCGCGAACGGTATTTCACGGCGTACGAGCGAGATTTGGTACGAATAATTCTTGGAATAAAAATTGATTCAGTAACCCCGAGCGCTCGTAGCATGCGAGCGTCTAATACACGCGTTATTTACATCCGCAGATTGGGCGAAAATATTTCTACCTAAAACTCCGCGAATTTCCTCGATTCCGACGATTCTTTTTTTTCTTCATCGGTTCTTCTGAATTCTGCTTTAGACTTCAACTTTAAAAAATATACAAGACTATAATATATTAATAAATAATAACCAAGAATTTTCATTATATACATATAATACGATTTGCAACGATGCATATCGGATCAAATTATAATACATCACCTCCGTTAATTATCCTGTAATGCCGAAAATTTCCGAATCCCATCCCAATTAATTACATTTCAAAAGACCATATATAAAATAAAATCGACATATTAGCCATGAATCAAAAGATTAAATCAGTATATATGTATTATTAATTGCCGCTTTAATCTCAATTAAAAACGGGCAGATCCGTGGCCGTTACGAAGAAAAGAAAAACAAGAAACGATCGGTATTCCGTATGAAAACATCGTGGGCCGAGAGCGATCAGCAATATTATATATATATGATGATAATATTCACCCACGCGCGCTTACTCGAAACGAAAGGCCGGCTCTCTCATGAGGAGAGAGGAAACGCGAGAGTCAACCGAGTGGCGACGCGACGCGATGTCGATTTTTTGTACTCAAGCCGGAGCAGCTCTCGCTCGCTCTCTCTCTCTCTCTCTCTTTCTTGAGAGCGGAAGAAAGAGAGAGAAAGGAAAAGTCGGATGTCCTCGTCGTAAGGCAGGCAAATCACGCGGTGCGTAATAATAATTCCCGCCGGGGGAAAGGTTGACTGTACTACTCCTCCTCCCCGCGGCCTCTCCGCCGCCCTTCTATGCATATCAATTAACCAGACTGTATTGCGCGTGCGAGTGAAGTATAAAGAAAAATAGATATAGAAGGAGACCGACAGAGAGTGAGAGAGAGAGAGAGGAGGTAGTCTCGTGCGCGCGTGTGCCGACGCGTCACGATTAATAGTTCAGCCGGTTGGGCCGTATAAGGAAACTCGGAGCGCCGAGGTGCGAGGGAGAGAGAGAGAGGGGGGAGGGGGGAAGAGAAAGATAGGCGTACCTGATGTGGGATTATGTTGGAAATGTGTGCGGTTTCTGAGCGCGCGAGCTTCCGCTTTAATTTTCAAGGTAAATAAGCGCGCGCCATACAAATCGTCCGTCCATGTATATTAGAAAAAAATAAATCCCGGGACATCGTTATTTAACAAGCATTATTACGAAACCCCCCCCTCCTCCGCTCGCCAAAAGTTTTGGTGATCGGCGTATAATTAAAAGACTAACCCAATGGGGGAGATGGAGTCGCAATGACGAACGCCTGTCCTCTCCGCGGGAAAGCCCCGTCGAGGACACGAAATATATGTATTATATGTAGAAAAAGAAAGAGAGAGAGAGAGAGAGAAAAGTCGCGCCCGCGACGGTATTGTACACCGCGTGTGGATAATTTATGGGAATTCTATACATATAGGTATATATATATATATATATATATATATATATATATATATATGCGGCGGATTTAAAATCGAATAATTTTACTTGACGCCCGTGGCGCACGCTCGACCGGTGAAGGGGAGGGGGCTTCAGTTTCCAAACTATATCTTGCCAGGGTATTATAAAAACTTATGTACGATATGTTTTCGTTAAAAATGTTCGTGTATATATATATATATATATATATATATATATATATATATATATATTATACACACAAACCGTAAGCTTGATGAATATTTATACCGATTTATTTCCCCACATTTCTAACGCTTGATTATTCACGGTCATTTGGTTTTTTATATACACGCCACCTACATCGCAAATCGGAAGTGCTCGAAAACCGGATATCGCCGATTAAGAATTAAGAAATTCAGTATAAATCGATCTTCCGTTTTAAAAGGCCCATTTTTTGTATAGTCCGCTGCAGTGCTAATGCCTGAAATTTTCCTATGGTAGTTGCTTCATAATCATAATCATATATATTATACTTACAATCCAACGAAATAAAATGAAAAGTTGACGATGCGTGGTTTGAACATAAACAACTATATTGAATAATTTCGAAGGAATTTATGCGAAGACACACACTATCTCTTTGTCTCTTTCTCTCTCTCTCTCTCTCTCTCTCTCTCTCTCTCTCTCTCTCTCTCCTGATTAAATGCCACGGAAATAAAAATGTCATAAATATAAATCATCAACTCTCTATGCGAGATTTACAATATAAACATGCCTATAGGAATATTCCATGGGACTAAATAAACTATACGCAATCTAAATTTATATATAAATTGAACTCGACTGCCACAACTCCGTCGGTGAGCCATTAATTTTTCACTTTGCCCTGCAGCCGCCCGCGGTATATCCGTAAATTCGCCGGCGGCGCCACTAGAGCGAGCTCATCTGCTCGGCACGCTCTCCTGCAAAGATGTAAAAAAAAAGAAGCGTAAAAAGACGTAAAGAAGAAAAACAGCCGGCAGAAATTTAACCTCAAACCCACATAAATTCAATTAGCTCGGAACCGGGGCGGGAGGGAGGAGCGTATGCGTGCGAATTGGAGAGAAAGTAAGAGTTCCCCGTGAGCTTCTCGCCGAAAACGAAAAGCTTGGCCTTGAAAAAACACAAAATCGCCGAGTCGGGAGGAACAGAGGACGAGGAGAGAAAAAAGGATCTGTAGCAACTGCTCTTAGAGCCGCCGCGGGGAGCATCGAGTCGATTGATCGAGCGTGCGCCCGAGTCGCCTCCCCCCCTCGTAATATATTTGAGGGATGCGACGACGACGACGATTCCGTTCGTTTGCCTTATATATATATAGCATCCATACATAAATGTAGACGCACGTGTTGAAATCGGAGCCTAGGGCGGGACAAACAGCGGCGGCGGCGCGTGCGCACGCGCGCTGAAGTGCACGAGCGACGCGAACAACAGGTGAATCGACCGTGCCGCGCGTCTCGGAGGTGCTTCCCCCCACTCTTACCCGGGGGCTCTTTTGCAGCCCACCCTCCCGACGCGCCCCAACCCTTTCCACTCTTCGCGCGCTCCACCTGCCCTTACATCCGTGTGTGTATTATATATATATATATGTGTGTGTGTGTGTATATATGTATATATACCTTCCGCTCCTGCGTGTTGCCCACAATCAGGCTCCGATATAAACAGATTTTTTTATTGACTTTGGATGGAGCGATCTACGTACATATATGCGACGTGCATTTGATTGCATACGAGTAAAAGGCATAAAGCGACGATATAGATATAAATTTACGAGGCAATTTCAGGTGAAAAATCAGAACTTTGAGGATAATAAATACACGCAAATGTCTCTGTGCGCCTGTGTGTGTGTGCGCGCGCGCGCGCGCATGCGTTGTGTGTACATATACAAGTCCGGCGGTGTCTGGAAAATTATTTATAGAGCCGGTAGATTGCCGGTGGGATGATGCATGCACGCGCGCGGGCGCCCATTTTTCAGAAAAGAATATATTTATCCTGTCGTGCCTTTGTAATCTCGGCCTGTCGTGACAGTCTATATGAGATTATCGAATTTACGGACGTTTCTTAATTAATAGCAGGAGATAAATTTCAGAGCAGCCATAATCTATATATATATATAATGTAACCACAGCTATTTTTACGTAATTATTATGGCAAGTTTATGTTAAAATGATGAAAAAACAACGATATTTAATCTATTATCGGACATTCGTGTGTATATATATCGGATATTCGTGTATATATATAATGCATTCATAGCGTTTTTATCATGTTATCAACTATTTTGATGCGTGTGTATGTATTTATATATGTATGCATGTATGCATGTATGTGTATATATATATATATATATATATATATATATATATATATATATATGCTTAATAGTTAATTTATTCGACGATTTCTAGGACGTTTATTTGGAAGTGCGAAAGTGGTAATGATCGATTGACTACATTAAGAAGCGTTAACTGCGCTTTAATGGACTAAGAAATAAAAGGTCTATGTAACATGACAGGAGCGGAGGACCTAAAAAAGAAATTAATAAACCATCAAAGGAATAGCAGTAAAAGTACGTATAGCAGTCGAAAAGGTAATCGATTATTTCACGGTGAAATTAAATTTTGATATTATTATGCCTTAAAAAACACTATTTTCGTAGCCATCCACGGGACAAAAAATTCTTTTCGATTATTTCGAATTAATACGCTGAGAAAGAAATTAGTCAAGTCAAAAAATAATTATGGTTAAGGAAAACGAATATGAAACGATTTAATTGATGTGAAATATTAATTGTTCGTTTGAAATACAACTGTTTCTTAATATAATAACTAAAAATAAATTTAAATATAAAATTTTTTTTATTTTATACCGATATATTTCAAATAAATCATTTGATTGGAACTTAACTGAGTATTCAATTCTTCAATTTGCTTATTTTTCTTTTTCATAAATAATTTTAATTTCACAATATATAGAAAATTAATATTAATACAATTTTATATCAAATTAAGTTTCAAGCGAATAAGCTATTGATAGAAAATAATCATGCAAGGATACAATGAAAAGTAAGTGTCAAGTTGCTTCGCTATAAATGTTGAATTTACATAAAATTGGAATGAAAATGCAGAAAGTTCTATAGCCGAAGCAATATTTCAAAGCCAAAAAAATCATAAAACATCCACTAACGTCCCTAGCTAGCTGCTTTGCTAAGAAAACTATCTTCAATTGCCAAGACATAATAATATTTTACATACTCTTTATCAATTTATCCTAAAAAGGAAAATTTATGCGATGCAATTTCCCAACAATCTAGAATACGTTTTTTAATTATATTAAAGAAACAAACCAAGTTTTTAAAATTTTCGATAAAGGCGCTGAAAATTCGTATGTTCAGATATCGTCTCTAGTATAAAAATCGTTGTGATTAAAAACTCCAACAACAAAAAATTGTAAAATTTGCAAAAGTGACTTATAAATTTTCATAATTTTTTACGTTTCCCCAGAATTCCTTACAGATACGCATCTATCCTTAAAATCAAATTTCGGAGCAAACACATCAGCGAAAATTTTAAACGTGAAAGAAAAACATAGTTAAAAGACCTGACAAATAAAATATTTTGTTGCGTACATTAAAATTTCGATATCAATTGCATGTAATCTTTAGAATATTTCTTAAACTCTTTTAAACCAAATTCAAATATTTAAGAATATTTAATAAATTAATATATTTTCCATATGTTCGCATTATCGAGCGACTACGAAAAAATATGGAAACAATAAAATCTCGTTATGCTGGCACAGATTATTTCAACGAGCATTAATTATACTCGATTAATTGCATCAGATCAGATTTAATGTACATATTAAAGAATTTTATCTTGTCCAGGAAGTTTAACGAATACCAATCGTATATATCAACGTAAATAATAATATTAAATTATTATATGACGCCAGAACATACACACTATATGTTTTTGAATTCGTTTCGATTAAAATTATTTGTATGCATATATATATATATGTATCCTCGATTCATTTATCATTGCATATTTGTTACGTGAAATATAATACGGATTGGCAAGGCTGGGTAACGATATCAAAATTTAATGCGCGACTAAAATTGCATCCGATATAATATGCTATGCTTATCTGATTTATATACCTGATGTGTAAAAAGCATTCCTTAGGTAAAAAGTTATTATTATTATTATTGTTGTTATTATTATTAATATATATATATATATATATATATATATATATATATATATATATTTAGAAACACTAATATTATCGAAGATACATCATTCTTTTTTAATATGAACTGAAAATATTTTTCAATGGAGTTTTATAAGCAGATATATAGAAGAGTATGTATAATACATTTATATATATATAATAACGTGACAAATATATTTTCATACTTCGTAAAAAAGCATTGCAGACTTTCCTGGAATAATATACACGTAAGTATAAAATCTTATAAAAGACTCGCGATCGGAAAGAGGCCAATAAAATAATCCGTAACCTAATAAAATTCGGAATCCCAACATATATGTACCATATAAATTATAAAGGAACATATTCTCCTCGCCCGTCTCGAATAATATCATTATACACTTCTCACAAAACAGCGAACACAATCGATTTTCTCTTTTTTTTCTGCAGTTTTTTTCCTTCAAAGAACTCAACACAATGTCATATTCAGTCGCTCCCACGCGGAACGGATCCCATATCCCTCACCGTAAATGTATATCTTTTTCACTTTATACAGCCATTATTATATTTAGAGAGAGAGAGAGAGAGAGAGAAAGCTGTAGAATACAGAAATCTCTCACAACCCCGAAAGTTACAATAATGTACGTTGGACTTCGGACTATATACATGTCTCGTCTCTGCGTCCCTCTACTCTGCGCGTCTCTCTTTTCACGTTACATACACGTACGTGCGTAAGTAAAAACGACGCTTGTACTCTCGCGCAGAATGCGAGGGTGGGAGGGAGGCGGAAAAATCAAGCACGGTTATTAGATAGATAAAAGCCCGCTATACTCGCGGAAGTGCTTGAGCTCGCTCGTTTGATACCTATATGTATATGTGTATATGTGTGCGTGTGTGTGGGTGTTTGTTAAGTGGGTCGATCTGCGCTGGGCGCGTACACATATAGGGGCGAGACGCGCGTGTGGTCCGTCCTCAGAGCACGTGTTCCTCCCCCTCCACCTCCCGAAAGATTTGCCACCCTGTGCGCACCGCGCACAATGGGCGCGTCACCGCCCTCCTTACCGGGGATCCTGCACGGAGCGCGGGCCGCATCGGGGGAGGTCCCGCGGAGCGGAGGGAGGCTGCGCGCGGCGGACGGACCCGCACGGGTCGGAAGCTGCGGCGGAGCTCTCTTCTTGAACGGCGCGAGGTGTATGCGCGTACACCGACATACAGGGACACTTTGGGACAGGGGACGGAAGGAAGTGTTCACGGTCGAGGGACTAATATGACGGATCTACTCGGTACAATATAGGTTTCGTCGACTTTCTTCCTGTCTCCCTGTCGCGCATTACCCTCCGCGCGCATCGTCGGCCCTTCCCCCCCCACCCTCATCCGCCTTTTCCCTCTCGCATCGCTTTATTCGAACCCCGACACACCCTCGGCCGATTTTTTCCGGCTACTTCGCACGCCCTTTAGAATATTGGCGATGTACGTACGAGGCTCGAACGAGTCTCGCGCGCGACCACCGCACAGCGGGGATTTCTTCTGTTCGTCTTTCAGCAGCGGTGTTTGTGTATATTACGTGTGTGTGTGTGTGTGTGTGTGTGTGTGCGCGTGGCGGCGTGGGGGGGGGGGGCGATATGTGTCACGTTGGTTCGCTGCGGGAGTTTTGTCGTGGGTCGCGTGTGCGACAGCCGAGAGGATTTTTATTATAATTTTCGTTTGTTCTTTCTGGTGAAAGAGGATAAGTATGTAGGTTATAATAGGGGGATTTTCGTTTAGCCGTTGGTGGTCCCAGTCGCTCACCCGAGCCGTTTTCTATAGATGAATTAGAAGCGCCGATTATCACGAAAATCAGGGGAAGGCGCGTACTTTTTTGGAACGGTTCACGGTGGAAGCCATTTTGAACAACGAATTCGCTAATATATCATTATTTTTTTTTGACTAACGCTCTCTTTTTAACAAGCGACACACCATTTTAGAGTAGGTGGATTAACGATCGGACATCCTCTTATCTTGTCCACAGACACGCGAGGAGTCAAACTCGGAAGTACGAGAAACGTTGCCGCACTGCGGTAGTCCAAAATTTATAAGAACTTCGTGCATCAATTCTCATTACAGCTGGGACGAGAAAAGTGCCGCAAATGTTTTTAACAAAATTTTCTCACAGTTCTGGCCACCGTCCTCTCATTCCCAGAATAACCGATATTTATTTTATTTTCTTTTGAAGCTATACTGCTGCCAACTGAGCCGTTGGGTTTTTTTTTCCCAGAGAAATATATAAGAGTAAAATTGGACGATATATACGTTTTGGTTTCTGACGCTGATGCGCAATTTAGTAGAATCGTCGTGTATCGACGCAGCCCCCCGCCCTTGCCACCTCACTTCAAATTTAAACCAATGATGAATATTTCAATATATGCTGACTTCGGAAATAGAGCGTGTGTCATGCGCTCAATCTATGCGTCTTCGTTATTCTTTAACTTGCGTGTTTATATATATATATATATATATATATATATATATATATATATATATATATATATATCTAACGTTATAGAACGATTCCGAATCAATTATATGATACACGAATCTAACAATGATTCCCGTTATACTGCCGCGTACAAGGAATCACCCGATAAAGACGACCATATTATTTTTCGATTAAAAGCCCATACGGATCCGCCGTCGATAGGGCTGATTATCACGCGCAAATATTTGAAAATTCCAATCCCCCCTCCCACCACACGCCCGATACAACGGGTAAAATAACATTGCAATCATGTCGCTCGGATATGCGAGCCGATATTCTAATACCGCGATGCATGATATCCGGTATGATATGCAGGTGCGCGGGCGAGCGAGCGAGGCGTGTTTTCAACACAACCACACACACACACACACACACGCGCGCGCGCGCGCGCACATATATACATATGTATATATATATATATATTAAATACCAGCAAGAGAGAAACTTTCGCTTCGCGCGTATAAATTTTGTTTTCGTCTCATTATCGATTCGAAAGTTTCTTTTCGTCGTAGAAAAGTTTTATATCATTATGAATTTTATATATGTATATATATATATATATATATATATATATATATATATAGAATCCATTTCGTATGATATTATTTTTGTCTTGCATAGATCGTCGAATCGGCCTGAAAATTCCACGGAACGAGTTTTAAGGGGCCGATATCGGCCGGCATACATAGTTACGTTACAGAGTCCAAAGATTCAATGATAATCATTAGACGAAGAGCACGGACTTACGAATGCACTTCGCATGTGAATAATATGAGTATAAAAACTGTCAAGCTAACTGTTAAGTAAAAGTATAAATTAATCAATTAATTTGTCGGAGAAGTGCGGTATGAAAATAAATCTGTGATATACTGTTTAAATTATAATGTAATGTAGAATTTACAATGGGAAAGAGAGCACGGTCTATATTATAAAGAATGCGTGTACAATAAATAACTGTGTATGAAAACCAGTGAAAACACTGAATAGCGTGGTGACTGTCTCGATGGCGAAAGTCATAAACATCGGGCCGAACGGAAAAAGGGTCTTCTGCCCTCGCTGCACTTCTTATACCTGTAGTATACATTTTGCTATTGTGATTGTTATGTTCGCAAAAAGTTTAATGCACATAAAAGGAATACGGCAGAAACATATAGTCTCGAGATTCTTTCAAATGCTAAATAATCTTAAAAATTATAAAAAAAAATATTAAGCATATTTATTTTCATCAAATTCCTACGTAACACAATAGGAATTTCTACTATATTATGTGCTATATTTACAAAATTTCAATATAAAAATTTTAAATTCAAAATATATAACTCTGTATTACTTTACTTTTGAATCTTATGCATATCAATCTTTTTCTCGCCCGAACGCTCTCTCTCTCTCTCTCTTTCTCTCTGTCGCTCTCAAAAAAATATACGCGCGCGCGCGCTCGCTCACAACATTTGCATACGGTGCAAAATTTCTTTTCTTTTAAATGATATGTCGACGATAACCACGTTGGCAGCAGTGACAATGCCGCCGATGCCGGTGATGGTGAGTATCGTTACATATATATATACACGTGGGTGTATAAGGATTCCTTCTCCTTTTTATTTTTCTCCTCTTTGGAGCTGATAAGATTATACGGACGCAGGTCGAAGATAAAAGTTAATTTTTACTACGTCCTGTACTCCATCAAATATCCGTATGCGTGTGTTCGTGCGCGCGCGTGTATGTGTATTTATATTAATCGCTATAGATTATATAGCTCCATGTTTATTATATTACTGAAAACCATATCGGAACTAATATGTGCATGTATTTTATATAAAAAATTATTTAATTAGTTTTTTTAAAAATCTAATTACATTAATTTTTTTTATTTAAATTAAAACTTCATTTTTATTAATTAAAAAAGTTGATGAGATTGATGCGAGCATTGATGTGATCAGTACCCTCCATATTTTGTATAGAAAAAAATTATAATAATTTATTTTTTCAGAATGTTTCAAATACTGCTTTTTTTCAAAGGAATTGTAAATGATGAAAGATTCAGTAAATCAGCTGCGGGGCCCACATCCCTTTTTTTACATTTTAGTACTTTATTTCTACAAATTTTGCCTTCGACAGGGATTCCTGATACCATATTACAATTTAATATAAAAATGAGGCAATCTTTTTATTTTAAAAGAATGAGCAATGTTTGACAAATCTTCTGTCAAATCAACTTCACACTTTATAAATAAAGTTAAAAGCTCTATATATATATACAAAGAGAGAGTGAGAGAGGAGGGAGCGAAGATATATAGATTTGACAAGAGTCATTCAAATGTCTTGGGTCATAAAAATGTAAAATATAAGAAACGAATTCTGACTAATTGAATAATGTTTATTAAATAAACATTCTCAACACTTGTTCTATTTTCGTACAAGAAAGAGTAGGAGAGTGTATATAGTATATCTCTTATGCGAAACGCCGATGTATTAGTCGATTCGAAAAAACACCTCGAATTTACATTTTCTAAAAGAAACTATATATATATATATATATATATATATATATATATATATATATATATATAATAAATATAAATGTGTGTGTGTGTGCGCGCGCGCGCGCGTGTGTGTGTGTGTGTTTGAGTGTGTGTATAAGCATCGGTATTTCCTATTTAGCAATTTATTCGAGACGAGCTGGGAGAGAAAGAGAGAGAGAGAGAGAGAGAGAGAGAGAGAGAGAGAGAGAGAGAGAGACGGTCAGCGATCGCGTGTTGTGTGATGCACACTAAATCGTTAGTGCTGCGAGCTCACTGCCTCGAATTAGCGAGTTTCTACATATATAAGAAATCGGTAAATCAATCGGATATATACCTAACCGCTCACGCTGCTTTGGGCACCTTTTCATATAAAGGTCCGAACGGAAGAGATAAGAGAAAGAGATAATGAGAGACAGAGAGAAAGAGAGAGAGAGAGAGAGAGAGAGAGAGGTAAAAAGGCACCAAAAACTAAAAGATACAACGGAGATCGGAGTTACAAAAGTGCCTTACATAAATTATAGATATTGGAGCAATACTAAATCGACTTATTATCGAAAATCGCAAACATGCATCAACCTTGGCATCTATCAATATATAGATACACATACACATATATGTATATAAGCAAACACACCCGGACACGTGGGCGAAGGCAATCGAAAGTATTATCCTCTCTCTGTATATGGGCCAGTGAGTGTGCGTGTGTTAATTTGGATGTCGCGAGAGAGGAAGTTATATTACCTATAGCAGAGCCACACTATTCCTTGTCTATCTCCTTCTCCCTCTGTCCTTCTCTCTTAGCAAACACTCCGCCAATGGAATAAGGGGGAACACGCGCGCCAGATAGATATATTTACAGATATAATCCTCCCGAAACGCGTGCGCGCGAAGGCAATGCCGATGCTTATATTATTATCGCGCATCCATATCATTCTGTAAACGACGCACGGACGCGCCTGCGAAACTGTCCGAACGTCATATATATATACGTTATATCATATACATACCCGTTGACAGAGGGACTCTCTTTTTATTTAGATTTATACGCGTGAGAGAGAGAGAGAGAGAGAGAGAGAGAGAGAGAGAGAGAGAGAGTGGGGTGGATTAGACTCCGGGACGGAATATTATACGAGCGGAATAAGGAGTCGTCCCTCGTATTCGGAGAACCTATTGCCGTAATATATATACGTTATCTTATATGCTGTATGGGAGTTATATATGTATAAAAAGTGATAGAGACAGACAGATCTACGCGCAGAGAAACGGAGAGTGAGAAAAAGAGAGAGATTATATTAGCAAAAAATTTTATATAGGATCTCAGTTATATGTACTGTTTTGTGGAAATGGAGGAAGAAATGATTTCGTACGCGCTGTTAGATTCATAGTTGTTTGCCTTTGGTAAATAAATATGGATTTATATATATATAGTTCGATTTACCAAGGCTGTAAAATATTGATTTTATTCACACAGTTCGTAATCCGTTTAGAAAAGATGTATATAAATGTATACATAATTCTACATTTTGTTCGTTTTTCAGATTTACTAATCATCCGAAGTGAAAAACAGATATTTGTATATATAAAATATACGGGTAAAAACTTCCAAATTTGTATTTATGACTTATGCTCTGAAGACTCATTGTTAGCGGCAATTGAATTCTTCTGCTATTACAAATGCATTTTTGATCAATCATTAATGAATGTAATTATTCATCATATGCTGAATAATTATAATTATTGGTTGGAGTCTGAAGAGCACCCCTTCAATTTGGAAAAATATTCATAGTTTTTTATCGGAAACTACATTTTCATGCAGAATTCGATCAAAACACCAAAAGAATCGTGATTTTTCGAAATGCTTTTGAAAAATAAAACTAATTTAAAAAATAATTCAAACAAAAATGGTAGATTTTGCTAAAATATATTTTTTTGTACTGTATACTTTTTATGTTGCAAACTATATTTCTGGGAACAACGTTCAACACTTCCTTCCCGGGATTGACTAACTAACTATGCCCGAATTCTGAAAAATCACAAACTTTTTATACATCTATATTCTTATGAAATTTAATTCGCAATCAATTCGCAAAAAAGATACGTTTTAATCTTACTTATTAAATTTGTGCGAATGTTTTTTAAATAGTTTTATAATAAGTCCGCAAAACCATAATAATTTTAGATTTCGATTTCAAAATTCCAATTACACCGAGAGTCTCTTATGGTATTTGGAAGTAACGATGCAAAAAGAATAAAAAAAAACAAACCAAGTGTAAAAATTGTCAGTAAAATCGTGAAAAATGCTTTTCGGAATTTACGCTATATTTTACAAATACGTATATATTTAACCAACATTATACCATACGATGATATACATGCGCAAGTATACTTGAGGGTTGTCATGCTGATGGAAATTTCGTCACCTAAATTATCACTATATGACAAATGCAAAGGTAGATCTTCCAATCACTTTCGTAAACGGTTATATATATATATATATATATATATATATATATATATATATATATATATATCGAAATAATCCAGCATTCCCATCCCCATATACACACTGGCATATGTACTATACAGAATGTTCTTCCATATCACCGTCAACCATATAGCAGCAGAAACGAACTTATACTCGCATCTTGAGCCGGCTCGTCAACTTGCTTCCGCAGAATCTCCGTTTCTCTCTCTCTCTCTCTATCTATCTTCCCATTTCTTTTTCTCTCATTCGCTCTCGAGACGCATCGGCGACCCACGCAGACGCAGGAACGCACGCACGCATCAACACAGACGCGTATAGAGAAGGCTCTCCAGTCTCCCGTCCATCGGAATATCATCCCAGTTATATATATATATAAAGAAGACAAGCATCCGCACTCATGCGGGAGCTGCTGCCACCGATGCTGGCCCATGCTGTACGAGCGCGCCCGGGACATTTTTCGGGGCATTCTTCGTGTGTCCCTCTCACTCCTCGTTTCGCCGGCACACCGGCTTCTGATGCGCTGCTGCCGATGCACCCTGCTCGCGCTCTCCCTCCCTCTCTCTCTCTCTCTCTTTCTCATTCTACCTCTCGGGGAGTCGGAGCGACAAAAAAATTGACAATGGCGAAAATACCCACCCCCCTCTCCCACCCGCCTCCTTCTGCCGCCTACCCTCCACGCTTCTCTCTCTTTCTCTCTCTCTCTCTCTCTCTCTCTCTCTCTCTCTCTCTCTCTCTCTCGCTCGCGCTCTCCTCGGACAAAACCCATAAAACTTGATAAACTCGTTTCTCGACAAAAAGACCCATACGCCGCGGCGCAGGCGCGCTCGCGAGCGAGCTTGCGCGCGGTCCACGAAGAAAGAGACGCGCATAGAGGGTAAGAGCTCTGGTAAGAGGCAGACGGGGGGGATTCGGAGACAGAGAGAGAGAGGGGGGGAGGGATCTTCTCGAAAATGTATAGCGCGAAAAGGGCGAAAATCGACGAAGTGGGCCCTATACGTGTCTATATATACATATATATTTGTATGTATGTATGTAAAGTACTTGTTACGTACCCACACTGCAAGGAAATGTCTCTCGCCGATACATAATAGTATAATGAGAGAATGCGCGTGCGGACCCCGGGGGGTCGACCAACTCCCTCCAAAATTCGCCGTATGTGTGTATGGGCGCGCACTTGATCGCGCCACAGGTTATACACGCGCATGCAGAGGACCCTTTTTGAGAGTCTGGCATCACATATATGTACATACGTATGCGTGTGCGCACGTGTGTACGAAGACCTTCGGCGGGAACCCACTCGATTCGAAGGACAATACTCTTATATATAATAATCTTCTTATATGGAAAACTTACCTCCCACTTGTTTCCTTCGCCGCCCCTGTTTAGTTTGTATTATGCGCCTGCGCTTTATGTACCTGACAATCCAGACTTCTGTATCGGTCATTGTCGTGCTCCCCCTCAACCCCCCGCCCCGAAAAACTTCGGGCATTACGAACAGGCCGGATTTTCTACATGACCATTAATAGAATACGATATAAAAAAGAGGAATTCTCCCCATTCTAGGTATATTATTATTGTATAGAATGTATCGTTCCTATGCCTATATAGATATACTAATCATATTGAGCAGTTTTTAAAAAACTAAGTTTGGTCCTGTATATATATATATGTATAGTAATTTCTCTTTTCCTATGATATTTTCTTCAGCTCCCTCACTCTCAAACACCAATATATAAATGATCGCTCATTTGTAACACTACTCAAGGATTATATATGATATTATATACACGCTTTAAAGTTGAGCTTTAAAACCGACGAGGCGGGAAAGATAAATCGGCTAAATGGCCATTCGAGCGGAATGCGGGATAAATTTAAATAGCGACCTTCGCGCTTGGCTTGCTGCTTTACTCCACCGCCCAGTAAATTGTTAAGAGAGAAAGAGAGAGGGGGGGAGAGAAATCACTGTAACTGTGTCTCGTAACATTGTTGCCAAAAAAAAGAAACAAAAAGAAAAAGTTTCGACTTCGATGTTCGAATGCCAAGTCTCAGCCGGCCAAGAAGTATATAATACTTAATATAAATCACGGCGACAAATACGCGAGCCCGCTGTACATAACTATACAATGGGGGTCAATCACCGTAATATATATACATCGTGTCAATTTGGTTGTATTCCGCGTTCGCAGCTGCTAAATCACTCGTTTGTTGCGCGCGTTAAAGGGCTCCACTGGTCATATATATATACGAACAGGCACGGAAAGATTCTAACATTACATAATATACACAATTTGCTACATTACGTTATAGTAATTTCTTTATAGTTTTTAAAAACACAAAACGTACATGGATGTATAGTATAATAATGAATAAACTACATAGTAAATATATCTCGGTTATTTTCTAAAAAATAATAATAAATAAAAAAAAAATGACAATCCTAAGCTGGCAATATATTCCATTCCCCCTGTCTCCCTCATACGTGCACACTCGGAATACCGGGCAACTCGAGTCACAATATATTAACCTGTATGTTGCTGTAGAACGATTGTATAATAATTCAAGCACGTCGCGAACTATTTCTATACGCCCGCCGGGGCGGCGAGCGTGCCTCGCTCGCTCTCCATTGAGAAGAAGAAAAATAAGATAAAGGAAAAGAGCAGAAAGAGAGAAAAAAAATAGAAGGAAAATATCTCGATGTACCAGCTATTAAACGTGTATATATATATATATATATATATATATATATATATATATATATACACTTCGAACTTCCTTTTCTTAACTCCCCACCCTCATCCAGCTCCGAAATAACAGAATGGCACGAGGGGTGACATGAATTATTTTCTACGATCCGGTGCTTTTTGGAGGAGTATTACAACGGCGGTGTAGGGGGGTAGGGGGCGGATTGTTTTGACACACGTCGATGTATCGAGACGGGGCAGACGAAATCGCCTCGTACGTGTTTGACGCGCACACGATGTAATTCGATGAAATAACGGCTAATCCATCCGGATTATATACCGACGTTTAGTTGCTT